>LPNX010279912.1:37243-63555 GCA_001517045.1 Pseudotsuga menziesii
AGCAACTCATACTTCAATTTTAACTTAAAACATACCAAGATGCAATCGCAAAACATTCACTCCAAGCACATGCAAGCACATTGATCTTTTTGATTTGACTCCATTCTAAGGCACTGGTCATTTTTTGCTTTATATATATATATGGTGTATCAGCTTTGTGCTTTCATGTGTTTGTCTTCGTATCTTGTCATCTTTAATTGTCTGTAGTTAAAATATTCAAACTCCTATATAACTGATTCAGTTTAGCATCACCACACTAGGAAACCATCCTTATTAACTTAATAGGATCTACCCCCCTTGGCTTCATTAGGAGTTGAGCCTAAACGGAGGAGTCAAGAACAAGGTGACATCCTTGACTCGAGACTTGCCCCCAAGGACACACCGAGTGGCTTAAAGATTTCTGCCACGTGACCCAGGTGTCTGAAAGGCGGCAACACTTTTTGGCGCCGTTACTGGGGATAAATCTTTTTATTCTCGAGTACGACTTAGCTTAACTTTTTTCTAAACAACTAAAAAGATAAAAAAAACTTTTGATTGATCTAGTCTTTAAAAAACATAAAAATTAAAACTCGATCCATCTCGCGACTCCACTGTCTAACATCCCTTCAAGAATTTTTACCCGAAGAAACCGCCGACAATTATTCAATCCTCTCCCTGATCCCGAAAGGTTTATTAGGGAAATATTGAATAGGCCGACTTCTCATAGAAACCTTGAAGATTTAGGAGACCAATCCCTCACAGATATCCATAACATATTTGTAGAGAGTCATGTTCACCAATCTCAAGAAATGATGAAATTATTCAAACCCCTTGACTTTTCTCAGATAGCAGGTGCTCCCCATGCCATTCCAAAAGATGCTATCAAGAAGCTCCCAAGGTTCGAGGGAAATAATGCCACCACTGCCAAGACTCATCTCCAAAAATTTGAAAGGCACCTAGTCAGTTATTGTGATGATGTTGCCTCTAACCATGAAGATATCAAAATGAAGCTCTTTGCTTTATCCTTAGAGGATGATGCTGCGGAGTGGTATGAAAACCTTGGTGATGATTCGTATAAAAATCTTAGTGATTTCCTAGAGGGTTTTAAGAAGAAATGGGGGGAAAAGAAAGAACCAAGACATCTTCTTGTCGCCCTCCATAACATAAAGAAGATGGAGAATGAAACCATTGATGAATTTAATACTAAGTTCAGGCGTGTGGTTGCGGACTTCCCTAGAGAAATCAAGCCAAGGGATGCCTCCATCCTCATATATTACATCGAAGCTTTCACTGGTGATTTGAGGTACCAGTTAAGGGACAAAGAGCCAACCGATCTAAAAACTGCTCAGGAATTGGCTGAGAAAATAGAAAAGAATATGCAATCTTCAGGAAAATCCAACATTCCAGGTTACAATAGGGGAAACACTTCATACAACGAAGAAAAGGGAAAAGCCTTTGAATCAAAAGAAAAGCAAGCCTCTAAAGACCCCATGGAAAAGATAGCTATCATGTTGGAAAAAGTGATGACTAGTCAAGACCAATTCATGACAAAAATCCAAAACAAAATAGTCACACTAGAGACAAATAGTGGACCTAGGAATTTTCAGCCAAAACAGAATCAAGTGTATCAAAGGAAGTTTCCTCAGCAAGAGCCTAGGATTCCAAACCAGTTAGACTCAACTAACATGGTAGATGAAGTAATTCCTTGGTGTAGACCTTGTGAGCAATTCCATCTAGAAAGCACTTGCTACATAGCAAATCAGATTATAGAACATGGGATGGCGGAGGTCAGTAATCAGGAAACAACATCAGGTGAGTCTGATCATATATACATGGTAGGCCGAGCCTACCCTTTGTCACCATCTAAACAGTACAAGCTTGAGGATGAAACCATTGCAGAATCTTATAGTGAAACTTATGATGAAAATTGTGATATACATGATGGGACTCCTATGTGTTCTCCATATAATGATGACAGCCTGGAAGGTGTACTACCTTGTGAACTTTTCTCTGAAGAAGATGAGTATGAAAATGAGGAAAAGTATATCTTGGAGCATGATACAAGTGGCGAAGACTCCCTTATCCCTGAAAAAGATGTTGATGAGGAGTCCTGGACATTCATGGAAAATCCAGTCTATGACATGAATAAAGAGGAAAATAATGAACCAGAAACTTTTGATGGTTTTGTTGATGGCATATCTAAAGAAGAGAGCATGGACCATGTGGCCTTGGGAAACTTTGATATGAAAAAGGAGGATGTAGTTTATCCACATGATCATTCTGAGACATATATCAATATCAGTAGTGAAGACAAAGAGAACTCGATATCAGAACCTGATATCAGCAATGGGGAATCCATCACATTTAACATAGATGATGGTGATGACTATTGGGATTTTTGTGGATATCATATTAAGAATCCTATCTATACTATATCTAGCAAGGGGAGTGTCTGTTTAGAGATTTGTGGAATTCCAATCTACTATACTTCCATAGAGGGAAGCATGAATCTGGAGACCTTGGAAAATCCTAGTATGGAAAAGTAGCATTCAAAACTCTTATATGATCATTCAGAGTCATATCATGAAGACCCACACAAGAGTATCAGTAATGAAGACATGGAGAAGCAGTTTTGTGAAAAGACAGATGTGATGCAGTTATTAGAATATCAGTCTCAACTATCATCTTCACATATAGAGTTTTCTCATGACTTGGAGCTGCTTGGGGCTTATACAGTGAATTATCATCCAGTAAGCCTTGATGATCAGTATGATGGTGTAGTCAATCTGCCTCATCATTCCAATTTGTACATCAACCCTATCCAGTCATGGATAGAAGCAGCCTGCGCAGGCACTTACCAGTTTGGGAGGAAGTTTGACGACATTATTCATGCCTATGATTTCCCATCCATCCCGCCCATTCTGAATCATCACGCAGGTTTGCATTTTCTAAATAAAGTATCCTTACTTTGGCTGGTAACCAAAGACAAGGAAAAAAAAATTATGTCAATAAAATGCATAGGTGGTTACATTGGATTTCTGATTACACTTAACCCTTTTTATATCATGCTTAGAGTAGGAAAATAAGCTCTTTGAAAGAGAGCATTTACTTTCTGCATTTCTATTTTTAGCTATAATAAAACTTTGCTTCTTTTAGTTATTTACATCTATTTTGTTTAAATAAATCAGCTTAATGGTTCATTTGGTTTTTCATAAAACTTGTGCTACTGAGGTTTTTCTTGTCAAGTTGAGATGTTTTTGCAGGGTATATAAACCAGAGATTCTGGTGTTCTCGTATCCTCTCATTGCCTTAAAGACCAAATCGAGCACACGTCCCACGGTTGGAGCCAGCATGTTACCACCTAAGTTGTACTTAGTGGTTCTTATCAAGTGAGCTCGGTGAACCAGACAGGGCTAACTTGTTCGGACTTCAAAAAGACCTTTGGAAGTACTTCTGGGAAGTGCTTGTTGTACTATATCACATGTTCATACCCCATGAGGGAATTATAATAAATGTTCTAGCATGATAGTGTCTGTAAAAGACTCGGTCTCTTAGACTTTATTTGTCAATCCAATCAGTCCAGGGTGTTTTTTCCCTTGGTTATTATTGGTTGTTGAACAAACGACTGATAATTTCTGAGTTTTTCACTCCATACCTCCAAAGTTGCGGTGGTTAGCTTGGCATTTAGGCCTATTGAGGTTATTAGAGTCTATGTGTCAATGTATAAACATGCTAGACATCATTTTTTAGTCATATGAACATGTCTAAGTCCCCCTAGGTGTTTTTCAATTTTTCAATTTTTTAGTTTTTTCAGTGTTTTTTATTAAAATTTATTTTTTCCAAAACTTAGGCTATTTTTTAATAGTTTAATTGAAAAAATTGATTTTGTAATAAAAGTGGGCCAAATAATCAGTTTCAGTCATGTAGGTGCTCATTTTCAAGCTAAGAGCACCAGGTAAACCCATGGACCCACTATTTCCTAGTTTTGAGTGATTTTCCATCACTCAGGTCAGAAAGCCCCAAAAATAAATTATTGATTATTTTAATTAATAAATTGATGAATAATGGAGCAAATCCAAAATCATAAATCAATGGATTCTCAGCCGATTTGATTGAAATCAGTCAGATCTGAAGAAGATTGACAGGATCTGACAAATCCTTGACTGAAGGAGGTAATCAAATCAGATCCAAAGTTGATCTTGAGCATCCTTTATGAGGAATTTCGCCCTCCCTCTCTCCTCAACACGTTTTTGGCTCAACTGGATGATTTTTGGTGGATTCTTCAGTCAACAGGTTGAGGTGTCAGTCAGATCAGCCCCCCAATTGACAGTTGCACTCAGTGAGACTCGGATCTGGCTCAGCTAGACACAGATCAAGCATTGATGGAATCTCCATCGGTTGATTTCACTTGATTCCATGAGTAATTGCGCCCCCCCTGGGCTAGATGGCCTATAAATTGTATATATCCAAGCACAGCCTCCTCTTCCAAGCTCGTTAGAGCTGGAATGAAGGGCTTTCCATTGTAACTGTGTATTGATCTTCATTTGTTGAAATAAAGAGAAGATTTGGAGGCTCAATTGTGGAGTACCTTTCATGTGTGGATTGTCATTGTCTTGCTGCATTCGAGGTGAAACTGCTATTTTTCCAATTTTTTGCACTTAATTATTGTCTGCCTGAATGGTTTCTGAAATCATAAGGATAGATAATTGTAAGTAAGATTACTTACTTTCTATTTGCTGCATATGTTTGAATGAGTTAATACCTGTATGTTAAATAAGGTTATTTGCATACTGTATCATCCCTTTCTCATATGTATCTTCAGATCTGATAGTTCTGTCTGCAGGAGTTGTGTTGTAGCTTACAGGTTTGTCGTGGCTGGAAGATCTATGGTTCAGGTTTGATTCCATTGATTTCCACCAGAGATTGCTAAGATCATGCCCCTCGGTGCTTCTCTACCAAGTTCCCTCTGCAGATCTGCTTCAACAAACACCTTTCTTCCCCTTTCTCTCCTTTAAAAATTATTAAACTTTCCTCAAACTGGTTACTTTAAAGGTTTCTTATTAATCTGATCTATCTCATCAAGAAAAACACACATATATCTAATTATCAAGATCCCTTCCAAATTCTAGATCTTAGTTTCATTTTGCACATAAAGTTCAATTTCAAGAGATCTAGCTAAAAGTACCTTATTTTCGCAAGCAATTTAGTGAAAATTCATAGCTTGCTGTTAAGGTAGTTTCATTTGCTGTACGATAAATTCAATATTCTGCAATATCAGTGCATTTTAATTGGCTGCACAAACAGCAAGCCAAGATCCCAAGGAAAGCTTGCTTTCCTTGTTTCCTTTTTCGTTGGTTTAGCTAGTTTAATTTCATTATTTTTTTGAGATAAAGTAGGCTGACCCAAAGGTACTTTTAAAGTGATTTTGGGAATTTTTTATTCTAACATGCTCGCTGTCCTTTATCAAGTCTAACAGAGAAGAAAGGAAGCTGCTGTCCAAAGTGGCTTTTGGAGCGCTCAAGTCCCCCCAGGGGTCTCTCTTTTGTCACAAAATTCTTAAAATTTTTGTATAACTGTAAGATCTCGATTTCAGCCTGTATAAGGACCAAGAAAGTTTTGATTTATCAGTCCTTTGATATTGTAACTGCTGTAATAAAATCATTCTTTGAATAGGCTCTTTCGAGCCCATTCCCCATCCCCCCTGGGGGGATTTGCATCGGTGCCCTTTTCGTCGCTTTCTGTTTATTTATATTTTGCTAGCACTGATCTAAGTTGCAGGATAGTATAATTGATTTATTTATTAATTCCATATTCCATATTGTACAATTTCAAAGTAATCATAATACTTACCCCACGATTTCCCGATTGACCCGAAAGGGGAAAGAGATTCGTGGTAGGATTAATTAAGAAACCAGAATTGTGTAGTTGTTTTATTTCTCATCATTTGTTTATCAGCAACTTTAAAATTAACCCCTCCTCAATTCCCCGATTGAGATCCATTTGGATCGAAAGAGGTTCTTGGAGGCTTTTCTTTTAAACAAGAACACACAGCTTAAAACTTATTAAAATTTACAAGACTCCAGTGTGTATGCTCTGCACTTGGCTGCGTTTCGTCCAATCAGTCAATATGTATCAAAATCACTTGGGTGACTAGAATAATTAGGACTCACCTTCCCCAATTGACAAACCATCAGGTGAAAATCCAACACCTCGATCAAACCTTTACGGTGGCAAAATACCCAAAGGAAGCGGGAAATTCTGAAAAGTGACCTCGGGGCGCCGATCTCTGTCACACCCTAATGGGTGCGTTACAAACAACAGCCCCAGAGACTCCATTTCAGCCCACATATTCCTTGCGGGTAGCCGTGAAGGTTTTGTTTTGGACATACTCCAAGTACTCTCGAGTATATCTGGAGTCCCCCCTTAGGCTAATTTAATCAACTCATACTTCAATTTTAACTTAAAACATACCAAGATGCAATCGCAAAACATTCACTCCAAGCACATGCAAGCACATTGATCTTTTTGATTTGACTCCATTCTAAGGCACTGGTCATTTTTTGCTTTATATATATATATATGGTGTATCAGCTTTGTGCTTTCATGTGTTTGTCTTTGTATCTTGTCATCTTTAATTGTCTGTAGTTAAAATATTCAAACTCCTAAATAACTGATTCAGTTTAGCATCACCACACTAAGAAACCATCCTTATTAACTTAATAGGGTCTACCCCCCTTGGCTTCGTTAGGATTTGAGCCTAAACGGAGGAGTCAAGAACAAGGTGACAGCCTTGACTCGAGACTTGCCCCTAAGGACACACCGAGTGGCTTGAAGATTTCTGCCACGTGACCCAGGTGTGTGAAAGGCGGCAACATTATCTATCATTTATTACCTCGAGAGTGTTCTTAAAGGTTAAGATGGTGAGGGTTGTCGGTTCTGAAGACTTGAATTGGTAGAGAGTTGGCGAGAGAGATTTTCCTCTTTTTGGTGTATAAACATTCCTAATTAGAATAATGATCCAATTCGTGTTGCCTTCATAATTTCTCAAGATGTAACAATGATTGTTAGTGTAGGTCTAATGAAACCCAAATCCATTTCACCTTCCATGAGCTCAACTATCTATGTCACGGTCATCCTTTCCATCTTCTCGTGCGGGCGATTGGGAGTAGTGTTCATCATCCTCCCACCTTTATAATCATTATGGATATGCATGGAGAGTTTAAGTGGTAGTCCGAGCTATGACCACCTACCTTGGCTCATGGTTTCCTTTTAGAGCTCTATCTACCACTCGAATCGGGGGTAATTTTGAAGGGCATGGGTGTGTGTGGGATTTGATCCACTTATGTGTGTATGGGTCACAATATCATTTAATACAATCTCTTTCTCCATACATTCAACCACTACCTCAAGACGACCCCATGGCTTAAGGCTAGGCCTTCACAAGAATTGAACCTTGTCCACTAGTGAAATACTCCTCACTCTTCATAAATGAATTCAACCCCTCTAAACAAATAATTTTTCATATATATAGAAATTAATATTTTTAATTTTAATTCTTATACTTTTTAGACCGAAGAACACATCTCACCCTGCAAAATTGTTCACTACACCTTTACTCAAGAGGCGATTTTCTATTCACAAATAACAAGAAAGCAATATTCATATGACTTATAGAGTATAAAATGCTCATATACCATCTTTAGAATATACCATGTCCAATAACAAAAATCTTCTTTTCACTAAAAAACAAAGTGACTCATTTCATTTTTCAACTATGAAAATAAAAATCACTAATCGTTAGAGGCATCTTTTAAAATTAAATAGGTCTTATTTATTACTTTTGACTTTTTTTCAGCCAAAATAACCACATTCCTATTATTCCGAAGGAATTAAGGAAAGCTCACATGCACAAGAAATATCAACAAACTTCCCCACAATTTGTAGGTTAGTAGGTCGAGCAAACTGTCAGCCGAACATCGAAGCCAGAACATGTCTCAACAAAATTGAACCCAAGTTTTGACTTACCACATACTAAAAGAAATTTTTACGCTGGAGGCATTCTCAATGGAAACATGGTCTCAGAATATTCCTCGTCTCCCTAATAAATAGGGTCTTGACATGTGTCTCATCGTCTTGGTGAATACAAATAGCATTCTGACATGTCAACGAATGATGACTAGACATGTGTCGAGCATGTTTGGCGCAGTTATTCTTCTGGTGGCTTACTATTTTGGCACTACAATTTATGTATTTACGTCTGTAACTACGCCAAAGGAACCATGTCTCACTCATGTAGTTCCCTTCATGCTTCCTCAGATCTTATGTCCCGTCAGAGCCTTTTAATGCATCGTTGTTCTACTGCATCGCCCTTACATTGTCTTCAATGCACTGCCTAGTGCCCTTCCGACAGTATGACATTCTTGGTTTGATTGATTACCGTAGATCTGAGGGCTTCAAACACCTCAAGGGTTTCGAGAGATTGGTTGGTTCTCAAGGGTTTCCCGATTTCTAGAGTAGACATACTTGGGGTTGAAGACGATGAGGCTGCCACTGTGGTGTTTAACACAAAGGCTGGGGTTGAACGTGGATGTCAAGGTCTCGAACAATGGAGCTAGGCTCAAAGTCAGTTGTGTGTACTTCCCAAAAGAAGGTCCCAGAGTCAAACCTGGATGGGACGCTACACCAAAAGATAGACCAAGTCAAGGATGAAGACGTCGAGGTTGAAAAAGACAAACCTAAGGTTGACGCCGAGGATGTAGTGGGTGTGCCGAAGGATAAACTGAGGTTTGAAGTAGCTTGATTACTAAAATAGGGGGTTGTTGCAGAGGACGCCTAGGTATTGATCAAGAAACCCATGGATGACATCAGGGTGTTAATTTAGTGAAAGAATACGGGGTTGAAGTTGATTCACAAGTGCCCCTTGTAAGGATAAGGGCCCCAAACAGATATTCCTTGGTGGGTTTTTTCCTGCTTCCTCAGAGATTCTCCAAAGGTGGGTTCTCTAGAGTTAATATATACTTCAAACTTTCACCAACATTTTTGTACATAATATGAGAGTCTTTCAGAATTCTCACATGAATTTGGTGCTTGTATTGATTTAGATTTTCCCTCCCCAACCTGCGGTCGTTTTCCTTTAAACCTTAGTCGACCCCTTGAAACCTTAGATTTTTTCAAGGTTCAAGTACGATACTACAGGCTTGTAGGATCTAAAAGGATGTTTGAAGACATATCTAAGAAGAGAAAGTGGACATGGAATTCAAGAAATTATAAACATGGTGATGACATTGGTGTCGATGGACAGAAATTGAAACTATCAAGTATTGGTATTGAGCTTCATTGAGTCTCCACTACCTCAAGAATGGCAGCAATGTTTAGACCTTCAGGTTTGTTTTTTTTCTTATTACATATTGTGTTTTTCTTTTATTTATGTTTTATTTGTTGTTGTTGTCATTGAATTCACCTTCAGGTTTGTTTCCTTCATGTTTTTAGATACCGTCAATCATATAAATTGTGGTCAGCCAAGTTTGATGATCAGCAGGCCTGCAAAATGGATCTTCCTCAAGGCCACTTTACTTTGCTTCAACTGCCAACAACTACTCAAGGTTCAAGTGCGGTACTATAGGCTTGTAGGATCTAAGAAGATGTTTGAAGGCGTATCTATAGGCTTGTAGGATCTAAGAAGATGTTTGAAGACGTATCTAAGAAGAGAAAATGGATTTGGAAATCATCGGCCTAGTTTGATGATCATCAGGCCTGCAAAATAAATCTTCCTCAAGGCCACTTTACTTTTTCCTCAACTACCAACAACCACTCAAGTTTCAGATGTGGCACTATAGGCTTGTAGGATCTAAGAATATGTTTGAATACGTATCTTGAAGTGAACAATTATTTCGCTCGTGACAATAATCACCAAAATATCTGGAATATTGGATAAGCCATAGGGCAAATGTATATTAATGGTTGTATAGATAAGATAATGGATAATTTCAATGGTTGATGACCCACCTATTTAAATAAGGCTTGGGGAGCTGTGACTTGAAAGGTCATTTCCTTTCAGTATTATAGTTAATTATGTTTTATTATTAGTTATTTAATATTGTTTTTATGTTCGTTACATTGCCATCCCCTTAAGGGAATCTTTGTCCTCAAAGATGTATTTGACATTAATGTCTGATTTATTTCAATCTGTCATTTTGGAATTCTTTCCCCTTTGTATTTGCGACATTTGAGGAGATGAGCCGATACAAATTGCGGATTCCCCAAGAGAATTTTCGCATAGCATCTACTGTGGTCCATCCCAGATCTATTTTTATCGGAGCTCTGAGATCTTTTTGTGGAACGATCTGTCTCGATTGTTGCTTAGTATGTCGATATTTTCGCATATCCACATAAGTCTTCTGTGAATATTCATTTTGACCCTGTCGTTGGTCAAAATGACGATTATAATTAGGATGTCTGTAAGGTATAGGTTTCATTTGTTCTTCTTTCTTTTGGACTATGATGAGGACTGTCTTCACTTCTTCAATTTTATTTTTGGATGCATTTTCCTGGATTGTGCTTCTTGGTTCTCTAGTAGATTGTTCATGAATTGGAATCCTTTCGATTCTTTCCTCTTGTGATTTTTTTTCAATTTCTAGCTCCTTGATTTGGTTATGTAGTTCCTGATTACTATTATTTAAACAGTGGTTTTCTTCTTGCTTTTCTAGTAATTTCCCTTCGAGGTCTTCACCGGATTGTCCCCTCTTGTTGTTGTTTTTCAATTTTTTGATTTTTGTAATCAGGGTTTTGTTGTGATTTCTTAATCTGAAAATTTCTTCAGAATTGTTGGATATTATGTTATTACTCTTTGCAATCTCCAGCTTGTGTTCTTTTTTAGAATTGTTATTTTGTTGTTGAAGAACTTTTATCTGTTGTTGATACTGGTCGACCACTAATTCTTGATTTGTTAATTTCTGTCGTATGTGCGTCAGTTTTTCATCCTTGTTGTTAACGATTTTGTTCAAGCTTATTGTTTCTGCTTCATCATCACTTATTTCTTTCTTTATATCTTGATTTGTTAGTCTTTGATTGAAATCACTTTCGTCTTTTAATTTCTTAATTTGGGCCGACAATTTTCTATATGATTGTTCTGGTCGGAAATTATTTGTTCCTTCCGCTCTTTTTGCATCTTATGTAATTTAATCAACATTTCTGATTTCGTATTTATGTCCCGTAATTCTTCATTGTCTCTTCGATAGCGCTTTAATTTGGCTTCTAATTTCTCTATTTATGCTTGCAAACCCAATTCCATGGTCTATGACTTCTTTAATGATAGATGGCTATCGATTTCTTGACGAGTCTTCCTTTGACGTTTTGACTCTTTGTCGATTGTTGATCTTCCTTGATTTTGGCTTTTTCCTTGCCGATGGATGGTCTTGTTGACTTGACTTTTTTCTTTTTCTTTTTCTTTTTCTTTTCCTCTAAAAATAATATTCAATAATATTATTTCTTTGTATTTCTTCTCTTTTTCTTTTATAATAATAATGATTAATTATATAATTAATAATAATATTATTAATATTTTATAAACTATATATAGTTTAATATCTATATATATATATATTTTTAATTAAAATATTTAAACAATATAATAATATTATAATGTTTAATTTTTTTTTATAATAATTAATTATTATAATATTGTTGTTTGTCGTTGTATTTTTTTTTCTTTTGTGCAGGTCGCGGGGAGTGGCAGCCTGACGATGTGGGGGATGGAAGCAACGATGAAGAGTGGTAGGGGGTGGCGATGGGAGCAGGCCAGGCTGGAAGATGGAGGCGGTGGCGAATGGTGGTAGGAGTGGTGAGGGGTGGGAAGAGGTGGCGACGGGAGCAGCCAGGGAGCAGGTCGGGCTGGCGGATGGAGGTGATGGAGAATGGTGGTAGGAGTGGTGGATGGGAACGATGGTGGAAGGAGGTCACAGTGGTGGCGACGGTGGTAGGAGGCTACAGTGGTGACGACGATGGTGGCAGCGCAGAGGGATGAGCGCGGGTTGGAGGTGGAGCAACGAGAAGGCACGTGAAGGGTGGGAGGTGTGATGGTGGAAGGAAGGATCGCGGGGGGTGGAGAAGATGCAATGGAGATGGAGGGTGATGACGGAGGGATGGAGCAGAAAGGGTGGATGGCACGCAGTAAAGGAGGGAGGATGGACGCGCAGGCCGAGAAGTGAAGGCGTGAGGAATCCACGTGATGGAAGTGCGCACTGGGAGGCAGGCGACTGTGGAAGGCTGAAAATAGAGTGGAGTTGCAGTGTGGAGGATGGTGCAACCCAGATTTTGATTTATCTTTCTTCTTTTTTCTTTTCCTTTTTTTTTTAATTCAAATTTGCTGTCAAATTTGCAGCTGATATTTCTTCAAGGATTTTTTATTTTTTAATAATAATTTTTATATATATATTTTTCGTCAATTTGAAATCTGGGAATGGCCAAAACCAAGACTGGTCAAAGACCAAGTGTACAGAGAAACTCTAAAATTACTCAGATAAAATCTGAAATTTTGGCTAAAAGCCAGAATGAGCACAAGCCTGAGAAAGGGCTATCTTTGATACCACTTGAAGCGAACAATTATTTCGCTCACACAATAATCACCAAAATATCTGGAATATTGGATAAGCCATAGGGCAACTGTATATTAATGGTTGTATAGATAAGATAATGGATAATTTCAATGGTTGATGACCCGCCTATTTAAATAAGGCTTGGGGAGCTGTTACTTGAAAGGTCATGTCCTTTCAATATTATAGTTAATTATGTTTTATTATTAGTTATTTAATATTATTTTTATGTTCGTTACATATCTAAGAATATGTTTGAATACGTATCTAAGAAGATAAAATGGAGTTGGAAATTAGGCAATTCTAAACATGGTGATGAGATTGGTGTCGGTGGACAGAAATTGAAACAGTCAAAGAATGTTGAGTTCCAAATCCACTAGCAGATTTCCTAGCTTTCCTTCAGGGTGAAATTCCAATTTATTGAGAATATAAAGATGATACCCAAAACTATCAGTTTAATTCTTAGCTTTTCTTCCTGTTTTGACAACACCTCCAATTCTATATCCAATTCCATACCCATTTATAGCAATAAAGCTCGCACTGTGCGAGCTAAGGGAATGATATAGAAATATATTGCATTTATGAATAATGGTGAGCAGTGTCCTTCAGTTAATTCAAAGTTCAAAGAACAGGTAAACCACAAAGCTCAAATTCTTTTGAAAATAGCAACTCCTTTGTGTTAAGGATTGACTGGATTTGTGGGTTCTCATGGAAAGTTAAAGCATATCCCCTCCTAAAACACTGTCATACAAAGGGGTATGTATATTCAATGTTTAGATTGTAAATCCCGCTAGCTATGGCCCACCTAGCCATACTGAAGAAAGTAGTAGTGCCCAACAGTAATAGCCCCATTAGTAAGGTCAGGGACTCCATAAAGAGAGAGACTAATCCGCAACTGGAATGTACATTTTGAATCTTTGCATCTCCTACCACTACTATTTTGTTACAAGTTACACGACCTGTGAATTGAAGGTTTCAAGCTCTTTTATTTTTCAAAGAAAGAAACAAAAATCTCTCAATACATGTATGCATAAATTGCAAATTACATTGGAATTGGTGTTGGGAATCAATGCCGAACATAAGTTTCAAAGCTTATAACTTGTACAATAATCCAACACGCCAAAGAATAAATACACCACATACAAAAAAAATTAATAATAATAATAATTATTATTATTATTATTATTATTATTATTATTATTATTATTATGATTCTGCAAAATTAGTGAGATTCCAAACTACAGTTCCAAAAGGCAAATAACAATATAGATTTATTTTAAGCTAAGATTTATTAAGAACGAATTTATTGAGTATGGAAATGAGGATTTGCATATTTTCTGTCTATTGTTTTTTAGTTTTAGCTAAAATCACGTTGAAATTACAGTTTTAAGTTGTTGTAATTACATACTAAAGGTGTTTACCAAATAATTTAATAATTTTCGGTTGTTGAAACTACATACTAAGGATGTTTCAACAGTTATTTAGGAAGCCAATCAAAATGAAAATGGCTAAATTACTTTGTTAGCTTCCTAAAAAATACAAATCATCCTTCCTAGGAAAAAACCTATATATATATATATCATCCACCATTTAACTTACTCACATTTATACCCACACTACTCTTGCACCCAAAATAAAACAACTCACTACCAGGTAAGGCAGAGTGGAATAAACTGCATTTTGAAGATGGGAGAGTAGTTTCCTTAAGCTATTTCAAAGTTGAAAGGGTAGGTAAACTGCTGAGTTCCACTTCTTCCAAGAAAAGTAACTCTTTTCTGTGTTAATTATTCTCTCGGTTTTTTGGTTCTCGAGGAAATTTGAGGCTAAGCCAGAGTATAGCTCTGCCATGACAAAAGGATTAGAGAGATACCAAGTTTTTTATGGTTGAATTACTATTCACTAGTACCCATATAGAAAACTAAAAGGGAATACATTGATAATCTACAAAATTGGTTTAGTTCAACATTGAATAAGAACCGTTACCTCTAGTTTTCTAGAATGAGGGCACACTGGTTGATGGTGGTACATTTCCCTGAGGATTAAGCTGTTCACTAACAAGGGTTGTTGCTTGCTTACCACTTTCCTGCTTTGCAAAACGCTGCTCAGCAGATCTCCGAGCCTTCTCTTGAGTTTTTAATTGCTTAGTACAAGCACAGTTGAAGCTCGAAGCTATCTACCAACTGCTTCTACTTCATAACCACATAAATGGCTACTGGGTTTTGATTTAGACATGGTTAAGTTTGATGGTGTTATTGACAAGGGAGATGAATATCAATATGGACATCTTGAAATAATTGCCTTTACACTCGAACTATATCTATTCCAGTGAGGCATTCTTGTTTCTTTGAAAAGGTCTTTTAGCTTTTCCCTTTGAAGTTGTCTTACAATTTTGAAAGTATAGGCGAATGGCAGGTTTTGTTTAAAAACAAATTGAACCTAGTTCAATCTAGAATATATGTTTGCACTAAATATTAATTTTGTTGATACGTTTGAACTAATTTTTCATATCTGTTTTTCTTGGAGTGTTTATTAGCACAAAATATTGGTGGATATTTGTGAATTATATGCTATTTTTTTTTCTATTTCACATTATGTTTTATGTTTTTGTATGTACTATATTACTATTTCAATAACGGTTTTTATATGTATTGTATTTCCAATTTCAATAACTAACAAACATATTCATGTTGGTAGCAAAATATCATTAAAACAATAAACATGTTCCTAACAAATTATTATTATTATTATTATTTTAACTTTTCAAAATAAACATAAAACTTTTAGATACTCTAAGATGTCCACTCCATTATCACTTTTTGCAACAACCTAAATACTTGAAGTAACCTTCAAATTCAAAATGAAAGCAAAGTTGGTTGATATCAAGTACAGGAGCCATTATCAAATTAAAGGCATTTATCATTTTAAATTTCAGAGTTAGTAACAATGCTTTTATATTAATTATTTTTAATATTATTTAAGGTATCTAAAAATTAATGTGAACACTATGATATTTAGAATAAAACATTGAATAGACACTTGAATGATATAATTTTTTATTTTAAAACATTAATAATAAATTAAAAGTATTTTTTTTAAATTATACAACAAAATGTTTAATATAAAATATGAAAAATTTTGAAACAAAAAATAAATATGATCAATCAATGATAAAATATTAAGAACAAGTGGAAAGCTACAAAAATTATTAAAAACAATATTTTAAAATTTTAGTTTTAAGACTAGCACAACAACTTTAAATTATACATTATCTATGTATCAACTAAGAGTCCATCCCAAATTATAGGCTATCCATCCATTGATTATCTATTGGTTAGCTACTTGGGGTTTGTAAAAGGGAAAGGGTTGTTGCCATTTCACAACACAAGCATTCAAAGGCAACAAAGGATTATAGGCTATCCATCTATTGGCTAACAAAGGATTCAAAGGCAACTTGGGGAATTGTAAAAAGGAAAGGGTTGTTGTCATTTCACAACACAAGCATAGAATATTAATGTATCTAAATGCTCGATATGCTAGCCTAAAATTATGGCAAAAGCATATTTTGTTATTATTTCTCAAACATGATTATTATAAATATGTTTTTCCTTATTTTAGTTTTTACACCATCACTTGTAACAACACACTTTAGTTATATAAATTTGTTATATATTGTGATTTTAGTATTATCTATTTTTTTAGAAATTGTATTTCCTCATTTTGCAATGTATTGTTGTTTGAATGAAATATATTTCTTTAGAATATTTATATAAAACCAATTCTTATTAGTTTACATGTTATATCTATTTTTATTTCATTTTCCTATATCTATTCTTATTTCACTTTCCATAGGTTTATCCTCTCGGTTTCTTTGCACCTTCTAATACAAATATTAGTTTAAAATAAATATAATCATAGTTTATTTAACCAGAATCCAACTATGAAGCAAGAATCATATCCATGACTGCTCCAACCCATAATTTATGCTTGCTTTCGACTTGAAAACACTCAACAACAAGAATGACGATATCAATGACGTCCATCGCAATGAAAGTTTTCGATGTTCCGATCCATCTCATTCGGACTCAAATCACATCTATCAACTCCTCTATACTTGTTTTAAATATATCCAAATACCTACTTCTTTACAGCTTGTAATCTATTTTCTTTTTAATTGGAAAGGGATTTTGACCAAATAAATCATTCTTGGGAAAAAACTCACCCCACCCCACTCCACTCCACTCCACTCCAATTTTCTTTTATCACGTGATAACATAATGACAATATGATTAAAACCGTCAAAGATTAAAAAATAAAATACAATTTCTAAACTTTTCGAGTTTCACGAATAATCTCGTGCGGACTCAATATCATTGTCAAACACTTCGCTATGACATAAATAATTTCTAAATTCGAATGGAATTTTGTTATTTGCTTAGTCATTTAAATAGTGAAACTAAGTCTAAAATTAACAAGTGAAATTATTACCAAAACTGTTTATATCTGCTTTATGAAATGGTTTAATTTAATAATTTAAAAATGTTTTAACTTAGTAGTTTTACATATTTAGATGTAATTTAATAATTTAAAATGTTATAATTTAATAGTAATTTTTAACCCAAATGTGATCTCATAATTTATAAATGTTTTGATCTAATAGTTATATATAAACCAAAGTTAAAGTTAAAGTTTGATATGGAAATAATTAGATAATAAATAAGAATTCATAAGAAAATGTAATTGTCATTTAGAAAAATCAAAATTTTATAGAGATTTTATAAAATTTGCATTTTTTTACTAACAAAATTTTACCAAAATAAAATACAAATTTTTTTATTAACAATAAAAAGGCTAAATAAATCTGGGGCGGCAGAGGGGGGCAGAGTTTTCTTCACTCCAGATGGATCAATGGAGTTCAAGTTTGCTTGGGGACTGGGCATCGACACCAACAATATGGCTGAAGCCTTGGCCCTTTGGCAAGGATTGAGGATAGTCGAAAAATCGGGAATCTCCGAACTAATCGTCATTGGAGACTCCAGAGTTGTCATCCGCACACTGGCTAAAAATATTTCGCCAACTCATATGGCCCTAAGGCATCTTCTCCGCAAGATCATGGTGCAAGCCTCACTCTTTAAAAAAATTGATTTTTATCACGTGTTACGTGAAAATAATTCCCACGCTGACCTTGAGGCAAATAAAGGGGCATCCCTAAGCCCGGGGGAGCTTATCTTTAATGAACAAGGAGCTTACTGCCCCCCCCCCCATAGGACCAGGGGCTTATCATGGGTCTCCCCCCCGTGGGCCCTACCCCCTCNCGCCCGGCGTGCGGTGTTCACGTGGCCTTGCGCGGGGCTGCATAAATGAACCTCCAGACCGTCCCTTCATCCGCTGCGACATGATGCGAACTCTCTCGAATGCTCAGAGCTCAGTCCCAGAATTTAATGGCATCAGGACAGGTGACCTCAGGATTTATCATTATTCATCATTGAGGGGATTCGTTGGTTTAATGGCGATTATGGACTTGGGGCTCTCGCATGAGGTGATCTCTGCAGCAGTCATGTCGAAGGAGGATGCAATGTTTGGTTTCATGGGTGAATTTACCATCCGCACATACGACATTTTAATGAATTCTGGTATGAAGGTCGCGTCAAAACGTTTGGGCAATTGCTGGATTCACAGTACACTGGGCTATGAGGTGACATCGGTCTCTACATCGACTATGCATATAAAGAATTGGAATGCAAAGGGCCAAAGCAAACTTGTTGAACTGATTAATTGGAAGCTCTGTCATCTGGTTGCTTGGAGACTGTTGTTATTCAGGATGGAAGCAGATTCCTCTTCTGCGAGTGCACCTGTTCCATCCTCGGTGGATAAAAAATTCAAGGAAGTGAAGCAGGAAACCAATTCACTGCAATCCCAAGTGAACGCAATTGATTACGAAGGCAGTCGATGTCTGGATCATGTCAACAAGGATTTGGTCTTCCTCCGAAAGAAAATTAATCGAAAGGCCAAGCGAACAGAGAACTCGCTCACCATGCAAATTGTCGAGTTAGAACTCAAGGTGGACAAGCTTGCCCTTAAATTTGTCAAGCATGAAGAAAATGGTATGTCTTCTAGTTCGAAGGGTTAATTTTCAACTACTCGCTTGGGTTCGTCGTCCTGCTTGATTTTGGCTCCTCACGTCCATGCAGGTTTCAATTACTGTTTATAAGATTTTTAGGCATTTAGCTACTTTTGATTTTCAGTTAAAAACTACGATTAGGCTATAGACTGTTGGATTGCCGCTTCCACAAGGGTGTTTTTGGAAGGTTTATGTCTTTGCCGCTTCCTCAAGGGAATTATGTTGGTTTATGTCTTTGTCGCTTCCTCAAGGGCATCTATGGCTACTTTGGACTCACTGTAATTAGGTACCAAGCTACTACTTCTGTGAAATCATTTTGTAATCTGGTTCTATTGGTGGTTACACCACCTCCCTATATATAATATAACCTCTTTTGTCTAAAAAAAATAAAAAGGCTAAATAAATTATTCAACTTTGGTAAATCTCTAGTACAATGTCAACTAATTAAAATATTAATCATCATATTTGTTTGAAAAAACCAATAATATTTTTTTAGAAAAAAAAAATCAACCTTTGGTTTCATTAATATGTTAGTTTATGAAATGTGAAAAAAAACCTAATTGAATATCAAAATAAATATTTGAAAATTTTAGTTTACAAATTATATTCAATAAATTTATATAAAAAATAATATAATATGTTAAAGTCTTTATATATATTTAAAAAATATTATATCTAAAAAAACTTTTATATAATGATATAGCTATATTCATTTATTGTGATGTGATTGTCACATCTAACAAGATTAGTTACTATGGCTATTTTAATAAACAATAGAGTGGGCTATTCTCTTGACCATTTGCACTAGAGTCCCCTCGCGACGTTTGCTTTAGCTGTTTGACTCCCTTCATTTTTCCGTTCACGAGACTCAAGACCCCACCCTCTGTCGCCTTGGGTTGACAGGTCGTCAGCTCGTCTAAAGTTGTCAGCTCGTCGTCTTCAAGATTCAAGGATTTTTAAACTGTGATATTTTTTAATTGTCGGTGGCAGGCACCCCATCCTCTTCAAACAGAAGATCAGTGCTACTACAATACCTGCCTCTGCCCCTATTGCAAGAACTACACACATATTCTCGACCATTTTAGCTTCGTCCCCAAGAGTTATCAAACCTTTAAACAGAGGTATCTCATCAATTTTGACCACTAGAATGGACCTTCCACCAAATCTCTGATATTTGTATATATAGGAAACAAAGGTTTCAATGAATGGATTAACCAAGACAATGCACCACAGTTTAAGGCCATGCTTGTTTTCAATGAGGTAAATGCGTTATTCTGTTGTGACCTAAACTTTTGGAGGCCACTTGATTTGAAAAACTATGCATAGGAATTTGAAAATTTTGATTTTCTATAATAATGTTGATTGGTTTTCTTATTGTTCATTTCATGATCGCTTCTATGGTCATTCAATTTCATTTGGAAGCTAGGAAGCCGCCTACAACAATTCAAGTACACAAGGATTTCTCAGCTAGATTAGGCCAAGGCGTGACATTCAGTATTGACTGTTGAAGCAGCAAACCGATTCCAGCTATAAGAGCTCATCATAACCTTGGCGAGCATTAGAGGAAATTTGGGGTCTAAAATGGGCCTTATAAGAAAATGTGCCAACAATAAATTTTGTGAGTTGGAATTCAGAACCAATAGAATTTCAATAAAATGAGTCAACCATAATGGTTGAATTGACATATTTGTCATAAAAGAAAACTACTTTTTTGTTTGTATTTTTGACATATCTCCCTGTGTTTTTACTCAAATTCCAAGTCGGATAGCTCATTCGATGTGGAATTTAACTCCGCATCCAACGAGTACCCACACTGCATACTTTTGACAGACATCATCATGACGTTTTTTCAGGTATTTCTTATTTTTGGAGTAGCGGGGTCTGTTAAAAGTATGCACTGTAGGTACTCGTTAGATGCAAAATTAAATTCTACATCTAATGAGCTCTCCACTCAGAATTTGAGTAAAACCACAGGGAGATATGTCGAAAATACGAACAAAAAAGTAGTTTTTTTCATTCTTCCTCCAAAATTAATAACTATTATTTTATTATTTTAACTATTATTTTATTATTTTCCTTAGGAGGCCCATTTTAGATCTCAAATTTCCTCTAATGGAATCACCTTCCTCTTTTTCATTTTTTAGAACAAGATCATACATATCTTGTTCTTAACTGATGCATCAGCTCATCGAAAAGAATTTAAACTACCAAAGGTTGGTCTCCTTTGTCAATATTAATGCTACAACAGTAACAAATGGGCAATGATGACTTCAACCCACCACCCAATGGGAATTTTCTTTTAAAAAAAAGTGTCTGATTTTCCTCATCTTGCACAAATACCGGAGATGCATTTGCAATTTGATTGAAATCATTGATGCCGCTGCTTGAAGATAAACGTAGGGGTTCAAAACTGCCTACTGTAAGGAGGTCCCTCTGGCTTAGATGAAGAGATCGAATGTTTGCACTCGTAGTGGCCGAGACAGTAGCGCTTTTTGCGTAGACGTTTTCCTTATCAGAACATATGCCATCAAACAACCAAACTAATTAATCGTTGGGGTTTCAGTGTGAGATTTTGTCATCATTCAACCAAACTGATTGCTATGGTAGGGTTTTAGTGTGGGATTTTTCCATCATTCAACCAAACTTATTGCTAGTGGGATTTCATTCATAAGACATTAGAGAAACTTTTTGGTATAAAATGGGTAAATGATTTCTTAAATTAGTATATAAAGATTTTAAAATGTTCAATTCTAAATATGATAAATATACATAAATTAATAAAAATAGAGTATCTTTATCTTTATCTGTAAGTGTTGATGTAGGATCTCTATAAAGTTACATAACATTTGAGAAAATTTGTTTTATGCTATGCTAAATTATCATCTCTATTTAGCTGTGTTTTACAAAATGTGAGAAAGATAGATTAAAATTTGAAACTAGTTACTCTCCAATGCATGTAGATCCACAACTATGACAAACTTTGTGGAAATAGAAAAAAATGTTGGAGGAAGAGTACTTCAAGGCTACATGAAGTAGAAGAGCACTACAAAGCTACATGAAGTGTGAGAAGAGTATTCTCACCTTACATGGTCTAGCATTGATTTAGTTGAGGACAAACTTCATAAAGTCATTTGTTTTGTAATTTAGTTGAGGAGAAACTTCATTAAGTCATGTGTTTTGTAATTTAAAATTCAAAGTGTTTTGTAATTTAAAAGTTAAAATAATAGATCATTATAGAACTAAAGAAGATTAAGAAAAAATTGGAGTCATTAATTGGGAATAAGACCAATAATTCTAAGATTTGATGAGTCTTTTAAGCTATACTAGAGTTAAAGGAATCTTTGGTTTTAGGCTGAGTCCCTTAATGATTGAATCTTTGGTTTTAGGCTTGGCTCCAAGGTATCACAATTCTATTACCAATTAATTTCTCAATCAAAGTGAATTCAATAGATGGTGAACAGACTAGAAAGTGCAAGAGAAATAGTTTGGTGCACATTGTGCAAAGTAGAAACCTACCTGTAAAATCATATATATATATATGACAAGAATCTATTTATGGTAAAGTCAACCAAGGGAGAAAAAGGGAGCCTGATAAGGAATCATATGAATCTGCTCCATCATGTGGTCACAACTATAAAGAGGTGGGGCACATTGAGTGTAAATTCTTATGTCATTATGGTCACTATTGCAAAGTTGATCCACATGGAAATTCGTGGCCACCCACCTTAGTTTGTGTTATGATGAGTTATGCTCTCCCTTGAGCTCTATGCATGACTTGCTTTAATTGCACCAAGAGAAGTAAGGTGAGTTTGACCCAGTATGAGAGAGATGTTGTAATGAATAATGTTATATAGAGTAATGTAAAAATACAAATGTTGTCCGATCAATAATTAAAAATAAATTTAAATAAATTTAAAAATACAAATGACGTATCCGGGATATGTTGTAATGCATAAAGTTGAGTAGTGTTAAGTGTTGGTAATAACTCCCGATTCCTTATTATTCCAATGCAAATGCCTATATTTATACAAATCACATGGTGCTTGGGTTTCACCTTCCACTTGGCCTGTTTGGCTTCCTACTATTTATTTATTTACATTATATAACCCTAACGGATTATATTCTAACAATCCCCCTCTTAATCCGAAGGGGTGTTCGTAAGTCCGAGCATGTTTCTGAACCTTTCAAACTTTTCTCGTCCAAGCGCTTTGGTGAAGATGTCTGCAACTTGATCATTTGTGGAACAATGTCGAAGATGGACTGTCTTGGCTTCTACATGATGTCGAATCAAATGATACTTTGTGTTGATGTGTTTGGTTCGATCATGGAATCTAGGATTCTTAGCCAGCTTGATTGCAGAAGTATTGTCGACCAATAATGGAGTGGAGTTCTCTTGTTTTTCTTGCAAATCTTCAAGTATCTTCCTGAGCCATACTATTTCTTTCGTTGCTTCAGCTGCATATTCTCCTTCTGTTGTTGAATCTGCCGGAACTGATTGTTTGAGTGATCTCCATGAGACAGCTGCTGATCCAAGACTCATAGTGTATCCAGAAGTTGATACTCTTGTCTCCTTATCGCCATCAAAATCTGAGTCTGAGTACCCAATAAGTTTGAAGTCATCCACTTTAGAGTACTTGAGTCCAACGTCTTGCGTCCCCTTCAAGTATCTTAGAACTCTTTTTGCAGCTAACCAGTGTCCTTCACAAGGTTTATGCATGAACCTTGAAAGTATGCCAACAACATAAGAAATATCTGGTCTAGTTGTTGTAAGGTAGATAAGACTTCCTACCAGTTGTCGATACTTGGTCGCATCCTCAAATTCTTTTCCTTCGCTTGATGTGAGCTTCATTTTCTGTTCCATTGGAGTAGATATAGGGTTGCATTTTGTCATGCAAAATTTGTTTAGTAGTTCTCCAACATATTTTTTCTGAGATAGAAAAATATACTTAGGATGTTGAGTGACTTCAATTCCTAAGTAATTGTTGATTGCATGGGCAGACCCGGGTTTACTATCATCAATCAACAACACCCCAAACTCACTGGCCCTTTCGGCGACAGACCGCGAAGCGGTCTGAAGTCTCACCCGAAGTGAATCTAAGGGGTTGGCCAAGACTCAAGTGTCTTGGACTAGGTTCTGCGCATCCTACTTCTTCTTTCCCGCTCCTGCGAGCCACAAGATCAACAAGCTCTGTGCATCGCACATCCCCTTCTACTCGCAGCGCTTTTACCTGTGCGATACTTACCCCCCGCGCAAGTCGCACGATTTCCTCTCGTGTCGCACAACTTCCACTTACTCACAATATTTCCAACCTTATCACACCTCTGTGCACCGCGAGACACCCAACCTCTCCTCAACGCTAAGCCCTCAGCTCGCAGTATCGCGCACCGCAGCTCCTCTGCCGGTGTGATATCGCCTCTCTGCGATATCCTACCACTACGACTTTGCGCTCTTAGCGTTGACCGTGCCGATGTGCGAAACTCTACTTCTCAGAAGTTATATTGTGATTAAATGGTCATTAGAAACAGACGTAAAGGAGTCTTTAAATAGCTTACTAAAATACTTCAACTTATCTCTATCCTCTTGCATTATCATGAACTGAGCAATACATACATTCACTTACTGCAACTAACATCATATGCATAATAACCAGTAACAATAAGCAAATACAATCACATTCATACAACAAATAACACGCAGATTTAACGTGGTTCACCCCCAGGATGGGAGTTACGTCCACCAAACTGTGCTTCTATTATATATCTTGAGGGAAGTTAGCACAGTCTATTGCACTGCATATGCAGCGTGAGATCTCTCCTAGATCTCTGGTCTATCTCTATCTCTATATTTCCTTTATTTCAATAGATCCTTCCCTCTCTTTCCTCTTTGTGGATGGTTACATACAGACTCAAATGACTCACAGACAAGCTAGGTGTCTGGATCGTTACAACACAGTCTGTCTGACTGACTCCTGAGTCTACTTCACCAAAATACTCAATTGGTTAACTGACTAACTAGCTAACCAACTAATCAACCAACCCTTTACAATACAAACTATATGCTTTTATAGGCGGCCCGAAGGTCTCGCCATTACAACACTGTGGGCCTATCCCAACAGTAACCCAAACCCTAATTAGTGACAGTCGGTCCTCTCTGTCCTTGAGGTGGCCGCTTCTCGTCACACCACAGCTCTCTGCAGTCTTCCATGCTTCCCGGCACTGACCATGGGTACTATGCACCGCTTCTCTTTTTGTCCTTCACCTTCAATGCTTGAGCCTCGTTGCTCCTCCTTCTTTATGAGGGTCGCTGAGCCCTCCTGTCTTCCGCCGCTGCCTTCAATGCAGTGGTTGAGCTTTCTTCTCTCGGCCACTCGGGTACCGTTTCCTTCTTGACTTTTCTATCCCAAAAGTCATAGTTTCCGGCTCTGCTCTCCAGCTGGAAACGTGCTACGGCATCGTAGCTCTGCCTTGTCCTCTTTCCGCCAAAACTTATATCTTTCCGCCAAAACTTATATCTTTCTGCCAAAACTAGCAGCTTCTTCTGTAGCTGCGGGACCCTGCTCCAACAGTAATAGTGGAGATGTCCCATATCTGTCATTTCAAAAATATTTTTCAAATCTTTCTTTATAGATGCTATATAGCTCTCATTGTTCCTTTTCATCAAAAGATCATCTACGTACACCACAAGATACACAACAGATCTTCCAACTTTCTTTATAAACAGTGTTGCATCATCAAGATCAAAATGTTCCAAATTTAACTTCAAAAGATTCTCGGTTAACTTTTCATACCATGCGCGAGGTGCTTGTTTTAGGCCATACAAGGATTTGACAAGCTTGCATACCTTTTGTTCTTTTCGTTTCACAACAAAGCCTTCTGGCTGAGACATGAAGACATTTTCTTTCAAATCTCCATTCAAGAAAGCAGTCTTCACATCCATTTGATGAACTTTCCACCCTTTCTGAGCAGCTAAAGAGAGTAAGGTACGGATGGTAGCCCATTTTGCTATAGGAGAAAATGTTTCTTCATAGTCAATTCCTTCTTTCTGTGCATAGCCTTTTGCTACAAGCCTCGCTTTGTGCTTGTCAAGTGAGCCATCTGATCTGTATTTGTTCTTGTACACCCACTTGTAGCCAATTGGTTTGGTTCCAACTGGAGGGTCAGCCAACTTCCAAGTTCCATTCTTTATGAGTGCATCATACTCATTTTGCATAGATTCTTTCCACTCAACTCGAGTAGAAGCTTCTTCAAAGGAAGTTGGTTCAAAGTTAGCAGATAAATTAAATTCACAATCAAATGATACATCCATGTCATCACCTGAATTATCTACTCCTCCTCCATCTTCATGTCTTTTCGAACTTCTCGTTCCCGTCTTTCCAACTTCATCTGGATGGACACTTTCAAGTGTCTTTGTGGCCCATTTAGGAATCTTCCGTGATGGTCTTGGTTGATCAGCTGGTGGAGCTTCATCATTGATTAAGAGTCTTTCAATTCTCTCAATCACATCATCCAGTTGAACCTCTTGTTGAAGTGAAGTAGCAGGAAATTCTTCATGCGGGGGAGTTGGTGCTTCATATGGAAATTCCAAAGGTTGATCCAGAATAGGAATCCCCCCTTCAAGATTTGGA
>LPNX010279912.1:66217-84587 GCA_001517045.1 Pseudotsuga menziesii
AGAATTAAAATATCAAACAACAACACAAAATTAACAAAAAAATAGGCCTCAAAAAATTGGATCTCTCTTGGTGCTTTATATATCCAGATTTAAGATGTACTCATGTATATGTGTTTTTAATGAGTGTTAATGACATATATGTCTATATATTTATTATGCATTATGTGAGTTATGTTAGCTCAAATGAATGTGATTAAAGGATAACTAATGGATTATGTACCTCGCATTAATCTTCAATACCTTACACATTATGTAACACATCGCATATCATATGTGCCTCAAGTATACTTCTTCCTTTTCAAGGTTGAATGTGCAATGCTCAATTATTTGCAATATTTATTATTCTTAGAGTGCATATGTTATATCATTTTAGTTTATGTTATCTATAATTAAAGTCTCTTTTATATTTTTTAATCTATTAGTTTTAATCCATATAGCATAGATATCATATTTTTTCAAAAAACAAAATTTATCTTTTTCACAAAATATGCTTCATTAATTAAGTTTTTTGTTTTTTTTACTCAATATTATTGAAGGTTTTACAAAGTTTACCATTTCTCATTTTTGACAATTTTGAAGATTTTTTAAATTTACAGGCTTTATTTTCTCTTTAAAAATTAAAGATAGTATTCATACTATAATGGATAATATGCAAATTCTTATATAATGTATCTATATCTAAAACATTAAAAACCATTTATAAAACTATAAGCTATATCTCAATGTACTAAGATGTGAGTATACACAATTTTATGATCTTTATTATCATAAACCATTTATGAAGCCTTATTATCCTCGATAAGGAATTGAAAATTTAAGACATGGATAGTATTTTCCCTTTTTTATGTACTTAGCTTTCAAGAAAGTACACCTTCCTTTAGATGAAATAAGATTGACATCATTGGCAAAGACTAATTTTGAAATTTAATCATTTTCAATAATGAAACATAATTGATAAAACCTTAATTAACAATATATGCTCATAACTTATAAGTTTGTTTGTGTGGGTTTTGTAAAAATGAATTTTACTTTCTAAGTTATCACCCCAACTTACAAGTCTTAAAAGTATCTTAAAAGTGTTATAGATTATAATATAGAGATATCTAACGTATGTCATGCAAATTGGTTACTATATTTTGCATTATCATAATTGTATAAAATACTTGGTTACTATATTTTGCATTATCATAATTGTATAAAATACTTATAGCTAAATGTTTCTTAGTTAAATTTCTAATTACATTGTTGTAGTTGTATAAGATATACTTATAACTAAATGTTTATTAGTTCAATTTTTGCATCATCTTGTTATATATATATATATATATATAATTCCTAAATTATCATTATTGCTTTCTTCTCTATATTTTTTCTTAAAAATTATTTATAATTATTGAATATATGTATATTTATTTTAATATTTTCAAATATAAATAATAACCATATTTTAAAAAATCTATATTTATACAAACAAAAAAATTCACAAATATATAATGTCTCATAAAAAGCTTTATTATTTTAATTTTTTAAATTGAATTAGTTTTTAGCTCAAACTCACCATAACAGAAATAATTAAAATAAACACTAACATAAAATTCTAGGTAATTATTCATAACATTTAAGTTATACGTTTTATATAAGTATATACTCAATGCACTAGCTTAGTATTTATTTTAAATATTTAGATATCCTGTACAAGTTATCAAAAGTTGTTCCAAATTTAATATATATTTAGTATTAAAAACTAGAAATTATTAGATAACTCTTATTGATCCCTCTTAAATGGTAAGGTTGGAAGGTGTTTTGAAATGTTGAAATCAAAATGTATATTTTTATTATTTTATTAATTATTTATGATAAAATTATAAGGCATCTTTGATAAATCATTAAACTTGGTGTGCATGTACAACAATTAGTTTTTAATAAATGTTTCTCTTGAATTGTAAGGTTGGAATGTGTTTTGAAAATGTTAAAATCAAAAGGCATTTTTTTATTAGTTTATTAATAATTTATGATAAAATTATTAGGCATCTTTCGTAAACCATTAAACTTGGTGTGCATGTGCAACAATTAGTTTTTAAGAAATGTTTTGCTAATAATCAATGTTATACAATGTTATGAAATGTTTTAAGTATATACAATTTTTTGAAATGTTATGTTAATAATCAATTATGTTAATTTTGGACAAAAGAAGAAAGCACTCCAAGATTTTTGTAATAAATATGAAAATATTATATTTTATTTTTATTCTTAATAAGATGTTTTCCTAATGTTTTTATAAAAACTTACTTTATCAATGAAATTTAAAAACCCAAACCACAATTTGGTTAGTTATATATATATAAAAAGAGTGTAGTTACGATATACATTGTTAATAGGAGACACCACATTTAGTCTTTGTATATCTATTTTTTTGTTTTACACTCACATACAATAACTCAATATGATATCATCCAAGGAGCAATATGATATCTATTTTTTGTTTTAAACCAATATCTAGTGTATATAATTTTATTTTTTGTTTTAAATCCATATCTAATGTATGTAATTTCGGACAAGGGAAGGAAACATTCCAAAATTTTTGTAACAAATATAATAATATAATATTTTGATTTTTAATAAGATATTTGTTTTTTAAACATCTTATATAATAATATTGTATTTAAAAAATAATAATTTATCAATTAAATTAAAAAAATCAAACCACAATTTGTTATATATATATATATATATATATATATATATCGTCAAGATATACACAGCATTGTATATAGAATTCTTTGTTTTACACACGGGGACTTCACTTAGTGAACATCTCACATAGCACGTGCGATCATGGGATATTAAAGAATACCCTTAATTTCCATAGATATTGACCCAAACTCTTTTTGTTGAAACCCCCTCCCAATACTTAAAACCTCCTTGCCACCCCTTTTTATACCTCAATCCTTATAAACCACCCTACCCACCTCCACCTTAAACCCCTCATCCCCCCAATACCTGCAATATATTGGTTCAATTTTTAATAATTTTAAAACCCACAATATGAACTAACGTGATAGGATATTGGTCAACAAGTGAATCCCCCATGGTTTTACACCCACACACAATAATTTAATATGATATTGTTAAGGGAGCATTTAAATACACCTACTAACACTACTTAATTCCAATTATAGTTTGCTACAACAATTACAAAATTTAGGAGAACATTATAAGTTAATATGCTTCAACATTTATAGCAATACTACTTGCAACTGCTATGTGGGTTTAAAAAACAACAATTTTCAAAATAATTTTTGACATGATTGCATGCTTGTTTTAGTCTCAACTAAGCTTACAAAAATATTCACAAAAACTTCAATAACTCTGCACAAACAACTTCAATATTGTCTTCATCACTATGGACCTTCTTCTCATGCTCAAACTCTTCTCCTATAATGTGTCCATGTCCACTTTAGATTTCTCATCAAATTTCCCATTGGTGCTACAATGACCATGAACTCATATTATTCATACTTACCCTTTACAAGCCATTCATTAAGAAATTTTAAGTCAACAATCAATCAAGCATTATCATTATTTTCTTTAATTTCTACTATTGTCTTCATCACTATAGATTTATTATCATCAATTGAGGCATTATCCACTACTCGTTCACATATTTTCCTTAATTTCTTTCACTTCTACTTTTGTCTTCACCACTATATATTTATATTTTCCTTAATTTCTTTCACTTCTACTTTTGTCTTCACCACTATATATTTATAGTCATCAATCCCTACATCAATTGATCCATTATCCACTTGGTTCACAATACCAAATAGCTTACCACTACCAACCAACAAATTATCAATCAATGTCATTTATTTTCTTAATTTAAAATTTATTTGTTTCATAAAATTTCTATATGTATAACTTCAAATCCAATTCCATTGCCAGATTCACATAGCTAACTTCAAATTTAATTCCATTATCAAATTACAATACCTCAAGAACCAAAACATGGTGACTCCTTCTGCACACATATTCAACCTAGCATCGAATTTCACGTGGCATCTCTTCAAGCGTCCCTCTTTTCTCTGACAGACTCATCGGAAACTCTCCCGCACAGACTCAACCAGCAATTCCTATGACGGTCGCGTCCTTCTCCTCTGGTAGGGATTTGTGGCCTAGGTTAAAATGAACTCCTCTCGTAACAATTCCTCGCCAAGGTTACAATCAACTCTTATAGCTGGAATTGTTTTTCTTTGACGTAAAACCACTGCTTCAACAGTCAATGCAGAATGCCGAGCCTTGCTCTGATCTAGCCGAGAAATCAGTGTAATTGAATTGTTGTATGCAGCTTTCTGGCCTCCAAATGGCATTGAATGACCATAGAAGCGATCCTGAAAGCAAAAATTTCAAAACCAATCAACATTATTGCAGAAAATCAAAATTTTCAAATTCTTGTGCATAGTTTTTCAATTCAAGCGACCTCCAAAAGTTTAGGTCATAACAGAATAGCCCATATACCTGAATGAAAACAAGCATATAGCCATAAATTGTGGCGCAATGTCAAATATAAAGCATGCGTTTTTCATAAACCATTCAGTGAAACCTTTGTTTCCTGTATATACAAATATCGGAGATTTGGTGGAAGGTCCACCCCAATGGTTGAAATTGATGAGATACCTTTCTGATGAAAGGTTTGATAACTCTCGGGGACGAACGCTGAAATGGTCGAGGTAGGTACCTTAGCAGCACTGATCTTCAGTTCACAGAGGATGAGGCGCGGGCAGTTTAAAAAAATCATAGTTTAAAAATCCATTAATGTTGAGGTCGACGAGCTGACAGCTCCGGACGAGCGGACGGCCCTGCCAGCCCAAGGCGACAGAGGGTGGGGTCTACAGGGATCAAAATTCAAGCCGTCAGGTGCCCGTCAAAGGGCTCCTAGGCCGTCAGAGAAGGGGAATTTAAAATTTGCACCTCATTTAAAATGGGGTTTTTTATTTTTGTCATTTTAATAAAAAATGGAGGTTTTAAATTAAAATTACACTAGAAGGGCTAAGTTAAAAATTGCCCATCAACAATTTTTGTGATTGTGATTTCGACCTGTACCAGCCTCCAAGAGATTTCATATCATATTAATGAGAAGATCCAATGCGATCTGGCGATCCGGCGGGGTCAGAGGATCCAATGCGATCCGGCGGGGCATTCGACCGCGCAACCTCCCCCAAGAATTAATGTCATCAAAGTGCTAACGAGGGTCCCATGAGAGATAACATTAATGTCATCAAGGATGTTCAAGGGGATTCCTTAACGTGCCTTAAGCTAGGAAAGCAGCAGCATTTTGGAGACTCTGTGAATCCGGCTAAGGTAATTAATCCAGTCACTGGTAATAGCGCTGGCGATTGCGTTTATAAGAAGCCGAGGGCTTTGCCGGCTTCGACGGCGCAACCTCCCCGTTGTCGTTGTCAAGTGGAAGGATGCAACGTAGTGTTGGCAAGTGCAAAAGAATATCACAAGAGACATAAAGTCTGTGAAATGCATTCCAAAGCCCCCAAAGTCATTGTTCTTGGTACCGAGCAACGCTTCTGTCAGCAGTGTAGCAGGTAACTAACCAGGAGACGGTTGCACCTCACTGTTTTTTTTTTCTGAGTAGGTCAACATGGATCCATACATACTAAGTATATAATTTGATAATACACATGAATAATTGGGTGTTGTGGTGCCTATCTAGATTCCATGGCATAGCAGATTTTGATGACGCAGAGAGAAGTTGCAGGAGAAGGTTGGCGGGACACAATGAACGGCGAAGGAAGAACTCGTTAGATTCATTGGCTAACTCCGGCAGCCAAGGTAATTTTATATAAATTTTCCTTTCCTGTTACTGTAAGGCAGAGATGTGCATGCATTCAAGCACAAGTTCATTAGTTGACAACCTATTACTTTTTGAAGACTTTAGTTTTATATTTGTCAGAGGATAATTCTCTGAATTGGCCCTGTGAAACTTTCAGATGATGACTGTGCAAAAACGTCCATTGTTTATTCTTCAGGTCTGGATCTTTTCGATACTTTATCAATTTCTCAGTAATCTCAAAACATTCAGCTTTGGTTGCTTCTACTTCCCCTATAGATTTTATTTTATGACTGAAGCTTCAGAGTTCTAGCATAGGTTGCCTCTTGTTTTGAATTCCTTCAATGCCATCACGGTAATCTCAAAACATTCAGCTTTGGTTGCTTTTGCTTCCCCTATAGATTTTATTTTATGACTGAAGCTTCGGAGTTCTAGCATAGGCTACCTCTTGTTTTGAATTCCTTCAACGCCATCAAGAATGGTCTCTTGAGTGAGCACGTTTTTTCGTCCTCAATCCATACTTCCAAATTTATAGCCATAGATTGTACTATCCGGCTTGACCATCTGTTTGAGTTCCTTTTTTATTATAAACCTTAAAGCAACTGAGCAATTGTAGACATATTCCCCAATCAAATAGATTGAACACAATGTAGGCAGGGATATACATTTACTTGTGCAATTTTACAAATCCCATTTTGAAAAAAAAATTTGTTTTTAATTTTTGTCATCAAGTAAATGAAATGTACAATTAATTTATTAATGTCATTTAAAATGTAAACTTTTTGAAAGCCCTTCATCAATGAAGGGCTGCATGAATATATAACCTTCAATATAAAATTAAGACCAACCCTTCAATCTTGATCCCTAGTCTCGAGTCTTGGAGGGCCAACAAATAGAAAAAGAATAAACACTGACAAACCAAAAAAGGAATGGATTCAAACGACTGAAGAAAAACACCGTGAGAGGCCCCGACTCTTGAAGGTGCAAATGGTCTAGAGAATAGTCCACTCCATAAACAATACATTTAGACATTATTAAATTTTATTTCTAAATTTTTATAAGAAAAACATTATAATATATTGATGTGTATAATATATATTTAAAAAAAGTTTATTATATTTAAATAAAAGTTGTATATAGTGATATAGTTATAGTCAATCATCATTGTGATGTGATTGTCACATCTATTAAGATTAGTCACTATTTTAATAAACAAGACACTTGGCATTGTTATATATTTTTCATTTTTTTATATTTAGCAATTTCATTTACACATTAAAAGAAATTAGTCAAATCATAAAAATGAACCAATCATAAAATACAATACAAAAGTAAATTAATATATATATATATATATATATATTATTTTTAAATATTAATTTAATATATGAATTTTATAAAAGATAGATAAAACTTTTGAAAAAGTATATAAATTAATTAAAGTCAAAACTATTGTTTGACTAAATGAGAGCTATATAACTGCCTTGGCAGGTATAATAAAAGAAACAACCTGATAATAAATGCTTTACAAGAAACAACCTTTTTTTTTTCAGAGGAAATCTCCACGGAAAACCCAGCAATACTTCCCCACATTAGTGGATGGTAGAGGTGGTAAACCGCCGCCCATCCTCACAGATGGCCTAACCTCGAAGGACTCAAGGCTCGAACCCGTGACCTCTCCCCATACCGAGAGAGTGTGCGCACGTCTTACCAATTGAGCTAACCCTTGGGGCTTACAAAAAACAACCTAATAATGAATGTCTTACATAACAAAGATATAACAAAGATGTAGATGTATGTTAAAATCATAGAATCACATAGAACTTGATAAGTATATGTTTTAATATTGTTATTAATGATGATTAATAAAAAAACAACGTGATAATGAATGACTTAAATAACAAAGAGATATAGGTGTATGTTAAGATTCTAGATTTATATAGTGTATGTGTTTTAATTTCTTTCTTCATTATAGTTATTATAAGTAAAAGGTTATTATTGTGATAAATATTTTGAATTTGTAAAAAAATATTGCAACATTAAATTTCATATGATAATAACTGACACATCCACATAGTTTGTGGCTAGACCATGTCTATAGGGATTAAATGGTGGAGAGATAGTGATTGTAACAAATATAAATGTTATAAATATTAACATTTAATACTAAGTATGTTAATTAGAGTAATTAATTAATTACTAAAGAGGTGACTTGAAAAGTCACCCCCCTTACCACTTAGGGTATAAAATACCCGACACTAATTCTTGTAAAACATATTTTTATCCATCCAATTATCAATATATATATTTGTCCTATAAATGGCTTATCAAATATTCCATGTGTTCTGGTCACTATTATTGTGTGAGGTGGATAAATATTTGCTTCATTTGGTATTAGAGATAGTTTGTGATCCGGGCCTTTGGCCATATCATGATTTTTAATCATAATCCTAGGGAGTCCCTAAATTTATGGTGTTTGACCAAGTAAAAAAGAAAAGAAAGTCAAAAGAAAAAATAAAAAGGAAGAAGTTCTAAAATAAAGAGAAGAAGAAGGAAGATTGCCATAAAAAAAAAGTTGGTTAAAAAACAAAAACAAAAAAAGAGTAAAACCATAAGTTTCCCACCACATTCATAAAAATATATATATCAATAATACTATTAATAACCAGCATAGATCCATCTAAAAGGGGATCTACCAAGCACCGAGAGGGATCAAATCTCTCAAGATGCAAACTCTTTTTTAGAGTGGAAATGTGTAATCTAATTTTAATAGTTTTAGTTTATCTAATTTATGTTGTTTTATATATATGCAATTCTAAATAATTTTAATTTAATTTAATCCGAGAAGTAGTTTTTAATAATATTTTATTATTTTTATAAAAGACACGTGTCAACTCTAGGATGAAAATGGAAGGAGTTACACATCTCTCCCCTACTGGGTTGTAGAATGCACCTCTTCGGTGCAATAGTAAAATTTATTATTGTGTTGCAGCTGCAACAATTTCCCAAAATTCCAAAAAAATTTAGGACCCTCCTTTTGCTTGAATTAGTTTGATTTTCTTCTTGGATTTGGTCTGAGAACTTTTCAGAAAGACTTTGCTTATGCTTGGATTGATCTACAGCTGGTTTTCAATTTTTCTAAATGACTAAAATTTTCATTGATTGATCAAACCTTCATCATTTGCCTTTAATTGCATCTGAAGCATGCCTGAATCGGAAGTTATTTTGGTCAGTGCCCCGTCGTTACGGGTGGATCTTTGTTTTGGTTTTCCGCCGTTGCGGAAAGAAACACGCTTTCATCTTTCGATCCGTTGGTTTTCACACCTGTCGATCTTTTGGTTTATGTTGGAAGATTTTGTCATTTCTTTCTCCGCCGTTGCGGACGGAAAACCACTTCCTCTCCCGATCATTGCTTCAATATTTCGTTTCCCGCCGTTGCGGATGTATATTCGGTTTTTGACTTCGACTTTTCTCCCGATTCGATCGGTTTTTAATCGGCTGCTTTTTTATTTTGCATCGAAACTGTTATGACTTCTTCTTCCGCCGTTGCAGATGGCAAACCGCATTCTCTCCTGATTATGGCTGGTTGTTTTCGTCGAGCCCGTAAATCTTGGGCTGTCGCCGTTGCGGCTGTGGAAAGTTTTCTCCTTCCGGCCGTTTGAGTCATTTTACCTTCGACGTTGCGGAGGGTCACGCCTCTGTAGCTCCGCCGTTGCGGCTGCCGAATGCTTTTCCTTGCCGATCTCTTAGTCGTTCCACTTCCGACACCGACCCCGTGTTGCGGAACGGTTTATCATTTGTACCCCCCGACGTTGCGGACGTTGATGTCCTTACAGTTCCGCCATTGCGGATGAAAGAAGCGCTAGCCCTTCCGATGTGTATTCATTTTGCTTCCGATTCAGAATTTACCCATTGCGGATGGCTTAATGCTTTGGTCGTCCGCCGTTGCGTAAGGAATTTTCCTTTCAGCTTCCGATCCAAAAGTGGTCCGCCATCCGATATGCTGTGAGTGTTGACCTTATATATACAGGGTCGAGGGGTTTATTATTCTATTGTTATTTTTAACTGTCGTGCTCTGTCACTATCGTGTTGTCTATCGCTTGAGTTTGTTCGGACCCCATTGCCGGTACCCGCATCCAGGTGGCAACTGTAAAAACCTGACCGTCTTCGTCCTGCCACACGCCGGTTACACATCAGTGCCAGGTAGGCTTTGTTTTCCTTTCCTCTTTCCGTTTGAACGTTTGGTGGTTTTATTGTCTATGGTGGTTTGTTTCCCCGACTGTTTTCCTCGTCCCGTTAAATTATATGCCTATATAGGTGGAGATTTGTATCTTTGCTGTCCGCGGGGAGGGGCATTTTGACCCGCATAGTTTTTTTCCCCACCGACGTTGTCGTGTGACCCTGCGCGTAGAGAATGAGGGGGTTTGGTGCAGACGGCCGTTACGCTGTCTGCACCAAACCACCCTGTATGATAATATTGTGGGTTGGAATAGTTTTGTCGTGACATTTCTTTTAGGGTTGGACGTTTGGTCTCGATTTTGTGCTACCTGCATCATTTAAACCCTAGCCGTTTCACCTATACGTTTCTGCGCAACCCCGTTGAGCTCAGCGTCGATTTCCTAGCCGTCTAAAAGGGATATGCCACTACTCTTAAGTTATTGACCATAAGTGCGTGGGCATGGTTTTGTTAAAGCGTCGTCGAAAACCTGCGTAACTGCTACTGTCTTTCCCGCGCAGCGAGATGACCATGGCGTGCATAGAAAGCCGAAATGTGTTGCATATTAATGTAGATCTATTTCTGTCCTAAATGTGGTTGATAGAATTGTTTAATATCATATAGCAGTAGTAGCTTGCACAGTTTACTGCATATAACTATTTCCCATCATGCTAGATATAGACAAAGTCATTGAATAATGCGCATTTTGTTTCAATAGCTCTGATAGTTAGGCCATTTCAGCTTATATACATGTATATATTTGCTTCATTGACTAATTGCTATCATGTTAAACATAGAGGAAACAATACACTACACATTGATGTCTTCAAGTTTGTCACTCAGCCAAAATGGCTTAATGTTACAATTTTATGGCAGGAAGAATCCACAATGTCAAAGAGGCAAAAGAAGAAGATCCCGATGGTCGAGGAAGAGCCCGAAGTAGAAGTTGTCACTAAGACTGAATACTTATACAAAAACACTAAGTGCATTTCTAGTATTGAACCTGAATACCAGCGGGGGGAAATATATAGACTGGTCACCCGCAGAGAGGTTCCTGACATGGGCTTAGAAGAAGAGTCCATATATGCCAACATAGAAAGATCTCCACTGATGAAGATCACCACCAGACCGGAGTTGTTCTCGTGCTCTGAATTAATCGGTTGGATTCTGCCCCGGGAAGATGTCACAACAATGATTCTGGAAAATGTTGAAAGACAGGGCTATGCTGCATATAGCCCTGGATATGTAGCGTTGGCTTACCACCTACCAGAAGCCCAAGTATTTTTATCTGATGATTGGCTAAACAACATTAGAATGGACCTGGTAGAGACTCTTAACAAGATGTTGTTGCAGGGAAAACATTACAGATACAGACTCACGGGTGATTACAATACAACAACCTTAAGGGCCCCCTATAGGTTCATAGCTTTAATGTTGAACAGGATTTTTGGAAGAGCACATGGTAAGTTCTTCAAGTTAGAGTGGATACCCATCATTTTTCATGTTGCAACCCAGGGGGCAATTTTCAACTGGGCTAGCCTTGTATCAAATAGTCTTTCAGCTTGCTTGGCCTCAGCTTTGGGAGGAGTGGCCCAAAAGAGGTCTGAGTTCTATATGAGTTCCATACTCATCGATTGCATATTGTGTAATCAGCCTTTCCCTGGACTCAGGTGCATCTGGGATAGGGAAAGAATGCCTGTCTATGCTGCCTATAAACCGCTGTGGGCACACAAATATCACAGCCATTATCGAGAAGTATGTGAACACTTTATCATGCACTTATACACACTCATTTTCCTGAAGGAGTGTGATTGTATGTCAGAGGAGGCACTGCAAATAATAGAGGAGTATGCAAACTACTATTTGATTGAAAATGGCCTGTATTTCATGATGTTTGGAGGTTCGAGAGCACCTTCCCTGCTGCCCAAATACGCAATTGATCACATTATTCACAAGGAGGCAGTCAGACAAGTGTTCATGGATGGAATAGGCAGCTTTCTGTTTGAGCACAAGAAGACCACCTATCCTCCTTTGCCCTTCAGGTTAGGAAGCTACAAGTTTACCAGAGTAAAAAAGGCTGATGAATTTGTAGAAGAGCTGGAAAAGTTCCATTTTGGAGAGATGCCCTTCCGTAGGAATGATACTCACGGTAAAGTAGCTGAACACTGCAAAACAAACAATGTGCATTTTGAGTATGTGTTGTAAAGGAAAGTATCCTATGGCTAGGGTTTAAGAGGCCATCAACATACTGGGGTTGAAAGAGAGATGCACAATGTTCAACAAGCATATATAAGCAAGATCAGAGATGAGAAAGGTCCACACCTGACTAACTGAAGGCTGGTCCAAGCTTTCTCTTCAATCCTCTTCTTGCTCCTCTCGCTCCAAGAGACCTGCAAAACAAGTTATACCTTCCTCAAAACATTATGACCACATATAAAGAAATGATAATCAAATAAATCCGAAATAATAATATGAATAACATCATCATATGATCATAAACAGAGATTCAATCACACATTGAACAATGATTTGGGAAGAAGAAGGACATCACATATTTATTAATCTTGAAAACAAGTACAAGTATACCTTCTCTTCAAGTTTGGCACCTCACGAAACCTTGATCCCGTTCTGCTGCTTCTCTTCTCCAAAGAACTCATCCTCCAAGCTCTGCAACACAAGGATAATGCTTCTACGGCAAAGGTGTAGGCAAAGACAGCTCCAATTCCTCCAGCACAACAATGCATAAATTCCAAGTCCCCTCTCATGGACCTCCCTACCTCTATTTATATGCTTAAGGAAGAGTTAGGGGCGAAGACAAAGTGGTTACAACTGAAGAAGTCAGTTGCATAACTACCCAAACTAACCAAAATTCAAAAGGCGTGTTTTTTATATTTTTAAAAGGCATCCGCGGGTTGCATAACTGGACAGTCGCAGATACGAAAAGTATACACGAGTTGCTAGTATAGAAAGTCGCGAATATGAGCAATTTTTATATTTGTGGGTATGATATAGAGCAACTCGCGTATCATTCGCGGGTATGCCTTAAGGAAAGTCGCGAATGGACAAAAAACAAATTTTTAGGGTATTTCTGGGCATTTTCAGACTTTAGTGTCTTCTGAAAAGTTTTAGCTAACTGAAATACCTTTCCAACGGTGTAGAGATGAGGTCAAACAGAGTTATAAAACTCAAGATATGGGTCCTCCAAGATAGGTGTTTTTTCAGTGACTTTCCATGACTTTCATGAAGTGCTGTCATGGAAATGTCGACATGCGACGGAATCATGGGAAAGTGGTCACATGTAGAGATGTGTCATTTTGAGCTATAACAGATGCCCCCTAATGTGTGAGGTTAGAGGGGAAGACGATAGCCGAAATACATTATAAAGGAAACAGCTGAGTATGGAGAGAGCAGAGAATCCAAGATCAAAAGGCTCGAATGAAGGTACATGTAAGAGAGATAAATGTCAGAAAAACTGATCTCTGGGACATACAAGTCCATATACAAAACATCGCCATAAATATACAGGCGGATCCAACATATGTATAACTGATGAAACTATCATGGTAGCTCAATATGCAAAAAGGCACCATATCAAATCTAAAGGAGTCATGGCCACAAATGAACAAGGTGGATCCATACTCAACAATCGATCATAGCCACAAAAATACAAGGTGGATCTATGTCTCAGCCAAATGTCATATAAAATGTAATAAGGTCTTGCGCAACTTGGGCAATAGCAAAATGATGATAATGCTACTGTCGGCCCACGGTCTTCAATCCAAACCACCCAAAAAAGGTACGAATCCTAACCATGCAAAAAAAGGAGTTGAATTCGAACATGGAGGAAACCGTTTGATTACCGGTCAATAAAGAGAACCGTTAACAAACGTGAGGGAAACCACCATTAATGAAAATGGTCCCCAAGGTACCTAGTACATTCTAACAAGTGTGATTGCAAGGACTTGAAGTCGAACACTTGAAGAATCTATCCAGTAGGAGACATTAAGGTATCCCCACTACCCAATAGCGAGGAAAATTGCCATTGATGACAACAATCCCCAAGGTACTGTCATAAAACTCTAAATCTCGTTCCCAGAGCAATATGTGTTGCAGTCGATAGGAAGAGATCCATTGGAAGGAAGGCATTAAGGAATCCTTCATCATCTAACATGAGGTAAGTCAAAGACTAATTGGATCTGGAATTGGTATTGAATTTCATGACAAGGAAGTTGAAGACATGATGTAATGAACTGATACTAGGGAATGGCCGAGACAAAAGGTCAAGCAACTGCAGAATGGCCGACAAAGGTTTAATCCTTGAACAGTGAGCACAACACAAAAGTTACTTAGCCAGCTTTTGACACAAAAAGGACCAACAAAACAAATCTACAATGTAGGAGACATTGACAGATTCTCCATATAATTGGAAAAGAGACCAACTGGAGGAGTAAGAAAACTCTGAATCAGGATAAGGTCAAAATACTAGGACCCAACTATTTGATAGACTCAAAACTGGTGCTTTGTTCAAGGAAACAAGACTTGCTGCCATGATGTAAAAAACATGTGAATGAACTTCCCTTCCCCTCTTTCTTGTAAAGGTTTAACGAGTCCAAGAAAGCAAACTCGGGACCATCTTCATTTTTGGCAAGCTCGAAGAAAAGAAAGAAGAATGCTTGATAAAACACTAATTCGTGGATTTTACAAGCCCGAACTAGTACATGCTCGACGGTGTTTTCACAGTTTAGAGAGTCTGAAAACTCCAAAGAAGACTCCATGGGGGTCCTTTTTCATACAATTTAGTCTCCTAAGGCCGAAAAAGTATAAAACAAACCAAAGAAGAACTCTCTTAACTTCCGAAGAAGAAAAGGCGCACCTTTTTCGTACTTAGTCAGGAAGGTCCGAAAAAGGTTAAATTACCACCTACCCAACGCTCCTTCAAAAGCAGCAAATAGCCTGAGTTTTATGAGTGTGAAGGAAGGCAAGATCACTCGGAAAGATCCATTTGATTACGAGAAATGGGGCTTACAACAATAAACTCGATGCTTTGTTCTTTAGGGTTTAACGAGCATGACAAAGACACAAAGTACACTCGAAATCTTTTTCATGTTTTGGTCCAGAGCACGAAAAAGAGAAAACTAAGCTCATACTGGGGGTTCCTTTTCCGTAAGTTTAGTCCCTCAGGTCCGGAAAAGTGATAAACCTATGCCTGAGAATACTCTTCTCAATTCAAAAGAAAAGAGAGGGATCCTTTCTCATATTATTCCACATGGTCCGAGAAAGAGATAACCTACCACCAATGTGGATGCCCATTCACATATTCTTAACGAGACTGAACGGACAAGTTTACTCGGCAGTGAAGTCTATTTTGAGGAGTCAGACCTGGGCCTAAATAAACTCAATATCTTTCGCATGAATTTTTAATGAGTCCGGAAAAGTCAACTCACGGCCTCCTTACTATTTTTAACGAGCTCGAAGGAGAGTGGAAAGAATGCTCTAAATGCGAGGAGACGAGTGTCATAGACAAGCAAAACTAGTTCCAAGCGCAAGGAACAAACCTATGCATAATGCAAGGAAAGTGAGGAAGATAAGGACACTCGGGGAATGTCTCCTCAAGGCAAAGGGTGTCAAGTTGCAAAGGCAAAAAGATACAAGGCTGGGCGATAATGAGAACAAAGATGAGGGCTTATAAAACGAGCTAAAAGCGTGGAATCCGGCTTCAGGTTCATAAGCGCGAGCAGGACACATGCAAATTCAATTACATCTTGAACAACAAGGTGAGGCCAATAAACAGTTGTGAATCCAACTACAAATCCTATCGCCAAGAAACAACAACATCAAAATTATGTTCAGAAGAAACGATTCGATGCGGGTCACTTTGGTAGAAACACGTGTGACTTTGCTATCTTCTATAAAAGGTAAATTCAAGGTAGAATCAATCGAAGAAGATTCTATAGAACCAAGGCTCGATGGTTTATAATCAGTAAGATCAACCTCAGAAGGAGAGAAAAAATCAACAAGGGAGATAGAGTCTGTAGGAACAAACTCAATATCACAGTAGTTGAAAAATTCATAAGAAAAATCAAACTCATCAAGATCACTAACTTGTTGTTCGAAGAGAGAGTCCAAAGACTCAAGAAGACCAACATAAGAAGAAAGGTCAGGCTTACTAGGCAAATCAGGGTTAGACTTAGTCACAACTGAACCAACATCCAAAAGAAGATCATACTGTATCAAAGACTCTAGGAAGACTTCATCCGAAGGAAGGAGATCATCCGAGATAGGACACATGTATAAACTTTCAAATGGATTGACAGAGTGGAGAGAAGGATCTACAGTCTATATAGGATGAATCACCCAGTCAATTACTGGGACCAAGTCCCAAGAAGGTAAGCATGAAAACAGACGCTGCTTCTCAGTAGCAATTGAACACAAAGGACAAGAGGCCACATAGTTCACCTGTGGCGGAGTAGTGTCTATAGAAACATTGGGAACCAAAAAAGGAAAGACCTGGTCTCTAGTTGGGTCAGGAGACGGATCAAGAAAATCCAACTGATCGATAGTGACAATTTCTTTGCCATGATTAAAGTACATCACACGAAAGAATGTTGACACCACAGCTTGCATGGCATAGACATAATCACATCCAAGGAGCATATTGAAGTCCAAGGGGTCTTCTATCACCATGAAGTCAACTAAGACGGTCTTCCCACCCAAAGTAACAGGTGTTTGAGCAAGAATTCCCAAGGTGTTAACACCCAAAAATGGTTCACTGCCTCATCTGCCCCATTACATGGCTCATTTGTCCATTTTTCTACCATATTTCCATCAAAAACCCATAAAACTATCTAAAAAGCCTCCAAAAGGCTTAAAATGCCTCCAAAAGGCCATAAAACCCTCTTTTCCTCCAAAAAATATCCAAAATCTCCAAAAAGGAAGAAAAAATTATAAAATAATGAGGAAAAGAAGGAAAAAACCCTAAACAGCTGAAACCCTAACCCTAAACCAGCACTCCACCACTATAAATAAGTGATGGAGACCCCTTATTCAAAATCCACAATCACAAGTATCCTGCCTCTGCCAAAATTGCTCGTGAAACCCTAGCTCACCATTGAGCTACTTTCACCATTGAGAGCCCCTTTTAGCCCATTTCCACCATTGGAGAAAGAGAAGAAGCAGCTTGAAGCTCGGAGCCATCGACTCGGATCATCGCAAAGGGATTCACCAACCTCCACATTGGAGGTAAGATCAATAAAATAATTCTTTACCTTTTACTTATTTGTGCTTCATGAACATGTTTAGATTTAATTTTTTATTTCAGTTATAGCTTTTAATTCACATATCATTGAACTGATACTAAGGAATCCATTGTCCTTAGTAGGTGCTCATTCGCACAAGCTAGGGGTAAAACCCTAGCAACAGTTTTGGCGACTCTGCTGGTTTTTTTTTAATTTATTTTATTTTCTGTTTTGTCCTTTCGGCTGTCATTTTCGGCCGCCGTAAACCACCGTTTTTTGTTGCACAGTCGCGTTCCGACCACGTCTTTCCAGCCCTTAGCTGCGACCCGACCGCGCCTTTCAAGCTTTAACCCGCGACCTGCGCGTGCCTGTTTCCTCCAAACCCGTGGTCCTCCTGCGTCTGTTCTCCAGAAACCCAGGACCTGAGCGAGCCTGTTTCATCCAAACCCGCGGTCCGCCCACGTCTTTTTTCCAGAAACTCGCGACCTGAGCGCGCCTGTTTCTTCCAAACCCGCAGTCCGCCCGCGTCTGTTCTCTAGAAACCCGCGACCTGAGCGTGTCTGTTTCATCCAAACCCGCGGACCGCCCGCGTCTTTTTTCCAGAAACCCGCGACCTGAGCGCGCCTGTTTCTTCCAAACCCGCAGCCTGCACGCGTCTTTTCTCGAGAAACCCACGACCTGAGCGCGCCTGTTTCGTCCAAACCCGTGGCCCGACCGCCGATTCGATCTGACTTTTGCACTTGTTCCTGCTTTTGAACCCAGCCCCCTTGCTGCCATATCTTCTGCACCTGCACAGCCATCTGTTCTACCTGCACTTTTGTCCCCCTCTACAAGTTTTTTACAAATTTCAGCATTGTTTATTCAGATAATTTTGCATGATAAAAATTTTCTTTCAGTATTATTGATATTTAGGAAGTTGCCCTGGCACTTCTCTTCTGGGTTCATAACCTCACAAGCACACAATCTGTCACCTAATTCAAATGAGACCTAAAAACTACTTAACTCAACCAACATTCTAACCCCACTTGGGGAACACAAAAGAATTTTTGTAGTTAGGTAGGATCGGGGGGATAGGCTTCC
>LPNX010279912.1:84964-114599 GCA_001517045.1 Pseudotsuga menziesii
AGATTTGACTCCATTTGTCACCATTGAGTCTCCAAGACATTCTTGGCGCCTCAGAGGTGAGCCTCCACAGCACGGTTCACTTGACACCACCTGTCATCGACATAGGTCATCATCACTTGATACCGCTCATCATAGATCTCGAGCCTTGTCACTTGAATCCACTCGTTAGCGGCATAGAGCTCCGTCACCAAATTCTGACGCCCCTTATTTTACCTCCGATTCTGAGCCAGAATCCGAGAACCCCCTTTACACTGCTCCTACTATCCCCATGGCTGGCGTGAATCCCATCTTGGTAGGGACCGTTGGTGGCACATCCACCACGACACCCGTTACCACACCTACTTTGGGTATGCCCTCCATGGGGGCCTCCTCTACTGTTCCCCTCACGGTACCGATTCCTGCAGCAGGAATACCTATCCCCACTCCTTTAGTGACCCATACTACCCATGGTGGTGCAGGACCGTCCTATACCACCTTAATTCCCCCACTTGGGGGCAATCTCCCTCACATGACCCCTCCACTTGGGGGGCATCGGCCCCAACTTGGTTCCACCCACTACCGTGTCACATCCGTCGTCCAGTTTGCCATTCATGGCTAGCCTCAACCTGCCTGACCTAGCCAGATTAACCAACGACCCCATCCGACACGACCCTGCGTGGCCTCACATGCCCACCAAGCTCCCCTCTGACATCCCTAAGTTCGAGGGAAAGGCAGGTGAGGACCCATAGAACCATATCATGTCCTTCCATCTATGGTGTTCCTCCAACTCCATAGTAGGCAACTCTATTCGCCTTCGTTTATTACAGTGCACTTTCACTGGCTCTGCTGCCAAGTGGTATATCGAACAACCCCACGGAACCCATGCCACATTTACTTCCCTTGCCTCGACCTTCCTGCAGTTCTTCCAGTTACATGTCCGCTATGACACAGGCGTTGAGATCCTACTATCATGCAGACAAAACACGGCTACCCACATCACGGACCACATTCATGAATGGCGTCGCCGTCGTAGCCTATGCAAAATCAAGTTAGATGACCGGATCTTCCTAGATTGGTTCCTCAAATCCCTCCTTCCTATCATTGCTAAGGATGTGGCATCCGAAAGACCCCAGTCTGAAGAAGAGGCTATCCTTAAAGCACAACAGTTCGATCTCATTTACGCCCAGTCGGGTTATATTTATACCATAATACCTGACGCCCCTCGCGACGATTCCTCCCAGCGTGATGCGCCGGGGGCATCCCATGCTGCCGACGGCATCATTGGCCGTGTCTCTTCGCAGCCTCAACCATTTTCCATAGTCCGTCCTACCCCTGGCCCTGACCCTTCGCGGGTGACCTCACAGTCTGGAGCACACAACCCGTATGCTCCCATGACACATCACTACCATACCCACGGACCCTCATGTCCACCACAGTGTTTCGGTAATGCGACTCCTGCTCACACCCCCCCTGTCGCACCTCAGCCCTACTATCACCAGCAAGCTGCACCAACCCCTGCGGCACACCCACAATCCGCTCCACAGCACTATCAGCAACCCCCTCAGGTTGCTGCACCTGCGCAGCCTCCACCTACATATCATCCACCACAGCCGGCTCCAGCCCACGTGCAACCTCAGAATCCACCTACTGTCCAAGGGAAAGTTTACGCTCAACAAAACCCGCAGCAAAACCAGAACAACCAACGCAACCAGGGCCAACAAAACTGTGGCAGAGGCCGAAATCGTGGGAACAACCAACCGACCGAGAAAGCTGGTCAACAACCTAATCCTCCCACTAGTAATAATGCGGCCCCTGATAACCAAAACCCTGATCGCCCGCCCAAGCAGGCTAAAAACCCCAATTTGCGCACAAACTATCCTTGTTCTGTTTGCGGGGTCTATGGCCACTACACACATTTTTGTCCACATATGGAGCGAGTTCGGAAACTTTTGGCTGCGGATGTACACCGCCAAGGGAAGGCAGCTCCTCAAGCACCACCCAACCCCCCACAACCTCAGCAGCCACCTTTGGTGCTGCAAAACCCCTTACCAACCCAAGGCGTAGTGAACACTGAACCGTTGGCTCCCCCTCGAATTAACGCACCAACCCAACAAATCACTTACGCTGCCCCTGATCAACCCATGTTCGATTCAGGGACCCACCACTTGTTGATGATGTCCTCCGATGAGGTCAACCTCCAGAACCGGTGGAATCATTATGGCTCCACCCCTGAAGCCCCTCCCGTCGATACACCTACTAACGCTCATCCCACTGATCAGGCATTACGTATACCTCCACCTCCACTCGATGGCACTCCCAGAGCACCCCGTTTCCCACTTCGCCGTATCCACAATAACCCCAATGTGCGGGCTGCGTCAAACTACAACATTGTCGATGACTTAGCCCAATCCCCCGCAGCCATGTCTGCGTTAGAAGTCTTAAAAACCTGCCCTTCCCAGCGCAAGATTTTACTCTCAGTCATTGGGGCTATCGATCCAAATGATTCGCAGTTAATGGCATTTGATTTGGACCAATCCGAACCCCGCCTGCCTTCCACTTTGGCAGTCCAAGTTTCTGTTTCCATTCGGAATTTTGTCATCCATCGATGCATTATTGATGAAGGTTCCTCTACATGTGTCATGCCCACCTCCATCTGGCAGAAAATGGGATCCCCCCCTCTCCAGCAGTCCTCTACTGCGTTGCGAGCCTACGACGGTCATTCAGCTCAACCCCAAGGCCTATTAACTAACGTCCCTGTCTCACTGGCTGGAAAAATTGTCCTCATAAACATCGAGGTTATCAATGCACAGCTGGATTACAACCTTTTACTTGGCCGCAGATACATGTATGCCATGCGAGCAGTTGCTTCTACTGTTTTTCGTACCATGATGTTCCCCCATGAGGGACGTGTGGTCAAGGTTGACCAACTCACTTACCATGATCCCAATGCCCCCGCGGCACCCGAAAATGTTCTCCCCATGATTGAACAACCGGTTTCGGGTGCCACCACCTCATTCGTTTCTTCTTTGGGGACAGGCGTTTATTCTGACGCACCAATGACCTCAACCTTCCCATCTATTCCTCCCCCGTCACCTGACACTGAGGTGTCCGACCTATGTACCCTGTCCCATAACACGCGCACTCCTACTACTCAACCGCCTTTGTTGCCTCAACCCCCTTTGGTACCGAGTCACATTGGTGCTACACCCATCCATACCATTCCTTTTCTCTTCCCTCCCTCAGTAGTAGTTAGCGCCCCGGTCATGGCCACCCTCAGCCTTCCTGGGTTAACCTTAGGATTACCCATTTGGTATCTTTCGCCTCCCGTTCGTCCACCAACACCTGATGTCATCCTGCAACCGGTGCAACCCATTGTCACTACTAGTCAACCACCTCCCGGTGTCGCTACCCCGTCAGCCTCCGCGAAACCCCCCCCTCTTCTTCCCAAACCCACTGGGGGCAGAGGCCCCCAACCTTACACTGCGATCCCACCTCCTAAGACAGTAAAAAATCCCCCTGTGTTTCGTGCTCCTCCCAAATGCGCGCTGTGCGATGAGTTGGGCCATGCAACTCACTTATGTCCTCAGTTACCGGCGTTACAGGAATACATGCAACTACTTGACAACGACCCCACTATCCCGGTTGTCCATCTATATCCAACCCCTATGCCTCGAGACAAATCCCTGCGCACTAACCACTCTTGTGCCTTATGCGGTGTCTACGGGCATTACTCACATCATTGTCCTGATCTCCCCGAGTACAGAGTAGCTCTCTTTGAAATGAACAATCTGGATCTTGAGACGGCACCACCCACCATTGTGGAAATCCATTCCTCGGTCTCTTCCCCTTCCGGAGAGGTCAATACCACTCTTTTTGAGATGAACAATCTCGATCTTGAGGCGGCACCACCCACCATTGTGGAAATCCACCCCCTGGACTCTTCCTCTTCCGACGAGGTTAATACCATTTATATGATCTCTTCCACCACTACTCCTTCGTCGACCGATTTGACGACACAAACATTCCGTACGGATGAGGAGATTCTCGAGGCTCTAACTGCCCCGGATTATCCTTGGGATGACATGCACCATCGTTCCTACTTCCTCCCAGATGAATCTTCCTCTAACACTGCTACCCAATTTGCAGTTGAATCCAAAGACTTCCTTCCCCCCAAGGTCGACTGGTTCAAGGACCCTATTCCTGCTCCTGACGCCTTCGAAGAGGGTAACATGGCCAACATCTCACCTGTCATCCAAATTGATATCGCTGCCCCCGGAGGCACCCCCGAACTCATCGCTTTAGGAGCATCTTGCACTGCGCAGGAGATTGAGGAATACAAAACACTCTTCAAAGAATTCCGTGATGTCTTTGCCTGGTCCTATACCGAAATTCCTGGTCTTGACCCTGCCATTATAGAGCACCTCATTGACACATGGCCTGATGTACCCCCCGTTCGTCAGAAGCAACGTCCCATCCATCCCTCAAAACTCCCAGTTGTCAAAGCAGAGATTGAAAAGCTTCGCACGGCAGGTTTCATTTATCCTATTGCCTATACCACTTGGGTTTCAAACCCTGTTCCTATCAACAAGAAACAAGGCACCATTAGGGTATGCACTGACTTCCGAGACTTAAACCACGCGTGTCCCAAAGACAATTTCCCTACGCCATTTATTGACCAGCTCATTGATCCGTGTGCGGGGCATGAAGTCCTCTCGTTCATGGACGGTTTTTCCAGATACAATTAGATCCAAATCCGCAAGGAAGACCAGTACAAAACCGCTTTCACTACCCCATGGGGCACCTTTTCCTATCGCGTCATGCCTTTCGGCCTAAAAAATGCTGGTGCCACATTCCAGCGGGCCATGACCTATTGCTTTCATGATTTGGTCCATATCTTGCTCGTCTACCTTGATGACCTTACAGCTCGTTCCCGAAAAAGATCAGACCACCTTGATTACCTTCGGCAAGTTTTTCTGCGTTGTCGCAAATATCAGATCCGCTTGAACCCACACAAGTGCATCTTTTGCGTCCCGGCAGGTCAATTATTAGGTTTCATTATTTCCCAGAAAGGAATTACTGTTGATCCCCTGAAAGTCCAAGCCATCTTAGACCTTCCCTCTCCTCAAACGCTCCGGCAACTCCGAAGTCTGCAAGGGCGGTCCAATTTTATTCGACGCTTCGTTCCTGATTACGCCACAACCGTTCACAGTTTCTTGCGCCTACTCGGTACCCACATACCCTTTGTCTAGGATGAGCAAGCCGGAGCTGCATTCGAAGCCCTCAAGAAAGCTCTCACACAAGCCCCCTTGATCTCCCCTCCGGATTTCTCTTAGGACTTCATCCTTTACGTCTCGGCATCCGAGCATGCTGTATCCGGAGTCTTGGTTCAAGAAGACGCCTCACGCCAAGAGCATGTCATTTACTACGTCATCCAGACCTTGTCCGGCCCACCCCTACGTTACCCATATGAGGAGAGACTAGCCCTAGCAGTGGTCTTTTCCGTCCAAAAGTTGCGACACTACATTTTGCTTAGTCATACCACAGTCGTCGCCGATTCTAACCCCATGGTATATCTCTTAAAACCGGCGGCTCCTGCAAGGCCGTGTGGCTAAATGGGTCATTATCCTCCAGGAATATGACCTCACGTTCCCAACACCTAAGAGCACTAAATCCCTTGCGCTTGCCCAGCTCATCATTGATCTCCCTTCATTTATCCCGGCCCCACCCATCTCCGAAGAGTTACCCGATAATCACTTGTTTACTATCTCGTCCGATGACCCATGGTACGGTGATATCTTGTTATACCTGCGCACGTAGAAGTTCCGACCCACCGTCACTCGTAATGGACGTCGTCGTATCTGTCACCAGGCCTCTCGCTACCCCCTCATAGGAGATGTCCTTTACCGGCGAGGACTCAACACAATTCTTCGTCATTGCCTTACACACGAGGAAGCTGAACAGGTCCTTAATGATTGCCATAGCGGTGCCAGCGGCGGCCATTTCTCAGGAATGGCCACTGCCCAAAAGGTCGTCCGCGCCAGATACTTCTGGCCCACACTTTTCACCGACTGCATCACTGCGATCAAGCATTGCCATAACTGCCAACTTTTTTCCCCCAAGGCCCGGACACCACCTGCTCCATTACACCCAGCCGTCACCATTGGTCCCTTTTGCAAGTGGGCCATCGACTTCATGGAGTGTAGACCCTCATCTGCTAAGGGCCATAAGTACATCGTTGTCGCCGTTGATTACTTCACCAAATGGGCGGAAGCCATGCCCACCTTCAACTGTACCGCTGAAACTGCTGCCCGTTTCTTTTTCAACCATGTTATCACTCGATTTGGGGTCCCTAAACAGTTAGTCTCAGACCATGGATCACACTTTGAAGATTCCGTTTGGCGCGAATTATCCACCTTCCTCAAATTCCAACACCAGTTTTCCTCGGCTTACTACCCCCAAGGGAACGGTCAAGTCAAAGCTATTAACAAAATCCTCAAAACCATACTCCAACGCACTGTTGATCGGCATAAGTCCAATTGGCACCATATGCTATTCCCTGCCTTATGGGCTTACCGTACCTCCACCAAGACCGCCACCGGTTTTACCCCGTTTCATTTAGTTCATGGTGTAGAGTCTGTCCTCCCCATCGAGTGTCAGATACTTGCCTTTCACATCGCCGTTGAGCTTCTCCCCGATACCTCCCCCCTTGAGCACCGTCTGATATCCCTCGAACAAGCCAATGAAGATCATCGTGCCACTCTCCAGAACATCAAGGCTGCCAAAATCCGCTCCCAAGCCAGTTATGACAAACATGTTCACCCTCGAACTTTCCACGAAGGGGACCTCATCCTCGCCTATGACCAAGCCCACAACAAAACCGGTAAAGGAAAGTTTGAGTCCATGTGGCAAGGCCCTTACATTGTGCAGACTTTCCTCGGCAAGGGGGCATACATTTTAGCTGACTCTGAAGGCCACCCTTTCAACAACCCCCGTAATGGGTTGTATCTTAAACGTTTTTACCCATAACTGAAACCGCGACCTCATTGGTCCGCACTGTACAGTTTGCTCCCTTAGTGTTTTTTACCTTTTTTTACCATAATCTCACATTCATCGTTTTTTTTGCATGCCCACAGATGGACCATTTTCCACCTCGTTACATCGCCTTCGCTGATGGCGCAGGCCGCTAGTCTCCCAACCTGGCTTCTGCAGCGTGGGTCTTGTATTCCCCTTCCGACGAACTAATTCACCTTGACGGAACCTGTATAGGCGCTGCTACCAATAACCAGGCAGAGTATGATGCTGTGACCGGTCTCCTGACTGCTGCCCTCCAGATGGGCATACGTCACCTTCATGTGTTCTTGGACTCCCAGCTACTTGTCTCCCAGATCAACAACTGCTACCAGGTACGCGATCCCTGCCTCTTTAGAAAATTCCTGCGTACAAAACAACTCAGCCGACAATTTGAATCCATCACATTCACACATGTCCCAAGAGCTCAAAATAGTGTCGCAGATCAAATGGCAAATAACATCCTAGATTGGCATATCAATCATACCATATAACATCTCCACCATACACCATAGCATCTCATCCAACTATATCAAAAAACCAAAAGACTACATTGCATCAACATTTACATCCATGAACATAAACCATAAAACCACATTTGCATCCATAGGGGCATCCACGTGCCTAATCATACATAAATCATGTCACATCACATAAAATACACAAGGGGCATCCACGTGCCCAACATCCTAGGCTACTTGCATCCGCGTGCAACACATACATATAACACATCATCAAGCGCATCCACGTGCGTAGAAATGATAAAACATCATAAACAAAAAGTGCATCCATGTGCATAAATATATATATATATATAAAATATACATGAGATATACATGTCCTGAGTACCCCTGTACTCAGCTATACAAAAAATGTATATACAATCCTAAAGCCTCTAAGGTACAGGCCATAGCTACAAAACTAGCGGGGGGAGTCCCCCGCACCCCCTAATGGGAGTCGTACCCGACATTACTATCAGTTTCCGCTGCCTCTGACTCCTCCCATCGCTCCTCCTCCGGCGCGTCCACATCCCGTCTGGGCCCCTGGGCCCGTGCCCTGTCCGCCAATAAAGCCACCCGGATCACGATCGATCTAAAATCTCAGGGTGCCCCCAAGCAATCCTGGACCACAGCCGGATCCAGGTCCCACCATCCCGCGTTAGTCACTCCCACTAGCAACTGATCTAGCAGCACCCGTACGGCCTCTAGTGTACCCTCTGCATCTGGACGACGCACCTCCCCCGCCCAAGCAAAGCTGGAATGGCTACAGTCCCTCTGCGCGCCACATGTCCTGGCGGTGGCCTCGGACCCACATCTACAAAACACCATTTAGTTAGTTACCATATATCAACAATATATCATATACATAAAACTAGACAATGCAAACAAACCATACATACCGTCAGGCCCCCATGCCTGTCCTGGTGGCCGTGGAGCATCCGGATCTCCTGTGAAGTCCATATCCCTGCACGGATAGTCATCCAGCGTCAGTGGTAGCTGGAGCCACTGCAAATACAGCTCCTACGTGAAGTATCGCCCTACGTCCTCGCCACCACGATGGCGCATCATCTCTCCCCACCGCACCATCCAAGGCTCCCTCAAGCCTCCTGCTCTGACCGGCACCCGCGGCCGCAGTGTGGGGACCCTCTCCATGAAGAAGGCACACAAAAATGAACCATAAAAAAATCCCTTACCAGATTCCTTCGCTGCGGTCAGCTGTCGCTGCACGTAGGTCAAGAACATCTGGCCCCACGCAAAATAGGTCCCGGCCAGTACACGCTCCACGAGCTGCATCTGACCCCCAGACACCTTCTCAGGTGACTGGGACCCGAAAATACGAACCACACATGCCGCCAGCGCCTGCACTGCTGGCTCCCGTAGATCCCTCACCAAGAGTGCATTCCGATGCACCCGAGCCTCCGGCCGACAGAACCGCTCCACCATATCATCCATATCCAGGTCCGCAGAGACCCGCGGCTGAGTATCTGCTACCTTCCCCAGGCAGGGAAACCCCGTCAAGAAATAAACATCAGTGAGGGTGAGGCCCACCCTCTCTCCCTGCACTCGAAACGCCAATGCGTCTGGCTCCCAGAATCCGACCAACCGGTTCAGCAGCAATCCTGCTGACCGCATCATAGGAACCTCTGCGAACTTCAACAGTCCGAAGAGTCCTAACAGTGACCGCACCTGGCGATCCTCTCGAACCACTGTCACTATCTCGTCCGGAACCTCTCGCTCCCTCCATAGTACCTGTGGCATCCTGTCAATCACACAACGAAGTCTCATCAGGCTCACGTCAAAATAATGGACCTTGCCACCCATCCAAACAAAAACCAGAACAGCCCGGTCCCCGACCGCGGCTGTCAAGCCTACAGCCGCGGCCCTCGACTGCGGCTGTCAGGCCTACAGCCGCAGCCCCCGACCGCGGCTGTCAGGCCTACAGCCGCGGTTTGCGACCGCGGCTGTTAGGCCTACAGCCGCGGTCCGCGACCGCGGCTGTCCCAGCCCGGACCCGCGGTTCGAGACCGTGGCTGTTTCGGCCTGAACCCTCTGTGACCGCGGTTTCTCCCCCCTAACCTGCGGTCCACCCACGTAGACCGTAGAAATCATCCCCTGGGACCCACTACCCCCCCCCAAACCCAAAAATAATGCAGGTATAAGTTTAACGGAATACCTGTATCTCCTAACTCCGCAATCGACTAGTCAGATTGTCCCGAAATGACAACTCAGCTCTGGTCCACTGCGATCACGAGTCAACGTCCACTAGTCAAATGACACATGTCATGTTGGGCCCACTTACTATTTATAGTCCGTTGACTTTTCTCTTCTTTTGCCATCCTGAACCCAAACAAAGTCCGTTTTCAGAACCGTTTCCACCATTGGAATCAGCACAACGAAACCATCACAATGGTCACCTCGTTGCATTATTTTGTGCTACACCATTTTTTGCCCATTTTTTCGATACTAATAGTCACCTCGGTTTGCGCGCCCCTTCAACCACTCTCCGTTTTTAACACTTTTTATATCGCCGGATTCATTTTTCCGAGCTCGTGATGATGCTTGAGATCATTTCTCGCTCTCACTTGGTACAATTTCAACATTGCATCCCTACACCTTGCCACATCAATTTGCGCGCCACATCGGCTGTCATCAGATTATTTCACACTTTTTACATGAGCCATCCACTCCTGTCATACTGCAAATGTTTCATTATTTTGCCACCATTCATTTACCCCGCAAGGAGGCCCATCGGTGTTCCCTCCCACCCTCAGTCCTGGTCATCATACATATTCCTTGATTGAACACTTCCTCCTTGCCTGGCCATTAATTCAGAGTCTTCTTATTTGCTTTCAGACTCCTTAAAATTGAAAGCAACCACGAGCATGAACTGTCATGGGCTCGTAAAATCCACACGACAGTACCATTCCATCATTTCAGAGTCTTCTTATTTGCTTTCAGACTCCTTAAAATTGAAAGCAACCACGAGCATGTACTGTCGTGGGCTCGTAAAATCCACACGACAGTATCATTCCATTACTTCAAAGTCTTCTCATTTGCTTTCAGACTCCTTAAAATTGAAAGCAACCACGATCATGAACTGTCCTGGGCTCGTAAAATCCACATGACAGTACCATTTTATATCCACACTTCTTCTAGGTCCCTAACCCATGAAGAATCCCCCCCGCGCCTCTTAGCGCTATGATCAATCCTCTCGGCAGCACCCCCAATCAGGTCGCCTTTGTTCAGAGTATTCTGCAGTCTCCTACCATTTTACCACAGCTTGAGTCTCCCTCAGATGCTATACCGCTATGATCCCTTTACCACCAGTCAGTCTCATACGCTGCTCTATCATCCCCGCCATCATACTCTGAACAAAGGAAGTTTGAGTCCACCCACTCTAATTGCCCAGTTATTCCTCCCAGTTTATCACTCCTGCCATCAATACTATTACAGTTCGGTTTTTTACCTTGTGCTCCTGTCAAGGAAACATCATTGCCTTGATAGTTGCAGGTCTCCCTCTATCGACGACAACCCCTCTATTCCAGAGGATAGACCTAGAGGCCCCTGCGCCTTGGACCCATCACCATCTGTGGTGGGTGCCTACAGACCATTTTGGGAGGAATCATCATTGCCTCTCTGAATAGTTGCTTCTCACATGCTCGACTTCAGCACCTTAATCGCATCGTGGAGAATCGCGCAGGATGTATATCCTTTCCATTATATGTCGAAGACCCCGGATTTCCTCCGACTCTAGCACATTAGTGAGTCACTTTGGAACAACCAGTTATATGTTCCCGTGGATGTCCGGGCTACGTTGAAGATTGTATTCGGAAGCCATCCAGTTCCATGCTTCCTCGAGTACCCAGTTCAGTTCCATATCAGTGTACCATTGCAAGTATGACCGTTGTCACTTTGATCCAGTAGCTCATTAGTTCCTTTGGAACCACATTCAGTAGCACTGCTATCATTCCAGTGCATCAGTTGTTCAGCTCAGACATGGTCAGCCCAGCAGTATGTTCCAGATTTGTGTCCCCTCTGGACACTTATGATATACACAGGGGTTTTCTATGTATCCTACAGGTCCCTCTTTTCGGGCCTCACAGTTATTTTTATGTATCTTGATACGAGCATGGGAATGCCCGCCTCTTCCAGATGATCAGATGATTCCTCATCCATTATTGAGGTTATGTACTTTTCAGTCCCTGCAGTTGGTTCGAGATCGATGTTCCGGGCTTCAGTTGGTTCCTTCTCTTCTCCACACCCTAGGAAAAACAAATATGACTTATGATGTCCATCAGCCATACGATGAGCTCCTGCCCTCGCACATCAGGGGGCAATCTGTTAACACCCAAAAATGGTTCACTGCCTCATCTGCCCCATTACATGGCTCATTTGTCCATTTTTCTACCATATTTCCATCAAAAACCCATAAAACCATCTAAAAAGCCTCCAAAAGGCTTAAAATGCCTCCAAAAGGCCATAAAACCCTCTTTTCCTCCAAAAAATATCCAAAATCTCCAAAAAGGAAGAAAAAATATAAAATAATGAGGAAAAGAAGGAAAAAAACCTAAACAGTTGGAACCCTAAACAGTTGAAACCCTAACCCTAAACCAACACTCCACCACTATAAATAAGTGATGGAGACCCCTTATTCAAAATCCACAATCACAAGTATCCTGCCTCTGCCAAAATTGCTCGTGAAACCCTAGCTCACCATTGAGCTACTTTCACCATTGAGAGCCCCTTTTGGCCCATTTCCACCATTGGAGAAAGAGAAGAAGCAGCTTGAAGCTCGGAGCCATCGACTCGAATCATCGCAAAGGGCTTCACCAACCTCCACATTGGAGGTAAGATCAATAAAATAATTCTTTACCTTTTACTTATTTGTGCTTCATGAACATGTTTAGATTTAATTTTTTATTTCAGTTATAGCTTTTAATTCACATATCATTGAACTGCTACTAAGGAATCCATTGTCCTTAGTAGGTGCTCATTCGCACAAGCTAGGGGTAAAACCCTAGCAACACAAGGCTATACAAGTTCTTCTATCAAACGCCAGTAACTGACTAGCATTCGACACAAGGCTGGGAGATCCCATGCATCTCCAAGCACGAGCAGAAAAAATACTAACTGAGGCTCCTCCATCAACAATACAATGAGCAATCGTATAGGGTTCAACTTTGACCTTTATCTGGAAAGGTTCATTATAAGGAAGGCGCGGCTCAACTAGGCTATCCCAATCAAAGGAAGCAATCCGAGAGCTTGGTGGGGGTTGATCTGAAACAAGTTCAGTGCCCCCTTGTTCAGTAAGTTCTGAACTGGAAGTGAAGAAAATGTGACTAGTAGACACTTCACTCTCCAAAGGAAGAGTGGGATTGATCGAAAATGGAATCGATTCAACTGCTTCATGAAAGTCACTCTCCGAAGGGAGAGTGGGATTGACCAAAGATGACATTGGTTCAATCACATCAGGATCACTCTTCGAAAGAAGAGTGGGGTCGACCAAATGTGAGATTGGTTCGACCACTTGATCAACCAAAGGCTGAGTAGGGTGTTGAGAAACTATAGGTTGTTCTTGAGAAGGAAATCCTTGAGTCTTGGACCACACTCTTTGCACTTCTGTGATAGCAGGGCACTTGTGAGTAAGATGATCTCCCTCGCATAGCATACAAGGGAAATTAAGTTTGCACTTCAAATGACCAGTTTTCTCAACGATGTCAACATGACTAGCAGTGGCTGACTGTTTGCTCTCAACATGACCTGCAGAGGGTGAGAGTTTTCCCCCAGCATGAACGACAGAGGCTTGGTGACTGGGTCCAACCTGACTAAGAGAGGCTGGTTGTTGAAAAGATTCAGGATGTTCAAAAATGGGATGACCATGAACCCAAAATTTTCGCACCTCCACAATAGAAGGGCATTTATAAGTAAGGTGGTCTCCCTCACAAAGCTTACAAGGAAACTTGGGCTTGTGTTTTGAACGAGTAGTCTTTTCAATAGTGTCAACATGACTCGCAGTGGCTGACGGATTGTCTCTAGCATGAACCACAAAGGCTGAGAGACTGCACCCAACATGACTTGCAGAGGCTGAGAGACTAGATCCAACATGACTTACAGAGGTCGGATGGGCAGGTTCAACTTGAACAACAAAGGTTGAACGGGTGCCCTCAGCATGAACTATAGAGGCCGAGTGACTGGATCCGACATGACCTGGAAAGGTTGGAAGGATCCCACCATCATTATCAACATATGCTTGATGGTGAAGATCAACTTGACTTACAGAGGTTGAGTGTTGAGATCCAACATGAACTGCAGAGGTTGTATAGGTGCCCCCAGCATGAACTGCAGAGGCTGGGTGGTGAGGTTCAACTTGAATTGTAGAGGTTGAACGGGTGCCCCCTTGCTTATGTGCCTTCTTCCTATTCCTCCTTATTTTACTCCTTTTAGACTGTCGGTTACTAGTATCAGTACTTTCACTGCATGAGGTAGAAGGAGGAGGAGAATCAACTACAGGTGAAGGGGAAGCAGTGTTTTGATGCCCTTGATATAAGGAGCTTGCTTGAGAAGCATCAGGAGCATTCAAGACAGTTGGAGTGGAAAACAACCACACCGGTAGCCCTAAGGTGAATCCAGGTAGATTCAGGGTGGCCATCAAGGGAACACCAACATTCCCCGTGAGAGGAATAGAACAAGGAGTTCCCATCATGGGGATCTCTTGGTTGGTGTTCGAAGGGGTGTTAGCCATAGTTTCAAACTAGGAGACAAAGTCTGAGGTTGATAGGAAACCAAAATTACAAAGCACACACCTAAAGGAACACTAAGTACAGACAAACCACACAACACTCACTAAAAATTCCTAAATCCAAACAGACAAACAGGTATAAGATATACTTTCCAGAAGAAAGATGAGAGACAGTTACTTGGCATCCCTGTAGATGTTCTTAGGCACAAGCGGAGGAATCACCCACCGCCCTCCCACACTTTCTACCGGGGTTACCTTCCAAGCCCGTCCAAGGTCAACCAGAAATAACCTTTCGGTGTACCTGTGTATGAACCCTAGATGTCAAGAGACTAAAGGCTACCTTGGCTATACCAACAGTCTGGGGGGACAGCGCAAGCCGGACTCATATGCATGGGCAGGGTAGCTAAGCCCGAAACTCTGTCTAGGACAGAATCCCCAGATGCGTAAAAGTCTTGAGTTACATTTTGACAAGGATTTGGAGGGTTATCTCCTCTGTCCAAGCCTCCACGCGGCCTCGTGCTTAACTCCCGTTTGAGAGGAGCTTCCCAGATATAGTCGATAAAGTCAAGGATTTACCTAGTGATTGGCCAACTATGTCTAAATTTAACACTTGTGGAGAGTTGAAACTCCCTAATCCACAAGTCTAGCCTGAGCTAGTTGGTGTATGACCCTATAAAATAAAACTTACTAGTAATTTTTAAATTATATCGTTTATTTTAAGGGTTGTTTTTTAGTCAGAGGGTAAATGGCATGAAACTTATGTGGTGTTTTGACTCAAAAGTTGAAACAAAATGACTAAGCAAAGAGAAATGAACTGTAAAAAGCAAAAACTATTCTCTTTATTTTTCTTTTTCAAATAGAAACTTGAAAGCCACAAAAGAACAAATTCTTTTTATATTTTTTCAAAAACAATGATATGCCATGCAATCTAGACTAAAAACCTAATCTACATGCATATAAAGCAAACATATGTTTTTTTCTTTTTCTTTTATAAATGCAAAAGAAAAATCAGCCTATCAACTAATGCAAGCAAGTACTAAAAGCAAAGCAAATAGACAACTACTCTACACCCCACAAACAAACCCTAGGTTTCCCTAAAGTTAGAAATCAACTTATCTTGAAAAGAAGGCTTACAAAGGTAAACAAGCCAAAAAATTTGGAATGAAGAGACTGAGCAAAAAGACTGACATAAAGAAAGGTTAAGAAGTCCCAAGTATCAATCTAAACCTACAAACAAAGGCTGCTCAGTACCTTGTCCAACAAGGTCAAGCCAAAGAAGGAGGTGGGGGGAAAGCAACAAAAACAAGTATAGGTTCTTTTTAATTTTCTTTTATAAATGAAAAATAAAAACTACCTACAAAGCAAAGTATGCAGATAAGAAGAACAAATCAAAAGGAACTTTGCTAGACAACCACCAAACAAACTCTAGAAAGAACTAAAGTCAATATAAACCCTACTTGGAAGGAAGGCTTGCATAAGAGACAAGCCAACAATTTTGGCATGCTGAAGATAAACAACAAAAGAAGAAGGAAACCAACACCAACAAGCTTCTTAAATCAAACAAAGATCACTGACATAGGCTGACCAGAAACATAAGCCAAAAATCAAACCAAGCAAAGGAGGTGGGAGAAAGAGCAAAGAACAAACCCTAATGCTATAAAAGGCTTACCACATAGATAAAGAACAAGAAAAAAGGATGACACTAACTCCCTAGAGTCATGCACCTGTAGAGGACCCTAAAACACCTACCCAACAGCCCACAAACAGAAGAAAAATCACAAAAATGAGAAAAACATTGTTTTAGGGGCATCCACGGGTTGCACTATTGGCAGGTCGTGGATCATACGCGGGTTGCTAATACAGCAAGTCGCGTATATAAGAATCCGCGAGTTGTATAACAGGAAATTCATGGATCAATACACGGGTTTACAATAGAGCAAGTCACGAATGTCAAACCAGACACGCGACTGTTCATTCAAGCAAGTCGCGGATGGGTGGAAAAACTCCCAAAAAGGTCAAAAACTGCCTTAGGAAGGCAGGGGAGGTGTTCTATCAGAATTATAAAGTGTTCCTAAGTGGCAAGAAGGACCTAAAACAATGCAAAAGACTGAAAGAAATAAAGAGAAACCCCAAGCAGACAAGGCTATCCCCAGCGGAGTCTCCAGTTTAGTTGTAAAGGAAAGTATCCTATGGCTAGGGTTTAAGAGGCCATCAACATACTGGGGTTGAAAGAGAGATGCACAATGTTCAGCAAGCATATATAAGCAAGATCATAGATGAGAAAGGTCCACACCTGACTAACTGAAGGCTGGTCCAAGGTTTCTATTCAATCCTCTTCTTGCTCCTCTCGCTCCAAGAGACCTACAAAACAAGTTATACCTTCCTCAAACCATTATGACCACATATAAAGAAATGATAATCAAATAAATCCGAAATAATAATCTGAATAACATCATCATATGATCATAAATAGAGATTCAATCACACATTGAACAATGATTTGGGAAGAAGAAGGACATCACATCTTTATTAATCTTGAAAACAAGTACAAGTATACCTTCTCTTCAAGTTTGGCACCTCACGAAACCTTGATCCGGTTCTGCTGCTTCTCTTCTCCAAAGAACTCAGCCTCCAAGCTCTGCAACACAAGGAGAATGCTTCTAGGGAAAAGGTGTAGGAAAAGAGAGCTCCAATACCTCCAGCATAACAATGCAGAAATTCCAAGTCCCCTCTCATGGACCTCCCTACCTCTATTTATATGCTTAAGGAAGAGTTAGGGGCGAAGACAAGTGGTTACAACTGAAGAAGTCAGTTGCATAACTACCCAAACTAACCAAAATTCAAAAGGCGTGTTTTTTATATTTTTAAAAGGCATCCGCGGGTTGCATAACTGGACAGTCACAGATACGAAAAGTATACACGGGTTGCTAGTACAGAAAGTCGCGAATATGAGCAACTTTTTGTATTCGCAGGTATGATATAGAGCAACTCGTGTATCATTCGCGGGTATGCCTTAAGGAAAGTCACGAATGGAAAATAAACGCATTTTTAGGGTATTTATGGGAATTTTCAGACTTTAGTGTCTTCTGAAAAGTTTTAGCTAACTGAAATATCTTTCCAATGGTGTAGAGATGAGGTCAAACGGTGTTACAAAACTCAAGATATGGGTCCTCCAAGATAGGTGTTTTTTCAGTGACTTTCCATGACTTTCATGAAGTGCTGTCATGGAAATGTCGACATGCGACAGAATCATGGGAAAGTGGTCACAGGAAGAGATGTGTCATGTTGACCTATAACAGTATGCCCACCATTGGGATCGGGAAGAATCCATCTTCCGAAATGTAGTAAACATGACAGCCTTGAGAAGAAGGTTCAAGAAGATGATCACCACCAAAGGTGGGAAGGGAGACGAACAAGCAAAGGCTGAGGAAGAAGCAAAGAGAAGAAATGAGGAAGCCCAGAGGTTGGCACAAGAAGCTGCAGGGTGGCTACACATAGAAGAAGAAAAGATAAAGAAGTTGGATGAGGAACTCCAAAAGCAAGAAGCTGAAAGGCTAAAGCTGACACAGACAGAGCAGTCAGCTTCTGAAACAGCTGCAGGGCAGACCACCCAAGACGTGGAGAACCCCAAGGTTCAGGACCCACAAGTACCTATTGCCAGCACACCCATGGTCCCCACTCTCAAGCTGGTCCCCTTTGTACAGAAGGTGGGTGAAGAAATCCCTGATTTCAACACTGTTTATTATGATAGGGCAACAAAGAGAATAATGAAAAGAACAGAAAGGAAAATTGAAACAGAAGGTCTGCCTGGTAAAATGATAACGGAGACACCTGTTATGTTGGGAACAGACCAGGATCCAAGATTCACCATTAGAGCCGGAGCATCACTAATTCAAGCTTCGTAGGATAATGTGGATAGGATCATGACAGAATTGGAACTATCTAAGAAATCCTCTGCTCAATTGAAAGACACCTTGAGGAAAGAGAGAGAGGAAGGCAATAGGCTGAAGCGGAAGTATGAAGACATGCAGATGAAAATGAAGTCTTCTAAGGATGAGTTGCAGCTCCTCCAGGCAGAGAAACAAGCTATGGAAACCACGCAGGAGGCTCTGGAGAAATTGCAGAAAGAATGTCAAGAGCTAAGGAGTGAAAATGAGCAACTGCTGGGAAAAGTAGAAGAGCTAGAAGAGCAGCAAAATATTATCTTGCAGTCCAGTGACACTACTACATTTCGACCAAAAATCCGACGGCCGTATTGTCATATTTTCGATACTTCCCTGTCGCATGTACGACACTTTGATTGCTTTTAAGCGTCGGAAACTTATCGTCGGTTATCTGACATCTGTTTAAGCCGTCGGTTAAGCGACACCTCAGTTACCGTCAGTTAAATGCAAGGAGTCGGTTAAGCGACATGAGAAACTGTCGGTTAAGCGACGAATATGAAGATTAAGTGTCGGTTTAGCGACATGTGAAACCGTCGGTTAAACCACGAATATGAGCTTAAGCGTCGATTAACCGACATTAGAAACCGTCGGTGAAGCGACGTCTCTTACTATTTTTTTTTAAAAATCACCTAGAGAAGCGTCGGTTAAGCGAGGAATATAAATCTTAAGCATCGGTTAAACGACATTATAAACCGTTTCTTTACCGACGGATATAAATATGAAGCGTCGGTTAAGCGACATATCTTACTGTTTAAAAAAAAAAAATCACCTACAGAAGCGTCGGTTAAGCAACGTCTGTTAGTGTTTTTTTTTTAAATCACCTACATATATTACTAGGAAGCAAGGTATACCCCCCTCACATGCACATTAATTAGTATTGAATGTGGAAAATATTAAACTCTTGAATGTTCCATGCCAAAATATGTTATGGAGAATTCTCCCTTGTGGAAAGGTGATACCTCCATTGGAGGATGGAATAAACCTGTCAATTATGAAGTGGAGGATGGAATAAAAAGTTACATAAAAATATAGTGACTAGATCTAAGTTTACAACAAATTAGGCTATGACCCAAGTCAAATAAACACATGTATAACTGCTAACAACAAATTAGGATATGACCCAAGTCAAATAAACACATGTATAACTGCTAACAACAAATTAGGATATGACCCAAGTCAAATTTTAATAAACACATGTATAACTGCTAATGATTATGGAAATGCATCTTGAATTCATAACCCACAATTTCTATTTTTTGCATGTCAAGATGTAAGAAAAATGAAAAATAATTGTGCATCTATTAAAAACTTCAACGTGATCCAGGTTCTGGTCAGTGATTGACAGCTCCCCAGTGAAGTAGGGTCGTGGAAATGTAAAGTTGGCGTTCACTGCTCTTCACCAATCAAAATTGTTGGCTAAAGGATTTTAAGATGAGAAATATATGGATTACAAAAACATAAACAGCAATTTCTAAACTAAAAAACATCATTACCTATATATATTCATCCTAGGAATTTGTTGAAAAACATCATTACCTATATATAGTCATCCTAGAAGTTTGTTGGATTTTATTTTGATGTAGGGAGATTGTAATGTAGCTACTAGGTTTCAAAGGAAATCCATCCTAGATGACATTGTTTTACTTCATGTCTTCAATTTCACTAATTTAATTTTACAAAGAAAAAATATACATCTTGAAGTTTGTACCAACATTTGGAAAAATATTGGAAACACTGAACACAAAAACAAATTGCTTAATAAAATACAACTTGCAAATAAGGCCAGAACTCATTGGAGCTTCTAAAGCCAAAGATGCAACCAAGACACAAGACATTCTTGGTTTCCTAGTAATAAACATAATCAAAGAATGCAATCTTTTCTGCAACCAGTCTTTCTGGTGATCGCAGGATTGAATTCATTGGCACCTTTTGTTGCAAAAAAAATTGTACCCACGGCTCTGATTGCACATTTTCTAACTCAAAACAAGACAGGCCCACTTCAATGCTCAAATAGATCAAGTTCCATTCATAACAAGTTCAGTAAGAATGGGGCTTCCATCCTCTAGTATCTTCCCGTTCACCTGGGACCTCTGTCTCTGTAATGGGCATGTTCAAAAATGTTATTTAAAAGATGTCAACAAAGCCTATGGTTAAATATAAAATTAAGGCAAACAATTTCCACAACACATTTTGAGGGTAACATATTTACAAAATAATGCTAAACTTATCTATCTATATGAAACAGGGAATAATGCCAGAGTATAGAATTTAATGGTAGCCACCAAGAAGTCATCACGCTACGTGAAGAAATAGGAATTCTGAAACAAGGAATAATGCACAAGTAAAGAATTTAATGGAAGCCAACAAGTTCGATCACATACCCAGTCAGGTGAGTCCCCTGAATTGCCATTCATGAGCTTATGGTGTTCTTCTTTAGTTCTGTTGTCCTTGTCTTTACCATTTAAAGGCAATAAGGGTACTGAACCCCCAGGACCTGAACGTTCTGTTCCTTCTGCAATCATAGAAAACATATGTAGTTCAGCTATTCCATTAGGCAATGCTTACTAAGAAGAGGCACCAGACATATGCACTCGATAAAAAACAGATGACTAAAAATTCCAAAAGTAAACCTTCAGGCAGCTGTCGATCCACAAAATATACCACCAAATTCACAGTATACCTGCAGATCCTCAACATGGTTAAAAGAATGTAATATATTGAACACTAATACCAGAGTTCTACAAAAGGCTTGTTACATCTACTTCAAAACATAATCCATCTAGGCAACATGCAAAAATACATTCTTAATTTGGAACCAACAAGCAAACACAAGGGGCACTAAATCATGTCCAAAATAAAATATATGTTCAAATCAACTGGCTTACCATGCAACAACAACATCCACTATGTAGTGCTTATGAGAAGCTATAATCAGAAGGCTCTGTATAACAGCCACCAACCAAGCTATCTGTTTAATCCACCTGCACATGTTACAGGAGAAGCATCCACATGCAAGGCAACATTCACTGATTAATAGCTTATATACTATATAAGAACATATACTGCAGTACATACCACTGCTAATAAGACACAAATGCTGTAAAATCCTAGCTCTTTATTGTTTCCTTCATTAAGCACATACCCTAAAACAAATCTCCATTTGAAACCAAAACTATTCTACATAAATACATCACAAAAAGACTGGATGCATGAAAGGTAGAGCTGAATCATTGTAACCATAACCAACCAGTAAGGATTAAGAAAACTAATTAAAAAGGCTTGAGCTATGGATTAAAAAGGTGGAAGTCTGCTGCCTTTCACTCCTTGATCAAACACTAAGACCGGGGCCAAAAAAAAGCACAATCAAGTTGTTGTTTCCCTAGGAGGGTTAAATTTACTCTGTCATGATCTTCCCTTTCCTGCATGAGATCCAATCCAACAACAATAACCACAGCATCTACTTTAGCTACAATATCTATTGCTTCACCGAATTTAGCATTGGAAGAACAGGCCACATTTTCACACCCTTTGGAGAATGATATATTGCCAATGTAATTCCGAAGGTCTAGAAATGGAGTAACAGGATTGCAAGGGATGCCTACAAAGACAAGAAAAGTCAATTCCATTAGTTAATCCAAAATTTAAGGTTTAAGAAATTTAATCCTGATTTAAACATTAAAAGCATGTGCAAACCTATATAATCGCCAAGCATTTCTTCTGTAGCATTTGCATTAGGTCCTATAACAGCTACATAATTAAATTGATTTTTCAGCAGTGATAAGGTATTGCCAATGTTCTTGAGAAGCACGATTCCTTGTCTGGAACCATCTAATGCTAGTTGCCAGTGTTCATTAGTACATACATGGTCCGATCCAAGATGACCATATTCCTGTTGTTTAGGATCACCATCAAAAAGCCCAAGCCGCATCCGTATTGAGAGTAGATTGAAAAGGGCTTGATCAATCATTGATTCATAGAGCTTTCCTTTTTTAATTGCTGACATTGTGTTATGAAGCAAATAAGTTCCACAGTTGATGTCCATCCCTGAAATACAAAAAATTATACCAGAGCTTCCAAGGACATGAACAATCCATTTAGGAGCTAGCTGTTGAAGAATTAGGAGCTAGAAATGTCCAAGAAGCATAAAATAGTAAAATAGTAACAATTATCTCAATATATGTTGTTCCATTTTTTTAAAAGCCCCCACAGATAAATTAGATATCTTTGCCAGCAAAGATGATGAAGTTGTAAGTTGATACATCTACCTGTGACTGCATCTTCTGCACATGTAACATAGTGTTGGTCTTCATAAATGATTGCTACTGCATCACAGTCTGAAGTAATATACCTGGAAAGTTCCATTTTTGTCAGAACAATTACTGTTTGTGCAAAATTGTATTATTTTGCATGCTTCTTCAAGATGCAATAAACAGACAAGCACACAATCTATGTTGTCTAGAAATAAAAAATCATTAGACGTTCTAGAGTGTCACTGTCTTCAAGTAAGCAAATAATTTAGGGGATTCAAGAAGCATGCTCACCCTTCAAGGCCCCAGTCATGTCTTGTTATTTGTGTGAGAAGGTCATAGTTTGCACATATAGGGACTCCATTTAGATGATTATATGAGCACATCATACAATTAGCATGACCATCTTGCACACATCTCTGGAAAGGTGGTTCATATGTATCTTTCAGGTCTTGCTCAGACACCTGATCAAAAAAGCGGATGAGTGATCTGACTTATCTAGCTAAACAAAGGGTTTATTGTCAATATCAATCAAAATACTATACAAGCTTAAAGTTTGAACTCATGCACTGCTCAGTCACATATGATTATTTGCTAATGCTGCATTTTCAGGCAGTGGAAAGATCCAAAGCAGAGTTACCAAATCTGGCAGTTTTTGCCACATTATTTACATGTATTTGGAAATATTGCATATTGTCCATTGTACAGAAGTTCTGCAACAGCACAACCTATTGTCCACTGTACAGAGGGTCTTTAGATACAATTGTATTACAACTACACAACCTCTTGCATCTCCTATTAGAAGAGTTGTAATGTCCCCGGTTTTGACCCCGTTTGCATGATGTATATATTGTAATTAATCGTGGTGAGGAGCTCAAGGTAAAAGCCCCACCATCGATTTGGTTGTGTATGTTTCGGCAATGGGGATAATTGCCGATGGTATGTCGTGCTATCCGGCACATTTTAATTTGGCATCATGTAACCACGCACATCAATTAAAATAAACCACAACCAGCTATGGCAGTGCAACGTTGAATGAAAAGGGCATGATTCCAAAGGATAAGGGGTGGGGGGGTGTCAAACCTTGGTTATGGGGGGAAAACCCATGTTTTGTCACCTCGTTGATTTTCCATCTTCCCTTGTTAACCTCTTTAATGCTTCAGCTGGTGGTTGGGGGAGTTATTGCTGAAGTGGTGGTGGTTGTGGCAGGCTGTCAGCCTTACCCATGCCCACTCCACCCACGTCTGCCCATTCTTCTCCCTCACGCACTCTTCCCTGGTCTGTTGACTCTCACCACGATTTTGGTCTGTTGGCTCCTCACGCACAGGCTCTGGGTGATTTTGGTCTCACGCAGGCATTTTCTTCCTCTTCATGAGTTGCTAAACGTTCAGGCACTTGCAATTCGCGTCCTCCCGACTGCTGTGCACTCTCACGTAGAGAATTTCCCTCTCGTTTCTCATTTTCGCGCACAGGAATTTCCTGGGTTTTACCCATGTCGTTTTCCTCTACGAATTGGTGAATGGAGTGGCTGAATCCGTTCCCCCTGGGTCGAATTGTGGGTTCTGCGTTGATTATTACCCACACCCAGGCTGGGAGTCTGTAAATTTGTTTCCAGCATGGTCTGTGTGAGTCTTCCCGTGGCTCAATTGCCTTGGACGAACTATTGATTTTCCCCTGCTGTAAGTGTGTTTGTTGCTACGTTTGGGAATTTTTGGTATGCCGCTTCAGAATTCGTTTGTCCTGTTTTAAGCTGTGACAGCTGATTGGTTTCCTGAGTGCAATGGATAGTCTTTGGACTGTGCTGGCTTGGCTTGTCTGTTGAAAGCCTGTGAAACCCAGCTATGTTGGTTTGTTGTTTTGTGCCCCCTTAGCTATGTGCAAGCCTGCAATTGTCCCCTTAGTCCTCGAGGAATCATGCCCAGCTCGGGGGTGGCAGCATGGCTGAGAGATTGATGAGCAAGCTGGCCTATGGTTGGGTGGAACGTTGCAGCGACGTATCTGGTTGCGGGCAAGTTCTTAATCGAGAGATAAGTACTGCTATTACTTCACCTCTGCAATTTATAATGATGTTAAATGTTGGTTTATGAATATGTGTGCTTCCGCTGTATGATCAAAGATAAATGCATCTGTGTATGCTTAATTCCAGCATTGATTTCATTTGTTTATGTTCATGGGGCGATTTTCCCGGCTGTGTTGATGTGTTCGTCACGTCCTCTTCGCTGGTTGAGGGACGGGGACGTGACAGAGTGGTATCAGAGCTCTGGGTTGTAGCAATGGGCCTCTATGGGCCAAGAAGGTGCAGTGACAGAAGGTAGAATTACCTTCTCTGTTCAGCAGAGCAGCAAAAATTTTGAGAAAATTTGGCTAAGTGTGAACAGTCGGAAGAACTGGAGAAGTTCCTACCCGCCGTTGTGGAAGGTTTCGTGAAGTTCCTGTCCGCCGTTGCGGAAGGGTTCACGGAGTTAACCTCCGTCGTTGCGGGTGAGACAACGATCTTTCCATCCGCCGTTGCGAACGGAGAAGCAATCTCGCATCCGACTCGAGATCCGCCCGATCGCCGACGCCGTAGAAAGATTTAAAAATTCGGCTAAGTATGGAACGGTCGGGCCATTGAAGGAAGTGAACTTCCGCCATTGCGGAAGGATTAGTAAAGTCTCATGTCCATCGTTGTAGACGGCAAAGCGATCCTGCGTCCGATCCAAGAGTCATCTGATTGCCGACGAAGAAAGAAATTTTGGGAAATTTGAAAATTTGACTAAGTGTTGGAGAAAGCGGAAGGGAGAGTTCTCCGACGTTCGACGTTACGAGAGTTGTCCGACATCCGACGTTACGAGAGTTGTCCGACGTCCGACGTAAGTGCCAAATCGGAAGAGATGGCGAAGTGGGCGTTCGACGTTGCGGACGAATTGGTGAAGCTCCTCGTCCGCCGTTGCGGAAGAGTTCTCAAAGTGGAAGAATCCCGGAAGTGCCGCCGTTGCGGACGGCGGAGTGATGTTGCATCCGATTCAAAAGTCGTCCGATCACCGACGCCGCCGAAAGGTTGGAAATTTGTTTAAGTATTGGGGCAGTCGGAAGAGTTGGTGAAGTCGACGTCCGCCGTTGCGGGTGAAGAAGCAATGAGGCTTCCGATGGGAAAGTCTTCCGATGTCCGATTTGAGAGTCAGTCGACGCCCGACGTGAAAATAGTTCTCTGTGAATGCCGATCGGGAGAAGTAAAGGTCTGGTAAACCGCCGTTGTGGAAGGTTGGAATTTCCGAGAGAGCCGATTCAGCGGGTGTGTTGATGCTTTCGAGAGCCGATTCTACGGGTGTGCTGATGCTTCTGAGAGCTGATTCTGCGGCTGTTCTTCAGTGAATTTTCAGGGTTGAAAATCAGAAAATGGCAACGAACTGATGCGCCAGATTGCGCGAAAAACATAGATTTACAAAAAAAAAAAAAAAAAAGGGCAAGCCCCCTTGACCCCCGTCGTCCCTTGAGACAGTCATTCTTGTGAGAAGGAAAATCCTGTGTTTTGGGCAAGAGTTCGAATCAGAGGGATTTCACAAAGGACAAAAGGGATGCCGAAAATGCAGTTGCCAAAATGGCTCTAAGATCATTAGAAGAATGTGAAAATTCTATATTGCAGTGGTGTAAAATGCCAAGATTGGTGAAAGTCTTCATTCTGAGAAGGGGTGTGGTTTTCACATCCGAGGTCGGAATGACGCGTGTGAATAGGCGTTGGAAAGCCTATCCAGCAAGGAACAAGGATAAGTGACCGGAATCTAAGCATGAAGCAGCAAAGTGCTAAGGATGGCCGTTGTTGTCAAATGGAAAAATCTGGACAGTTGCATGCCCAGGGGCAGCAAGGACTATGAAGTCAACCAGCTGCTGTGTGGAAAAGGAATTCCACGAGAAGATGAGGGATTTGAAAGGGAAGTTTTCCTTAAAACCCTATCTTGCTGACTTTAACTACATTTCCTAAGTTTATGCTTGAAATGCATGAGGATATGTATTGCATGCATAGGATATTGCATGAATGGTGAGAATATTGGAAGATATATATAATGAACCACTAATGATAATCATTTTTTTGATGTTGGCATTAGTGGAAAAACCAATGATGACATGGACCCGGATGAATATGTTGTTGATGCTGATGAATGAGACCAGCAACCCTATGAAGAAAGGGATAAAGCAACAAGTCCAGGGTGAAAGTTGGTGAGCAAATGCTGCAATCTCCTGCAAGGACCAACCAAATTGGTCATGGAAAGGGTGTAAGTATGACCCATGCAGGTAAGAGTTTGCTTATGACAAATTCCCTAGAATGGTAAAGGTAAGAGACCTCCTACCATGTGGAAATCTGAATGTGGAAAGGTGTCATGCTTATATGTGTTGATTCTATTGATTGTAATCATGCATCCTATATGAATTAGTCATGGTTAGTCCATGCACGGTATAATGAATGCAAGATAGCATGAATGGATATGCATTAGAAGATTTTATGAATCTTGTTGTTATGCAATGGATGTATGCATACGAAGGGTGTGAGTGACTGATTGCATAAGTGTAGGTGCAATGTTGTGATGCATTGCATGAATGCATTGAAATGAATGCTGTGACTATACCTTGCAATGTTAGTATGATGATGATTGCATGAAGTAAATGAGCTTTGAGAACACTGATGTGACTAACCTTTGAAGTATTTGAATTTTATAAATTCTGAAGATGCTTCAGTGACGGTTGTAGCAATGAGATAGCATATGCATCCATACTTACCAAGTGTTTGGTTGACGGAATCTCATGTTTCAGGTAGAATCTTTCGAGAATGGCATTGAAAGGTAAGACCCTGACCAATGCTAGAATCTACCATGTGAAAGAGCTTGTTAAATTTGAATTGTGAATTTCAAATATTGCTGACAACTATTAGTCACTACTGGCTTGCATAAGCTTGTGTTTGGATGTTGAAGCTTATGTTTTAGGTAGATTATTTTGAGAATGGCATTGAGAGGTAAGATCCTGACCAATGCCTGAATCTACCATATGATATGCATAATAGGTTGTTAGAATTCGAATTGTGAATTTCGGAATTGAGAAATTGTTGACAACCACTAGCCATTGTTGGCTTGCATAAGCTTGTGTTTGGTTGTTTGAAGCTTATGTTTCAGGTAGATTATTCGAGCATGGCAGTGAGAGGTAAGACCCTGATCAATGCCAAAATATACCATTTATGAGAAAAAGTCTCATGGTTGTGAAAATTAGTTGGTACGGGTTGTTAAATTCGAATTGTGGATTTCGGATTTAAGAGGTACTAACGGCTACTAATCATTGTTGGCTTGTGTGAGATTGTGTCAGGAGGGACACACGGTAAGTGGGTATTCATGTTATGATAGTAAGCATAAAATTATAATGGGCATAGTAATGCTTCTTATAAGAGACCCACAATTGAGCTAGTCAATTTCTGTAATAGATAGAATTGCAAAATTCTTGTTGAATTTAATTGCTAACGTCATTGCTTGGTTATGGAACGATCAATTTGGATTATAGTATCAGGTAATGACTGACTGTTTGGCTATTTGATGAAGGTGTCAGGAGTACACACTACAGGAAGATCATGTGTGATGACCTGCAAGAGCCAAACTTCATGGGAAGGTTTTCCCTTATCTTGGAAATGGGGTTCGGGTGAAACTTCATTAGACATTTTGAAAATGTCTCATTTGCACTGCATGTTTGGTGATAACATGAGTGATATGGTATGTGTTATGTCAGTGAGACATGTTTGGATATGAAACGTAAACAGGAAACAAGGATGGGTCCTTGGGTTGCTTAGACCTGGTGATTGGAAACCACACAGACAGAGCTAGAGGGCTGGCTTTCTTCTCCACAACCCCGGGATAGCACTGAAAGGGAATGCAGGGCCTGAGGGACTAAGTAGCAGAGAAGGGACTGATTCCTTGTGCTGGGTGTGTGTGTGGGTGTTATAGAAGTCAGGCTAGTTCTGGTGTAGGTGTTCCTAGCTCTACAGCGAGCTCACCAACTTAGCATTCAGTTTTTCCCAGTTCCTTGACGGTGCCTAACAGATATAAAGGCATACTGCGACGAAAAATGGATAAGTGTTCTGTAACCCTTGCTATGAATATGCATGTTTAATTATTAAATTCCATATGCAGAACATGTTTTGATTTATTTCCATGATGACCGATTGCTTGAGTATGCATAGGGCCTACATGGCACACACCGGAAGAGAGTGCACATTTTTTCGATGTCGATTCATGAAAGGGTTTTCAATATTGATTACACTCTGGGGAGTGGATGCACTCCTGGTGTCTCAATATTTGATAGTGAATGATATGAAATGTGATTACAGTTTTAGAGCAATGATGCTGATGAGTTGGCTTGTATTGCTTGTGTTGCTTGTGTTGACAGGCTAAAGGTAAAGGTAAATGGTTGATATAAGTATATGTTGGTATAAGTGTATGTTGGTATAAGTGCATGTTGGTATAAGTGTATGGCGATATAAGTGTATGTGTCATTGTTGACATAAGTGTATGATGGGCTGCGATATGCCTAAGGATCCATAGTAGATCCTAGACCTAGAAATGGTCATGATAAAGTTCCAAGCCGAGTTGACATGGTTATGTACTGGCTGGACATTAATTATTTGATGTTGTGGAGCAGCCGGCATGCTGACCTAACATCTGAGTCCATAGGCGATCCCAAGGCTTGCAAAGCGAAGCAGGATCCTGTGGACGAGCGAGGAAATGAACAATACAGATAAGTATTGGATTATTTTGCTTATGAATGAACATGTGTATATGATTTGGTTATGATGTTTTATCTCTAGAACAAGATAAAACTAATGAGAATAGACTAAACATGTGAATCTATTCAATGTTGGATATAGGTGTCGCTGGAGGCGAGGACTATGAGAGCATCCTAGAGATGCATGTGGACATGTGACTGTCCTAGAAAGCTCAGAATGAGCGGTAATGAAGAAGGTGCTAGTGAGACGGGGAAGTCTTAGCAGCCGAGACAAACCATGTGGAGAGACTCCATGGTTTAAGAGGTCTAGAATAGATCGAAGACACTAAGTGTCATGACCAAGAGAGATTGGTCCAGCATTCACGGTAAAGTGAAAGAGGCTGAGAGCATGAAAAGCCACTGCGATGGCGAGGGTTCCAA
>LPNX010279918.1:0-14486 GCA_001517045.1 Pseudotsuga menziesii
TGTGAGAGATTCCATGAAATCTGCAAGGCTAGGCATCTTCCAGGTTCGAGCTGTGAGTTTTTTGGCATAGAAGGTCGAAACAAAGACTGAGTAATCAGGCCCTAGATTCAAGAGGATGGACAATACGAGCTGCTCATCTTTCTTTTCAATACCACGCTGTTTCAGCTGCAAAACTAGTGCTTTGAACTTGGAGAAATATAGCTGCAGGGATTCAAAATTACTGGGAATCGGGGAGATCAGCTCATTTTCGATCTGGTGTCCCCTCATCTCATCTGTCTTTCCAAAGAGTTCAGAAATTTTCTCCCATACTTGATCCGGTGAAGTCAATCCATCGAGATGGAAAAGGAGGTCTCGGGAAATACTGAGACATAGGAGGCCATAGGCCTCATCTCTCCGATTGTGCCATTTGATCTTCTCTGCAGCAGCATTGGGCTCTGATTCTATAGCCATAGTCACCCTGTGGAGGCCTTTTTCTCTCAACAAGATCTCCATCTCTGCTTTCCATTCAAAAAATTTGAAGGGAGTGAGGATAGTTTTCTGTGAATCCATAGCTTTAGAAAATCTGTCCCGGCTGTCAGTAGAAGGATCCCAGTCTTGATGTCGAACCTGAAAAACAATTTTTGGAGGATATTAACAACCTACAATGGCTCTAATACCATGTATAAATTCAGGCCTGCAGTAGATTAATTTCACCCACAACAATTAACAATTGATCATGCAAAATTATCAACAATGGAGACTGAATATGGAGCTGTAACACAAAATTATATTAACTAAGTGTACAATATCCAACCCTGTAATAACATAGGATGCTGAATATATATAATACATGAGCAAATCAAATTCATAAGGAAGCATCCAAATCTAGCATAAAGCAGGCTTACCCAAAATAGGAAAATCCCCCATAGGTGTTAAAAGCTGATCCCAAATCTATCAAGGACCCCACGAATTAGCAAGGGCGCATGGGCAAGATAAAGAGTGGTCAAATGGCAGCTCATACATGCTTTTTCATGGAGGAAAGAGTGGAGGAGGAAGAGGCAACAAAGTTGATTCACCTCACCTAGTCTTGCTTTCCTATGTGCCTTAAAACACTGAAAAAGCAGGCAATAAAGCAGAAAAAGCAGAAGGGTGCCTAGGAGGCCAGGAATAAAGTAGATTTGATTCCTAAGGATTTCCCAAGTGCTCCATGAGTCAATAATGGCAAGTTTGACCTCTATGGATAGGCAATTAGCAACTTGCGCATGGTGGGACTCATGGACTAGGCAAATAAGACAAAATAAATGAATTAATGCCTAAGTGGGTAAATACGATGGGTTGATTATTCTAACACTCGTCTTAGTTGTTTTATCCATATAAAATACCATATTGTATTTACCCCTAACCCTTGTATGGAGAATAACATGTTAACCCCTAATCCATTATCCTGTGATCCCTTATAAACCCCTAAGACATTAATTACCCTTAGCTCATGAACCTTTATTAACCCTTAACCTCTAAGCCATAATCCCTTAGTCCTTGACCCCACATAAACCCTTGAAAAATTAAGCACCAGTAACAATGACCCTTAATTACCCCTTAAGGTTTATCTCCTTAACCTCTAATCATAACATATCAATAGAAGTAAACACCAACAACAACAATGTACATAACAAATATATCTGAAATGTCCAATATGTTACATTGAAATGTTAAGTTGATGCTTCCAAAAATACACAATCTGTGAGAATACAACAATATTCAAGTTTATTTAGATCAAAATGAATGAGGGGTACCAACCAAATCTCAAATGTAAGACCCATCTTGTAGTTCTCAGCTCCAACTAAAAGGTGAGGACATAAATCCTCAAATGAAAGTCCCAACTTGTTGACAGGATCCAACCTATCAATGGAGGAGTTTACCAACTCAAATTATTTTTCTTGTCAGCTCGTATAAGAAATGACAAATTATTCCTTGAATTTCTTTCTCTCTGTCACTGAGATGAAATTTCAATGGCCCTCAACAAAACAATTTTCTATGTCAATATGTCTACTCCAAACTCTAATAGATTTGTTCACCTGAGAGTTGTAAGATTGTCCTCTCAAACTAATTTATTAATAGCACACTCTTTTCTCTTAGGTCTGCAAACTTGTCTTGGTCACTAATAGTATTTAAGTCTTTCAAAATAATTCATTACGAGTAGAACACTTGAAACAAGTTTGAACCTCTGTATTTTATCCCTCGAATCAACACTTCTATGTCTAAGTGATGATACTAATCTTTCCGTCACAAAGAAGGACAAATGAATTGAAGAGACAATTTCCTATATATGACTATGGTCCTAATCACTCATTGTTTACTTCAGCTTTGACTCTTTTTGTTAAGGAATACACGCATGTGGAAGTATAACAACTCACGTCACACATGCTACTTGATTGTATTCAACTAGTGTTTTCCCCGTAAATGTTGTATGTGCGGGTTGTGTAAGGGAAACTCATGTTTCACATGCATGTTTCCTTTGTACCACTAGTGTGTTTGTAACACCCTGGTTTTGACCTCATTTGCATTAAAAATGTATATGATGTAAATATTGTATTTAATCATGGTGTGGAGCTAAAGGAAAAAGATCCACCATCGAATTAGCATTTTATGTTTCGGCGATTAAAAATCACTGCCGATGGTATTTTGTGCTAGCCATGCACATTATAATTTTGGACATCATGTAAATAAGCAATTTAATTAAAATACCCACAAGCAGCTATGTCAATCCAACAATTAATGATATGGGGGCATGATTTCCTAAGGATAAAGCGGGGCGGGGGGGCGTGGGGGGGGGGCGGGGGGATTCAAACCTTTGGGCCAATGGTGAAAGGAAAAATGTCAAAGGGTGAACCCATCAAACTGTGAACTTCCCATTTTGTCTCTTGTTCCCAATTATTTAATTCTGCCAGGAATTCGTTGGATTAGTTATTGCATGAGAATGGGAAAGGTACAGGAGTCAAAAATTCGAATTTGGGGAAGCGCCCATTTTTGGGAAAACATTTTTTGACTCATGGGGAAATTTATTTCCTAAAAATGCTTCCCATTCCCTCATGCATCCACGTTTTTGTCTTCCCCATGTTTTTGGAGCTCTTGGGCATTCTCCATGGACGTTTTTGCAGTGTTCTTCATTTTTCCCATGGCTAGGAAGTGGTTTTGTTAACATTCATTGGTTGGGATATCTGCTGAGCATTTTTGTGTTGTTTCTACATTCCCACGGTTGGGAATTTCATGTTTGCAGTGTTGCATAGCCAATGGGGGGAAAATCCATGAATTCAAGGAATTAGGGAGTCTTTTTTCCCACGTGAAGCCATAGAACATTTATGGAAATCAAATTGCTCTTCAAGGGTCGTTTTCCCCCATCTGCAAATTCATTTTTGGCTTCCAAGTCATTTTTCCTCAACCTAGAATTTTGTATCTTGCTGTGTGTGCATATGTTTTCTTGATTTGAAATGGTTGGGAGTGGAATTGGGTCTGAGATAGCTTGATAAACCTAGTGTATGAAGGAACCTCACATGTAGATCTAGATGGGTTGGTTTTCTTCTTTGCACAATCTGAATAGCGCTGGAATGAAGGCATAGCCTAAGGGACTGTGTAGCATAAAAGGGGATGCTTCCTTGTGTTGGGTGTGTAGATGTTTATAAGTCAAGCCAGATCTAGTGCAAGTGTCCATAGCTCTGTGATTGAGCTCACTATCTTAGCAATTCATCCTTCCACCTCCCTAACATCTTGATAAACCCAACTGTGTTTGGATTGGCTAAATTTTGATATACCTTTGGCTTTGTGTGAGCCTGCTAGTGTTCCCTTATTCCTTGTGGGAATCATGCCCAGCTCAGGGGTGGCATTGTTGCTAAGAGATTAATGAGTACACTGGCCTATGGTTTGGTGGAACATTGCAGGGAAGTAGCTGGTTGTGGGACAAGTTTCTTTCAAGATAATTATCTCTTGTGTTAATCTCTGCATTTTTATTTTCTTGATGAAATATGATGAACATGTCTAATGTGTTGAATGAAATGTAATTGCTTACATTGTATATTACATGTTTTACAAATCTGTGTATGTTTTTAAGTTCAATGCATTTTATATTTCGTTTTGAAGAGGAATCTCACACACACCCCCCTATCACCTAGGTCTATATCCTAACTTTACCAGTGAGTTACTAGGGGTATGCATTTCTTACGAAGCCTTACATCCATATTCTCATTTACATGTAAACTGCTCCATAATTTTTTTTCATGTGGTGGCTACACCATCACCATATGTTGCTTCATTCTCTCACTTTTCCATGTTGTCTTTTTTGCTCGTTTTCTACCATTCCCCTTTTTTACCTGCATTTAACCTTGTCATTAACATCCATATAAAGAGGAATCCATATACTAGATTACATGGGTCCTTGGTTGTTTTAACCGCCATTTCTATAGGAATTCTCTTCACATGCATGGTTCATTAATCTTGGTCCCACAATTGACATTAAACCATCTCACATTCCTCACATAATAGTAGACTCAACCTCTTCAATCTACATCAAGTTAGGCAATGAGTACACCTATGACTGTCATACCTACCTAGTCGTTCATTCCACACTTGATGCAACATCCCTTCTCTGCACATAATAGGGATACCTGGTTCTTCTAGCACCTGAGGAAATTACATTCTAACTAGGAACCCAAAAATACTGCTAGGGTGTCGGGTACCACCAAAAATGCACCCTATAATTACTTTTAAAAACTAGGTACACCAGACTTTTTTTTAAATACTACACATAGAGGCACCAACAAGCACAACCAAGCCAAATAGACTTCTTGTCTCTTATAATAGTTCTTAGGATTTTAAATGATAAAAATATAATAAAATATGTGAGAAAATAATAAGAACAAGAAACCACACATTAGACACATTAATTTTACCTTGGAAAACCCCATGCAGCGAAAAACTAACACTAATGAAGATCTTCAATGATGAATTTCTAGTTCCACATCTTTGGATTCTGATGACACCTTGGAGAATTGGTAGAATTGGATGCATGAGGTATCAATTTGAAAGTGTTGTTTAATCACTAAGTCGTTGTGTCGAGTCATAACAAATATTGTTGATTTTCCAGTATATGAAGGACTGTTTGAGTTGTCTAAGTTTCTTGTTGAATTTGAAGATACAGTGTTTGAACCAAAGTGATTGTTGGCAGATGAAGCATTGAAGGCTACTCCAACACATTGTTGGGTGACTCATAAGAATTCGATCACTAGGTGGTTGTAGGTCACAGGTTGATGACAATTCTCTTTGGCGAAGTGGAATAGTACCAAGCTAAGAGGTGTGATGGACAGAATGATCCCAACAATCGTCTACTTGCATGTCATACCATGTGGGTGTTGCAACCAAAGGATGAGTGGGAACATGATTTTGTACACACGTTGGATGAAATTTTGTGACATTGGTATGTATCAGTTGAGATGCGCAGAGAAATCATGACATGGGAAGATTTGTTGCTCTGTTTCAGTCACACTTTCAACTTTGTGGTGCTAACCTACTCATTCATAGTGCACTACAGTGTATTCACAACGTTGTTCTGAAGGTAGTTCCAGTCGCCTATCTAGTGGATCTGCATGTAGAACCAATGATGCAATCAATGATGGAGTGCTATAATGTAACATGAGGGCCTAGAGAAGAACATGACCTAAGGAACATCAATATTCTAGAATCTGAAGGAAGTTGAGATATCGCAGCGACTGAGAGAGCGACAGAAAAAATCAACCAGTGGTTGAATATTCATAAGGTTAACATTGGGACATAGGAGAACCCAAATTTTTTGAATATTGGAGACTACTAGAATGAAGAAACCATGGCAAAGATCACTAATTTGCTACATGAGTTTCAATATCTCTTTCCAACAATTTTTTCTAAGATGAAGGGGATACTAGGAGATTTGGGAGAAATGAAGATCCCTATGAAGCCAGATGCAAAGCCAGTGTGACAACGACTGTATCTTTTGAATCCGTGATACAAGGAAAGACTGAAGGCTAAGCTTCATAGGATGCTAGACACAGGAATCATCGAACCAGTTGAAAAATCAGAATGGATCAGTCCCATGTTGGTTCAAGATAAAAAGACAGGTGAATATTGAATCTTCTTTTATGTCAGAAAGATTAATGATGCATGCCTTCATGATCCATTCTCGACACCATTCACTCACAAAGTATTGTAAGGAGTGGGAAATGAGGAAGTCTATTCATTCACGAATGGATTTTATGGCTATCATCGTATCAATATCACGAAAGAGGATCATCATGAGACAATGTTTGTAACTGAATGGGGTTGTTATCAGTAGTTTATGATGGCATTTGGACTATAGAATGCACCTGCAATATTCTCTAGGATCGTAGTTGCTGGATTCAAGGACTTTATTCAAATGTTTCTGGTAGTTTACATGGATGACTGGACGGTTTATGGGCTAATAAAGGATCATATTGCAAACCTCCAACTGATGATGGAGTAGTGCCAACAATGTCATATCAAATTCAATAAATTCATACTCTTTGCACCTTTTGGGATGTTTGTACGACACGTTGTATGTAAGGAAGGACTGTTGGTCAATCCAACCAAGATTGCATTGACCATGAACTTTCCACCACCTACGAATGTGAAGCAACTTAGAGCACTGTTAGTCCATACAGGATATTATAGCAGGTTCGTCAAATGGTATGCCACGATCACAAACCCTATGGAGAAGTTTTTGAAGAAGGATGCATTGTTCGCATAGAGTTAGGAGTGCCAAGGAAGTTTAGACACATTAAAGACAAAAATGGCTACAACACCAATACTGGTTTTTCCTGATTGGATGAAGGAGTTCCAAGAATTCCAAGTCCAAGCACAAACCTATATTTCCTATGAGATATTGCTTGAAAACCAGTCCAGACCTGATGTCCTTGACCTGATTAACAAAGGTAGTACTGAATACAGAAGAGAATTCCAGAAAGGTGTTATTTATGAATGGAATTTAGATGGTATGTCAGAATATCAGGTAGTTGATATGGCTCACCATATATATATATATATATGTGTGTGTGTGTGTGTGTGTGTGTGTGTGTGTGTTATAGAACATACCTCACACTAGGAAAACAAAACCCTGTTCATGTAGGGAATGCAATAATAGCAATCCTACTGAAAATTCTGAAAGTTTTTGTAAACGACAAATAGGTGATAGGATTGGGGCTTCAGTAAGTAAGAAACAAGAAATTGAATGTGCTAATTTGGGAATGTCTAGGGTTTCCTCATGAAATTTAGGTGGTATTATGAAGTCTAGAGGAGATAAAATGTATTTGGAATTTGTTCTAGTGATTAGGGTTTTCTCTTATGGAGGAGATGTTGGTGATGATACCTCTTATTTTTCTCTCTTGGTTGTTCACTTCTACTTGATCTGGGTGTAGATCACTAGGTTGTTGTTTAGTGGTTGGGATAGGAGGCCACCATCCAAACAATTCAAATTCAAACACTAGTGACTGTAGATCCTTTCTCTGTGTGTGAGAGAAGATGTTTGACCTACTATAAATGATGTCCTATGTCATCAAAGGGGCTTATCATAGGTCCAACAAGCCAAAATGGTATTAGGATACTTTATACTTATATTATATTACACGAAACAAATGCATATGCATAAATTGCAGGGACACTGATGTATACATATAGCAAAGATATATATATATATATATATATATATATATATATATATATGCATGCATATAAAAATTTATTTCTAATACAACTATATGGAGATTGCAAGCATGTGGTATGGATCAAAAGGATGGTTAAACATTAACTCATGGCCTCGGAATCACAAGTAGTAAACAAAATGAATCCCTTAAAGTCAACGTGATTTACAAAGAAAAAAAAATAATAAATTATAGAGACAGACCTAGATCAAAATGGAAACAAACATACTAAACCCAATATAACCAAAAATAGTAAGAAATCACATTTTCTCCTCTCATGACACATCTATTCAGGCTGCATAGGAATAAATCATTGTCTTCTATTATTCGTAAAAGTAATGTTTCTGATTGCAAAGATGTCATACGCAGGTAGCAAGTTCCAGTCAACAACCACTAACCCACTCGTAAGGAAGAAATATATGCTCAATAACATCAGCTAGCCCTAGAAAGGTGTGTATACATTGTACAATGAAAAATTTGTATGAATACAACAAGCTACCAACTAAGCACAAAAAATGTGCCTACTCTCATTCTGCTTTCCAATTAAACTACGACAAAAATAAATCCCTAGATGAATACTGTATAGAATAACTCCTTAACAGACTTACCCTAAACCTCTGGAAAACATTCTCCTCCAACACTGCAAACCCACAAAAACCCTATGCGTTCCTTATTTTGATGGGATCACCCTCCTAGGAGGATGTGGAATCGCTGGCTAAAGAGCTTAAGGTTTTGGGCATCCCTGACGTTATGCCCATGTTATTCGGTTACCCTTTCTTTGAGTTTGAATCCCAACCATTTTTTGATGAATACACTGTACCGAGAGCCAACATAAGTAGCTTCAATAGCATAAGCAATTGATCTTATCGTCACAAAACCAAGGAACAAGGGAATCGAGCCAAGCTACGCCCCTCCCACACCACAACCAGCAACAAGGATACCCTATTCTCCAAACCCAGCAACACTATAAACCCATGAAAATCCTATGTGTTCCCTCCTCTAAGACTGCAAACCCATGAAAACCCTAAAAACCCTATGCGTTCCCTCCTCCAACACTACAAACCCATGAAAACCCTAAAAACCATATGTGTGCATATAGCAAAGGCATGGAAAATGTTTGCAATAAAAAAGGTCCCAAAATATTGGGTATTTATATAATAAATAAAATAATCCCTTTTACCCTTAATATAACATCAATATATTGGTTTGAAATTTTTTAATTTTTTACCCCCCCCCCCAATATGAACGAACGTGTTATCATATTGGTCCCTCAACGGCACAAGCAATGAAGTGTTTATAGGGAGATGTTACCAATTACATTAACTTTATGTTCTAATATAAGAAATAATTAAAAATTTGCATGTGAGTTTATAAAATAAAATGAAATAAAAATTAAAAACTAAATAAAAAAATAATTGAAAATTTTAATGTTGGGCTTATGAAATAAAATAAAATTACAACCAATCTAGATCCATCTTAACTAACATATATATTAACTAGCATACCCCCAAAACAGGGGAAATGAAACACTGAGAAGAATTGCTATATGTTGTGAAATGAGAGAAGGTGAAGGAAACGACACTTTTGTTTATGAATACACATCAGTTTTATACTCTATTACAGAAATAAAAACTTTGTTTATATCTATCATCCATGCTCACCTCATAGATAATATACTTTGATTATTGGTTAATTCATTTCACATATGGTGTAAGAATATATATAAACCATTGATACAAAACCAATTTCTAGTAGGCCAAAAATCCTCTTTAACATATTTAAAACACTCTCAGAGCCCTTCCACAACCTGGAATCCACGATTTTATCTTTCCACAAATGGTCTTTCACAATCTTCAGGTTTCCACAATTTTATCATTCCACATCTTTTCTAAGACGTTGATTTCTTGTGGGTTATTTTCTAGTTGTTGACCTTCGAATTTGTCGATTGTGGATTATGGATTTGCGTTTTGAATCTTCTCAAAAGGTCCTAATTCCGCAATTTCCTTTCCACAACTACCTTTATGCAAGGTAATTTCCACACTATTGATTTCTTTGGAGACTCTTCTCTGACTGTTGATCTGAGATCAAGTGCAGATTGTGGGTTCATAAAATCTCAAAAATGACTTTCGCAATTCCCTTTCTACAAAACTTCTTCTACACCATTGATCACTTCCAAGCTCTTTCCCAACCATCAATCTTAGATCACATTCATCTTTCACAATTCTCTTTCCGAAACTCCTGTGAACCGTCGATCACTTTGCATAATCATTTTTTGACCATCGATCTTTAGATTGCGGATTGCACATTGTAGGTTTTCCAATTTTGTTCAAAGTACTTCCGCAATTCATTTTCCACAATTTTTCTTCTGCATCCTCGATCTCTTATGGAGTCTTTCTTGACCATTGATATACAATAAAATGTGGATTTGCTAATATTCATTTTTCTTGTGCAGAAATCATTCACCACCATTGATCTTATTAAAATCAGTTTTCACATTTTTTTCTATTGATTTGGATCGTCCAACTCTTATTATAGACCATTTATGTTAGTCTCTCGAATGATATTCATCCAAAACTTTTCGGGTTCACTCCATACCATCGATCTATGATCAAATGCATATTTGCGCTATATGAAACACTAAGAAGAATCACTATATGTTCGTAACTGAAAGTAGATCAACAGTCGGGATGGATTATGCAAGGAATGAATTACACAGAAGGCACTATTCATAAAGGGAATTGTGAAAGAATTGGGATAAATTCGTTAACCCACAATTCTTATTCTGCACTCCATAACAAAAAATAGATCAACAGTCAGGATTGATTTCGCAAGGAATCAATGGTGCAGAAGAAGCGATGTGGAAAGGGAATTGCGGGAGTTGAATTGGAGAAATTCATGAATCCTCATTCTGCAATCCACAAGAAAAAATAGACCGACGATCAAGATAGATTCTGCAAGGAATCAACGCTGCAGAAGAAGTGACTCAGAAAGGGAATTCTGGAAGTTGAATCAAATAAATTCGTGAAACCACAATCTACAACCAAAAATAGATCAACAATTGGGATTGATTCCATAAGGAATCAATGGTGCGGAAGAAGCGATGCAAAAAGGGAATCACGTGAGTTAAATCAGATAAATTCATGAAACTATAATTCGCAATTACGCAACCAAAAATATATCGACAGTCGGGATTGATTCTGCAAGAAATCAACGATGCAGAAATGGAATTGTGGGAATTGAATCAGAGAAATTCGTGAACCCACCATCTACAATCCACAATGAAAAGTAACTCAACGGTTGGGATTGATTCTACAATGAATAAATGGCACAGAAGAAGTGATGCAGAAAAGGAATTGGGGGAGTTGAATCAGAGAAATTTGTGAACAAGAAATCCGCAACGAAAAGTAGATCAACGAGCAGGATTGATTCCGCAAGGAATCAATAGTGCTGAAGACACGATGCAGAAGGGTAATTGCTAAAGAGGTATTGGTAGAAATTCATGAACCTACAATCCACATTCCACAACAAAAAATAGATCGATGATCAGGATTGATTCTGTAAGGAATCAATGGGGCGAAAGAGGCAATGCGGAAAGGGAATTGCGAGAATTGAATCAAAGAAATTCGTGAACCCAAAATCCGCAATCCGTAATTAAAAGTAGATTGACAATTGGGATTGATTCCACAAGGAATCAATGGTGTGGAAGAGGCGACCTGGAAATAGAATTATGGGAGTTGAATTGGATAAATTTGTGAACCCACAATCCACAATCAATAACCAAAAATAGATTGAGGGTCAGAATTGATTATGAAAGGAATGAACAATGCTCAAGAAGTGATGAACCCATTATACTATGAAACGAGAACTTTATACTAAGAACAAGAACTCTAGCCATAAAAACGATGATTTTTGCATAAAAAACACAAAAAGCACCCTCCAAATAGAAAAGTGTTGATACCAGTATACAAATTTTTTTGGGGGGGGTAAAAAATAGAGCCATGGCCTAAACATGCCATACTGTTGTTTACAAAAACTTTGAAATCAACCCCTAAATTGGAAAACGATTTTTTTGTTCAAGGGATAAATTACAACTTTTTTGAAACTTGCATATTAAACAAAAACAAATATTTCATAAATAATTTCAGCACTCTAACCATTAAAATCAAACAAATTATGATGTGATTCATAATGAAGTCATATATTAGACCTTACAAGAACAAATTATTCATATAAATTGTCAAAAACTCATTTATAGTTTCAATTACAAACATCATACTGATAAAAAACATCTAAAATGTTTCATGTGAAATTATTTAAAATCATCTATGGGTCTGACACCCCAACATAATCTATATTTTTTTGCAGATGAACAATTGGATATAATAATAAAAAAAATTAAAACCCTGACCCCATTACATTACATTAAAAATAAAAATTAAACACCCCCACTCCTGACCCTCGAAATTTTTGTAGTCAAATTTCAACTAAATCACAAACGAAAACATATGTATTATATTTTGCATGAAAATAAACATAGCAATGATATGAAAACTCTAATTTCACCTAGTTGTACACAATTTTTATAAATAAAAATTATATATTTAGCTAATTGATTTTCCTACATTTCATCTTTTTGTACACCATATTCAAATTCATTGTGAAAGTACCTTGAACTATCCCTCCAAGTTAATACATTGTTGTCTTTCCATGTTTGTATTTCCATTAACATATCAGTAGAGACCATCATTGATTTGCAACAACCCCTTACAATTTTTTTTTTAACTACACATCAAATTTCACAAGGTCTATATGCGTTCTAAAATATTCAATTTAAAAAATATGTAAAAATTCAAATTTTTAATCACCACTTGTCACTTGAAATACAACACATTCTTGAATTCACCCATAGATGATTGGGTACAATTATGTTTAAATCCTTCTCCTAAATATCAAAGAGAAAATCAATATCTGTATCTTCATTCTTATTCTTTACTTTGTGTTTAGACTACTCAAAAGAATGAAAATACCTAAGAGAGCAAGTTGTTGTTGTAAGATTGCAAGTGTTGAGAGAGTTCTAAACATGGTAGTCGAGTGAGAAAGTTATGAAAAAGGTCACCTAAACGAATTCTCACAGAGACATTTAAGAAAAAGGTCACCTAAATGAATTCTCTCCAAGAGTATTATAATCATCGATGAAGCAATGCACTCGAGGGAAGTCTCACACATAAAACTTTGATATTAGCACATCATTATTAACAACAAAAACAGAAATAAATAATTGGTGGACAGTCATTCCTGGCATGGCATGCAAATCATAATGGCACAACTGATAGGCGATTACATTATTCACTGCAAGCAAGGAATAAAAAATGGTGGAAAACCATCTAAAGGTCATGTAATTACTAAGAAAAAATGTCAATAAATGAATGGTAGACAAGCATCCCAAGGTCATGTAGTTATTGAAAGAAAACATAAATAAATGAATGGTGGACAAGCATCCAAACGTCATATAACAATGAATGGTGGACAAGCATCTAAACGTTATGTAACAAGATAACGGTTACGCAACAAAAAACACTTATTATATAAAAGAACATAAAATCCACAATATTATAACGGCTTACAACTTAATGAAAGTAGGTAGTAGAAGATATATATAGTTTATTCTCGCTATCAATATCTAAGAAAAAGAAAACTAGTGTTGGAACAATAATGTTGAAGGGAACTTTGCATTATAAATTTAAAAGTATAACCTACATCGATGCGACACATGAACATGAATCTTACTATTGTATTGAGATTATACTCACACAAAAATTGTCGTATCACTATAATCACATATAGATATGCCATACCGCCTTACCCAACACAAACCATCCCCAACCCATAAATATTAATATAAATGTTCAATGGAACTTTAGATTATACATTTCAAAATAAAACCCGTATCGATGTCACACACTAACATCAATAATGCTAAATTATACTCACAAACATATGATCTCATCAGACTCACATATAGATATGCCATACCATCTTACCAAACATGAAACATACCCAACCCAAAGCTTTTAATATAAATTTTATTTATCCTCCTCCAATGCTTTAAAGTTTCTCTGTAATCAAATCAGCATATTAACCTAAAATAAATTAAAATGTACAGTGTAGGTGTCCTACTGTGTTTTATTCATTCCACATAACGCGCCTGTGATGGGGAGAAGGAAAGTGACACGGATACACATGAAATGTTGGTTGTTTCCCACGATCTCTCAATAAAACCCTTCGTCACTAATTTTCTTGCATTACTCCAAGCGTTCATCTTAGTTGTTGAAACTTGAAATAATGCCAGTTATTTACAAATCTCATTCTCTGATCATAGATTATTGTACCAGCAGAATCCATAGATTCTTATAGATTTCATTCATGGGCTTGCAACAGAATTCGCTCTGCAAAATCTCATTGCATAAGAAACCAACTAGCGTTAACATATTTCATTAATGGGTAACTGTCTGTCGTCTCATGGATCCGGAAGGGTTTCTGCAGAATTGATGGGCCATGAGGAATTTATAATGGTGAATAGATCCGATGGAAAGATAATGGAATACACGCCTCCCTTTCTCGTCAGAGAACTCATGGCGGCATACCCATAGCGTTCGGTCGTCCATTCCGAGGGAGGAGGGAGGCGGGAGCGGAGCTCCGCTCCCTTGGCCACAAAAGAGCCGCCCCTCCATGGTGGCGTGATTCTGAGAATCGTGCCACCATTGAGGG
>LPNX010279918.1:16616-30190 GCA_001517045.1 Pseudotsuga menziesii
AACAAGAACTGTGTCGAGTTCTCGTTTCATAGTATAAGTGGTTGATGTGGAAAGGGAATTATAGGAGTTGAATTGAATAAATTCATGAACCAAAAATCCATAATCCGCAACAAAAAAATAGACCGAGGGTCTGGATTGATTCCGCAAGGAATCAATGGTCTAGAATAAGTGATGCAAAAAGGGAATTGTGGGAGTTGAGTCAGAGAAATTCATGAACCCAAAATACGCAATCAAAATTAGATCTATGGTTGGGATTGATTTTGCAAGGAATCAATGGTGCATAAGAAGTGGCGTGGAAAGGGAATTGTGGTATTTTAATCAAAGAAACTTATGAACCCACAATCCACATTCCGTATTCTGCAACAAAAAGTAAATAGGAGGTCGGGATTGATTCTACAAGGAATCAATGGTGCGGAAGAAGCGATGCAGAAAGGGAATCCTAGGAGTTGAATTGGAGAATTTTGTGAACCCATAATTTGAAATAAGCAACTGAAAATAGATCAATGGTGGGGATTGATTCGATGAGGAATCAACAATGCGGAAGAAGCGATGCAGAAAGGGAATTGAAGGAGTTGAATCAAAGAAATTCATGAACCCGCAAATAAAAACTCTATTTAATTGTTTTCGATCTATTTAATTGTTAACAAAATAACAAAGAGGTAGGTAGTGATAAAATTTTCCTCTATTTATATTGGAAATCAACATTGGGATGTTCATTTGGAGAGGATAGTGCATGAATTGAGAGTTACAATGTAAAATGTGAAAGAAATAGAGAATGCAGGTGTTCCTCTTCTTTCTTTTGAAGTGAGACATATGGAGTGACTTGCATCTTTGCATATCGTTCAGAGGAGAACGATGGTGCAATTCACATTCCTTGTAATGTTGTCATTTGTGACATTTCTGTGAATGTAAATCCCTGGTGCTTGGTGTTACCAATGTCAATGGTTGACCTTGTTAATGTCAATCCTTGGGATTTATGGATAGTCAATGCCCAATCCATCTTAAGGGGGATTTTTTTCCTGTTACTTCATTGTATGGGTGAAATTGGTATATGCTTTAGATGGCATTGGTCCCATGGAGGGCCAATGTAATTATCAAATTCCATGACAACATAGGCTAGCAACTTAGGATGGCTAAATCTAGGTGTGTATATAATTTGGATGATCACTGCGAGAGCACCATTTACTAATCATGCTTTGACCTAGAAATTGCATGATAACATGATTCATTTACTGAAACAGATTAATATTTCTTTTTCGAGTTTATGATCATCATCTTGTTTTGCATTTGGTGCGGTGGTGAAATATGCAATGGATCTTTCAATAGGTGTAGCCAACGATATGTATTTGTTATGATTTTTTGCAAGCATGTTCATTGAAAATATATGTACTATTGTGTCAAATTGTGAATGCTCCTCTATTGACAAGAAACTATTAGTTCAAGACTGGAGGAGAGTCCAGTTCTCCATTGTTGGTGTAGCATTGGAAATGTTTGTCAGTAGCTGATAAAAACGTAGTTGAGTGACATCAGTTCCCATTTGACAGAATATTGTTTCCAAAATGATTACAGTGGTAAAGTTTTTCCATAAACACTTTTCCAAAGTTTCTCCTGCATGTCTTGTCTATCCATTACATGTGGGAGTTGGCCCGAATGACCAACAAGAATTATTGACCAATTGTCGAATGAGTGGTCGTTTGTTTCTAGAAATAATTCACGCAAACAACTCTCAATCTGCACAAATAGCTTAGGCTCTATGAAGTTCATTTCATCAATTAGAATGTATTGAATAGGTTTCATCTCTTCCTGGAACAATGATAGTCCTTGACCATGTAAAGGCTTGATGTCCTTTATAGGGATCCGAAGTCCTGCATGTATGTTGACTATTGCAATGATAGTAGGGGTGAGTAGTAGCGGACTATGGCCAGCGATTTCTTGAAAAGATAGTGCATTTTTAATGGTGTCTATAAGGTATGATTTACTTGTTCATGTCATGCCTTGGATGATCTTCCTAATGCCTCCTTTGGTCCTTAAATCTGTGAATGTTGTAGGACTATGTCAAATGCAAGTTGTTGATTATGAGACAATGCACTTGTTGAAGTAGGTAGGGGATTGTTATCTTGTATTAATTCCCCACTCTTGCTCTTGTGTTCTATGTAGGTTGGCATTGTCCCCAGTATATTTCTTGATATTTCTGGATGATTCCATTCATGGTTGGTGCCAAAATATCCAAATCCAAGCTTGTCAATATCATTAATGTGTACATTTTCTGTAGGGACTAATATTAACAAAGTTTTCCATTCATTCATCTCCATATTGGGACGGATGGTAGGAGTAGTATCCTCATTTTCAGATGTTGGTTCATCGGGTGTGGTTGCATGGATGCGGTCAACATTCCATGCACTGTCATTATTTCTTATGCTCTCTCAATTTGACAAAATGACATGTGATGTAAGGCCTATGTCTTCAGCGAAGGAAAGAAAGGGCTATATAATAGAAATTCACTCTAGCAGAAGTCAAGAAATGCGTTTGAATCTTTCACTAGAATTGAGATAAAACATGGTCAGACATGCATAATTGCAGGTACAATTTTCTTCTTACATTTTTCCCTTTTGTGTGCATGGTTATATGACCATTGTTGTGCAAGGTCAATAAAGCAGAAATGGTCCAAAGTTGGAGGGCATTGAAAGTAGGCCCCTATGAAGTCAGATCTAGATAAGAAATCAGTTGAGTCATGAGATATATAATGGAAGATGTGGCAACCAACATTTATTTAGATGAAGCACTGACTACATGTGACAAGAGGCAATTTTTGTAGCATATGGAAAGTTTCTTGAGCACTAATCTCTTGATCAACAACTGCTTCTAAGTGTAAATGATGGTATGCATATGATGCTAGGTCCTATGGACATTATGCAACTGTGATTCTAGTCAGAATATGATGGTAGGTCTTTGATATTCCCTATGCCTTGGAAGCATATTTGGATATGTACTTCAATATTGCATAATGTGACAACACTAGTTGGAAATCCACATTTGTTTACCATGTTTGAAATATGGTTAGATTATGGATTTTTAAACGCTCATCATTGTGTGTTGGATGATATTTTGTTTGTCCTTTTTCATCAATGTAGAGTGATGATTCATTTTGTACCTTCCATGGAAATTTATACCTACATTCAAGTGTATTCCCTTTTCTTCGCAAGCATGAATTTTCAATGCATTTTGTATGTCTTTGGAATCGATTTAAGAGTTTCTCATAGTCATGAAATGGGTTGGATGAAAGTATATCTTTTGTATCTAGAAAGAAAGGTTTTTTCTCAATGGATTGATGTGCATGGATGTGAGAATCATGATTATCTCTAGGATTCCATGTTGTAACATTTTTATCAAAGAAACTCTTTATAGTATTGATTTGATTTGGATATTTCCAATTTATTGTTTCCATGTTAGGAGCACCATCAAACCATACAAAACCATGTATATGTGCAAAGCCACGATGTTGCCATTCATACCTATAAATTAAATGGTGGAGGATTAGAATAAATGAAATATTTGTATAGAGGCAAAGATAGGTAGTATATAATGTGTACCTATACTAATGATCTATTGTGTGCATGTTTTGTTGAAGCATCTCCTCATGGAATATTAAAAATATCTTATGCATGTATGCAGCTACAGTGTGGGGCATATCAATGATATTATGAGTACTCCATTGTTGACGAGTTGTTGGGTCAACGAGGGTAGCCTCTTGCATAATGGCATGCAAGTATTACCATTTTGTGTTTGTTGCACGGGGAGTGAATAATAATGTAGGGAATTGCAAATGTGTGATCATATTTGTTAGATCACTCCTCCATAGTGTCTAATATGCTTTGGCTCCACAGAGGTGTGCTACAAACCGCATCACATGCTCTGGTAAATTGTCTGTAGGAATGTCCTGTTGATGTATGTGCAATTCCTTAATTTTGGTTGGCATGTTATGCTCATGCCACTGTCTGAAGAAAAAATTAGTAGTTTTCTGACTCTTGTGGTGCATAATTAAGATGTACAAGTAGTATCTGAAACAGGGATGACGACCAAATATGTTGTCATGGTATCTCATTTAGTGTAATGCATAACCATTCAGTGGAATGTTTTTGATATGCGGTTGGCGAGGTAGTTCATCCCCATTTGGGAAAAGAGTTGGGAATGCCATGTCAAATAGACCCTCTGTGTTGTACTCATTGATTGGTGATGACCCAATAGTTAGCCAGTAAATGATAGTTGGTGTAGTAGTGGATGTAGTATGAACAAAATATTTGATTTTTTCCATTTCTTGTTCTGTATTAGCTAATCTGAAGGAAAAATAAGATGTTGTGTGTGATGGTTAGATAGAAGTGTGGTTATTTAGGTTAGGGATATTTGAATCGTTTGAAGAGGAAAACCATTGTTCATAGAAATGTAATGGATTCGAGAGGATATATCAGTGCATGCTTCTGGAAGTGATGAAATTAAGGCATGGTCAATTTGCACATCACTATAATATTTGTCATGTTGCATCTTATAAAGCAATGCATTGACAACATGTGATTTGGTCACATAATAAGCATAACAATCAACCTTCAGTTCCATGCCTCTTCACAACCAAGATATCAATATCTGAAAGGTGGCGTGGAAGGAAAATTTCAATCTTAAAAGTTTGTTGGGGGGAACAAATCATGTGACCACTATCCTTGTATTTTCCACCACGAAAATGCCTCTACTGTAAAATTGGGCTAACACGACCAATGAGCATTTCTTCAATTTGAGTAAGTATAAAAAACATAATGGGTTGGGAACCAGGGTACATATTATTCCATTCGGAGAATTGATGACCATTGATTTATCTTTGACATCGATGAAAACTTTTTCCAATGGAATATGGATGAGTAACAATACCATGATATGATTCCATACAAGTAGTACATGTATGCATGATGGACAAGGTGGCAATCCATTTGCGGAAATTTTGGGTAGCTTGTGTATGGTCCTGATGTTGAATATTACATATTGGAAATTCAGTAAGAGATTGTTTTTTACTATTATTTGCAGTTTCTCTATGTCTCTTTAGTCCATACTTCTATTCAACATATCTTTCCCTGTGTTGTTCATTTTGTTGGAGTCTAGATGTAGATGGTATAGTAGTGAGTATGTCCTTTTCTTTTATTCATTTATCTTTTTATTTATTTATTGTTGTAGCATGGAATATATGTTGATGATTGTTGTACTTCTTCTTTCTATCAGACTCACATTGTGAAGATGATATATTTTGTAGACCTACTGGAATGTTTTGTTGAAATATAGTATGGATTTGTAGTGACTTTGAGAGTAGTTCAAATGTGGTGTGTGTTGGTATTGTTTCGATTAGGAGTGCAAGCTCTTCAAGAAGAAAAAATTAGTAGCCATGATTTGGTTTGCAATATTTGACTGTACCTGCAAGGAAAACATTGAATGATTTGGAAGTATATTTTAACTAAGTTGAGGGTGCATATAATTTTAAAAATATGGAAATGAAATTGTATGATATGTTGGATATGAATGTGAAGGTTATATCCCCTTTAATAGAAAATTAATAAATTGAAGGAAAACTGTATAGTAATCAAGTTTTATTTAGTATGTATGTGTATAAAGTAGGCTACAGTACATTTTTTTGGAAAAAAAAGGCATAACACATGCTTAACTATTCAACCAAAATGTTCGGCTACAGTACATTTTTTTTGGGGGAAAAAAGGTATAACACATGGATCTAGTCTGTAGTGTCTTCCAAGTGGATATACAAGATCAAGCATACAATAGATGGAAAAATCAAGAAATACAAAACAATGTTAGTGATTTCTCTTAGAAAGAGAGAGTCGATTATGACGAGACGTGCATATAGAGAAACCTCCAAGACTTTGGACTCTCTACAAAGAATCACATGTGCCCATAAGGATTTACACATGCTTATAAGGAACCCATGGGGCAACACATACAATTACTTGAGTATCACCTAGAGTGATGGATATCTCCACCTTTGCTACAAGGTTGAAGATGGAAACTTACATAGGATGAGAAGCTCATAAATCGGTGTAAGAGAAACTTTCAAGAAAGTTGAAGATGGAAGATCCTTGTATCCAGTGATCTTGAGAGATGACATAGATCGATACACAAGAGATCAACAGCAGAGGAGGCTACCGGTCACATAAGTGCAGAATGTCCTGATGAAAAGAGTACAAGATGAATACGAAGGATGGTTATATGATTCAGAGGGAGTGACTAGAGTAGATCTCAAAGTTAAAGAATATTAAGATGTTCTTGATATTAGACGTGTGGCCAAATATATAGGAGATTTTACTTAGCCAAGTAAAATGTGCGGTTGAGATCCTAAAAAAATTTGATATTTTGGACTTGAATTTGTTGTATGATCCTACTTCAGAGACAGTTGATGCGGTGATGTATCAACAAATGATTGGTTCGTTGATGTACTTGATGAAAATGAGGCCTAGCATATGATTTGTTGTGAACACATTGACCTAGCTTCTTACAAATATGAGATGTGTCCACCTGGTTGTTGTAAAGAATGTATTGAGGTACCTGAAGGGTACAATTGAGTATGGGATCAAGTACGCGATGGATCAAAGGATTAGCCTGCATGGTTATGTTTATTCGGATTGGGCAGGGTTAAATTCAGTATGTTGCTTCAGTTTGGGATCTGGTATGATCGCTTAGCTTAACAAGAAGTAGTCGAGTGTGGCACTAAGCACATTTTAGGAATAGTAGATTGTATCATTTTCGACTATTTTTTAGATAGTATGGCTCAAAAAACTACGGTCATAATTCTAATGTGATTTTTTTTGACAACCTAGTGTTCCATGACAAGCCAAAACATATTGAGATTAAGTACCACTATATCTAGGATATGGTGCAAAGAGGAGTAGTGAATCTCTAGTACATGGGAGCAGATGAGCAGACAATCGTTGTGTTACAAAGCCATTAAAGAGAGTAAAGTTTGAGTACTTTAGAGAGAAGCTTGGTGTCATCCATATTAATGTTCCTCGAAAGAGGGAAGTGATGTGATATGTTCGGAAGACATGCCTAGGTTGCTCTCTGCATTTCTGGAAGACACAGATGAAATTGGGATGCTCTCTACATGTATGGAAGATGCATGTGTGTGAACTTAGGATTCTCTCCACATGTTAAGAAGAAATAGGTTGACCAAGGGATGTAAAAATATGGGTTTCTCTCTACATTTCCGAAAGGCATAGGTGTGTGATATTGGGATGCTCTCCACATGTTAAGAAGATGAATATGTTCTTGGGATTCTCTCTACATGTTTGGATGACATAGGTGCGTGATCTTGGGTTGCTCTCCACATGTCAAGAAGACACAAGTTATTCGATGGATGTGATATAGAAACTTGGGATGCTCTCCATACGAACGATGTCATGTATGACCCTAGGATGATCTCGATGGGTTGGAAGATGAATTTTTTCCTGGGGATGTAATGTAGGCATATGAGAAGATGAGATGATATGGATATGATGGGATTATAGTAGGAGACATAGGTTATTACTTGGGAAATGTAAAATGAGGATCTGGGTTGTACCTACTTGATGGATTTATCATAGAAATCATGAATTCCCAGATGGAATCTAGGCCTACATCCATTATGAAAAAGGACTACCTTTTTAGATGATGAAGCCCTCATTGGAGCCATGCCTACATCTAGTATGAAAAAGGACTGGCTCTGTAGATGATGATTCCTTGGTTGGTGCCAGGCCTACATCCAACATGAAAAAGGGTTAGCTTTATAGAACTTCTAAGGATTTATAGATTCAAGAAATATCACTAGTTAGTTGCTGCAAATGTGATGATGATGATCCAATGATGATGATGATGTCCAAAGATTGTATCTAGTTGTGGTGATGACCAAATCATAAGGATACCTTCCTTTTTAAGAGGGAGTGTTGTTGATAATGTATCGTCAGAAGATATTCTTCATTGTATCATTTGTATTATATTTGGTTGTACTTTTATTGCACCTCCTTCGAGGATGTTTTCTACTCTTATTAGAATTTCTCATTAATGTAATTGGTCATGTAAGAGTTGAGGTAAAATATATGTTTTAAGTCAAGGTAATAGTCCCCAAAAGAATATTGTAAAATTTATTTTTGAGTCCCCGTAGGATAGGTCATCCCATTGTTTCCCCTAATATAAGTCAGGCCGAATTTAACCAAAATTTTGCTCAGGAAGATAAATAATTTGGTCACAAGAGAAGAGGCGATAGAAAATAAGTTGTGACGTGAGAGCAGCCATCGATGGAAGAGAAACTGCAACGGGGGAGAATCCATGTTGGAAGGATTAGCAATAAGAGTAGTAGTCACTGAAGGAACTAGGACAAAAGAAGATTCAAGCAGTTGAAAAGGATGGTTCGATTGATTGTTGGTAAGGATCCAATTAGAATAAAACACAATTTTAGTAATAAAGCATAACTATATTTTGGGTCGATAGTTCCTATTTTCAGTTGTAAATGAATGTACAAGAATATAAATGACAGCCTGTCGGCTAACATAAAAGAGGCGGTTGATTAGGACAAGTGGAATCATATAAAAGGGTGAACCCAAGCTTTGTGTGGGACTGATGTTGTTTAGTTGATTGCTTTGTTAGTCATCAGTAGGTTGAGAAGAGAAGAAGAGAGAGTTGTTTAGCTAAGAGAACTAATCTAGGCTATGTGTGGATCGAGTGTTAGGAGAAGTAGAGTAAGTACTTAGACCCAAAACCAGAGAGCATGAGAGGAGAGAAGTTTGAATAAGTTGTAAAGAAAGAAAAGGGTATGCAAGCTGAGTTCAAAGAGAGAAGTTGCTAACATATTTCTCATTCCTTATGAAGAGCTCCTTTGTGGTTTTTCGCAAATGGGTTTCCATGTTAACCAATGTCTCTGTATATCTTGATTGATGTGTTTATGTTAAATATATGCATATTGTGAATAAGTAGATTTGAATGTGTCACAGCCCTTCTATTTATGAACAATCTCATGTATGTATGTGTTGAACTATTTATTGAATGAACCCAAGATATGGCCTTCATGTTGAATGTTGCAATACATGTCGACTGGTAAATTGTATGTTAACTTGAATGAATAAATGAGTAAGAGGTATAAAATGTGTCTTCGATCAAGCATTGTGATCAGATACAGCGATAGTAGGAATCCCCACCTAACTGCAGAAACATGGTTCTGGAAGTTACCCACAAGGATATATCATGTGAGACTACATCCACGTCACAGGTTCTGCTAGCTGAGCCTTGCTCTGTTGGGTCAATATACAATTCTTTGTTGACAACCAAGGATTTGAACCTAGGTCAACCAGAGGAGAAATCCATCACCCAGTAAGGTCCATAAGCCAACCTTATTGGACCAAAAGGTCAAACACATGATTAGTATATAGAAGGATGTACCCTCCCTCATTTGGACACATTGCAAGATCAAGTAACTTCACTCCAAGAGAGAGAAAGACAAGTTCGTTGGGGAAGAGAAGAAGAACAAGTTGGAGAAGTTATCTTATACTTTGGTTTTTCCATATTTATATGACATTGTACTATGTGATAAATCTTTACTGAAGAAGTTGGTGGGTTTTTCTCAAGAGAGGGTTTTCCCAAGATAAAAATATTTGTCTCTTTTTTGCTTTGGTTGTCTATCTTTCGGTGATCCAATTTCACATGGTTCTGATGTTATGATATGAAATGTGTTAATATATTGTATAACCATTAAAAATATCACAATGTTTAAGCTTTCAGTCCCTATGGATCCTCTTTTAATGCCTCTTGTGTCACAGTGTTGTCCCTGTTTAGACAGTTGATTCTATGATGCCTTAGTGTCTCCATCTTACTCAAGTCTTGTTTGGAGGAAGTCTATCTCGAGTCATCCATTCATCAGTTATCTTGACTCTGCATGTTTTTCATTCCCGATAGATTATACAGTACTATATATATATGGTCCTACTTAGCACCCTAGTCCTACTCAGCACCCAAGTCCTACTTTCATAATTGGTAGGTGACCTTGAACTCAACAGATGAAATCTCATAATTAGTCGTTGAATAAATAGTTTCCCTTGTGTTTGATGGAAATAAATCTATTCACACATTGGGATTCATGCCATGTCTGGGATTCCATTAGACCCTATTAGTGGTTTCCTTTCCTCTATCAATAGTTTTCATCTTTATTTGTTATTCAAAGGGTCTTTTTTGCATTCTACTTGCATATGGTATGCGTGAGAGATACACATGGTTATTGGTTCATGTACATTTTGTTCGTCTGATTTCTTCCAAATCATCTAGCCTTGTTGTCTACCTCATGTTGGTTGATGGGGGATGCCTTAATTCCCTCATTCCGGTAGCTTCCATTCCATTGACTTCATATCATTTATTATGGAATTGGGATCTAGAGTTAGTTGAGTTCCTTGAGACTTGCATTCATCATTGGTAGGTTCTCTCACCATCAAAATATTGGGAATAAATCAATACCCCTTCATAATGGATTCTTTGAGTGTTTGAACTCAACACCTTTATTTGCACTTGTTGATTACACTTGGTACCTTAACACCCATTTTCATCATCGTTGGGTTGTCTTATGTCTATTAATAATATACACCAATGACCAGTAATCAGACGATGTTTCTGATCATGTCCGAACTCAACACCTTTACTCGCATGATGGGATATGTATTGTCAACGATCTATGTAGAAGACCTCAAATTATGGTCTCATTCCATATATGCTACTACCTAGATCATCGCAATACCTGTGGGATTTTCGTTTTCATACCAAAGCAGTGTAGCTTATCATGTACCAGATATCTTCATTCAGTAGGGAGACTAGACTCCATTATGTATTATATGTGATTGTGACTGTTTATAACATATTTCCATGATGCATATCCATGGCCATTGTACTTATATGTATCAGGGACTGCTATATATACTACAAATATACAGCCATGTATACAGAGTTATCATTGTATTATGATGAGGAGTGGCTAGTTCTTCTACTTGGATTTTCACTAATCCACTTCTAGGATTGTTATAATGTATTTTAGCTATTGTGTACCTCCCTAACCTGACACATTAAGGAGAATTTTTTATAACGTGATTTGTCACACCTTAGACATCATGCCTTGATGGTCTTCCCTTATCCCTATGCATACTCACTATACCCCCCTTACTCAATATAGCTCTAATGCTTATGTTTAACCCTTAAAAAGACATATTTGAAGACACACATGGGTCAACAATTATGTAGCATGTGTATACGCAACTTGCACCATTACAACCAAGGTACAATAGGTTTTGTGCTAAAAAATGAAAACCTGTAAAAGGTTTATTTATCATGTAATTTGGTGTATCAAAAGATCTATATTTAATCCTCAACTCCATACCATACTTAATCCTCAAATCCATACCATACCACCATACCATGGTTTTGAGGTAATGTACATCTTTACATAAAGAAGTGCACAAATTGAACCACAAGACATAGACCTCAAGATGGTAAATTGAATCTCCTATGAATGAGAGATAATTATATTCAATGTCTAATCAATGGTCACAAGACTTAGACCACAAGATCCTGAATTGAACCTCCTATGAACCAGCATAGATCCATTAAAAGGGGATCTACCAAGCACCAAGAGAGATCAAATATCTAATCCCTAAAGGTGTAAACATTTTTTTAGAGTGGAAGTGTTGAGGAAATGTGTAATCCAATGTTTTTATGGTTTTAGTTTATCTAATTTATTTAATTTAAGCAGAACTTCTTGGGTGCAAGGAGAGATAATTATATTCAATGTCTAATCAATTACCTAGTGAGAAGATTGAGTGATAATTAGGAGAAAGAAGGGGCAATTGGGTAAGATCTATTCAGGAATATGACCTCAAATTAAATCCAGCTTCTATAGTTAAAGGGTAAGGGTTGTGCAGATTGATGAATGGAAGTAGAAACAATGAAGAACATGCCTGGGAAGATGATGTTGAGTTACATTTGGTGGATGTATGTCCTCTTTTCACGGCCCTGGACTCTTGCTATCGAGACCTTGTACATTACCTTCAGATAGGATCATTACAGGAACATTGGAATTCTAATCAAAGAAGAGCACTGCATCTTAAATCAGCCTCATATGAGATTATTGAAGGAATATTATTCAGAAAAAAATACGATGGAGTTCTTCTTAGATGCTTAGATAAAGAAGACGTGAAGAAGGTAATGACAGATTTACATGATGGGCCTGCTGGGGGAAATTTTTTGGGAGATACTGTAGCTCATACAATTCTCAGAGCCGGATACTATTGGCCCATGCTTTTCAAAGATGCACACACCCATGTCAGAAAGTGCGACATTTGTCAAAGGTGTAGTGGAAGACAACCTAAAGCAGCAGTACCGTTGAAGCCTGTGATAATAACAGATCCTTTTGAGCAATGGGGGTTAGATATCATTGGGGAGATAAAGCCGAATTCTTCTTTACAACACAAGTATATTCTGATAGCAGCCGACTACTTCACTCACTGGGTTGAACCCATCACATTGCACAAAATAAATGAAGATGCGGTCATAGACTTCTTGCAAGACCATATTATGACCAGGTTTGGAGTTCCAATTTCTTTAGTTTTTTATAATGCTACTTACTTTTCCCTTATTAGATTAACTACTTTTTCTCATGAGAAAGGGATTAAGTTGCATTACTATGCTAATTACTATCCACAGGGAAATGGTTTAGCTGAATCTACAAACAAGACTCTGATTAGGATTTTAAAAAAGATGGTGATAGAAAATTAGAGGAGTTGGCACTCAGCGTTACCAAACACCCTTTGGGATGATAGAGTCACCCCCAAGTATTCAATAAGAGTGTCTCCATATACCCTTGTGTATGGTAAAGAGTCCATTCTACCCCCCCAATATCATGCTACCCTCTTTTATAATAGCTCAGGAATCCAAAGGATCAGATAATGAAGTCTTTCAAATGAGGATATATAATATCCTGAAGGTAGAAGAGTCTTGATCTAAATCCAGAGAGCGCTTTAAACAACAACAAGAGGTAGTAAAGAGATGGTTTGATAAACACAAGCCTGGAACAAAAGATTTTGAGATGGAAGATTTGGTTCTCAAGTGGGACCACCCACATGATGAGAAAGGAAAACACACAAAATTTTATCAGTTGTGGGTAGGTCCTTTCCAGATTGCGGCAAAGCTTGGCCCCTCAACTTATAAATTGCAAGATTTACAGGGGTGGGAAGAGAAATTACCAGTAAATGGTTTAGTTCTCAAACCTTATTTTTCCTGAGTTTTGTTTTTGTTCTTTTATCTTGTATATAAATAATTTGAATTGGCGATTTACTTTGAGTTATGTAGTTTTGTTTTGTTTTAGTTTAAATTTTGACTGATTTCAATAAAGGAGGCAAACTCGCGGTTGCATAGAGAACATTAGAATTTTGGAATGATTAAAGTTCTTGGGTATAAGACTATGTATTATTGTTTATCTAAAAGAATTTCTTCTATTTAGTAGTTTTCTCGAGTGGCTATGAACACAT
>LPNX010279938.1:2808-214522 GCA_001517045.1 Pseudotsuga menziesii
TGCAAATTTTAAGTATGTATTGAACAATATTCAAATAACCAAATTGACTATAAAGAGGGCCATTAAAAAACTTAAGAAATACTAATTATTTGGATAAAATGAACACATGTGTATAAGTATGACCAACAAAAAATTAAAAAAATTTAGTTTAGATTTGGAAACCATATAATTATTGTACCACACAAGGACATAGAAACAAAAATACACTAACTTCATCTAGGAAATAACATTCGCATGAAGTAGTAAAAGTATGCATCATTTGAAAACACAAACTAACCTTGCACATTTAAAATCCGAACTATGTAGATCTAGAAATGGATTGTTCACCAGTAGGAGATGGAAATAATAAACAGCTCCAACAATCACCCGAAAATAGTGCTGCAACAATGGCAAGTGTGAAGAAAATCTCGACGGCAAACATTGACTTTTGCGCCCTAGGTCAAGTTGACCGTTGTAAAAAGCCAACAAAATCTTAATGCCCTAGGTCAACTTGACGGTGCCGTCGCTATAGCGACAGATAGGCGTGGATACAGTGATGTCCAAGGCTTTAGGCGTGGATACAGCGACGGCTATGCATGGATACAGCGACGCCTCGTTCCTCTTACATCCGATTTTACACCAAAAAGTAAGAAACGTGGAAAACCTCGTGGAAAAATCCGCGCTTTTGTACTAGTGATATATCTTTTTATTTGTTCATTTGAAAGTTCTTTAGATAACTTAATAAGCTTTGGATTCTCTGCAGTACCAATATTACAACTCAAAATATTTTCTTCAGATAACTACATGGTGGGTTTCAATAAGGTGTTATTATTGGAAAATAGTCTTTCCAAAGGGTCAAGAACTTTGGGAATAAAATTTCCTTTCAATTCAATTACATTATGACCACCAATTGAATTTTTAAAAGAAGAATAATTTTTATCCATCTGAACATCTTCATCTTGATCAATTAATGAAGTGGAAAAGTCACCTGTCAATTCCAAGAATTTCCTGATTTCTTGATCATCATGAAGCACCCTCTAATGTTTAGTATTATATGGAATTGAAGGCATGTATCTAATTTCAATTGGATATATGATATGCGCTTGTTTTGGCATTTTAAATAAGTTGTTGCTAAAGCCAAATAATCAGTTGTTTGATTGTGAGCTCTTGGAATAAAAGATATATTAAATGCTAAGAAGAAATTGTCCACAAGATCCCATATCTCATTTCTATAAACTTTTAAGAACTATTGTTTTACCTGATAAACATTGTTAACCTGTTGAACCACTATCTCATAGTCGCAAAAAACAACCAACTATTGAATATTTAAATATTTTGCATCCCTTAGACCAAGTATTAATGCCTCATATTCAATAGTGTTATTCATTGTTTGAAGTTCCACTTTATACATCAAAAAAATAATCTCACCTCATGGAGAAATGAGTACAATACCTGGTATTGATCCCTCTTTACATGATGAACCATTGAAATACAACTTCCACAAACAATCTTGAAATTCCATTCCATGTTGATCTGGACGTTCCTTTTCAACATGCAAAACACCTATGGTATCATCATTCAGATTTAACATACAAGAACCCATGTCTTCTTGAACTTTGTATATAGGATGATTTGTGGGATTTTAATTATCACTTACCTAATAAGAAAGTTTTACCTCCCTGTAAAGTCTTCTATACTCTCCTCCAAACACCAAAATTATTGCATAAGAAATATCCACCTACAAAGTTCCACCTGCTCTTTTTTCCCATGATCTTGACAATAACATACCAAATTTAGGTGCGATATCAACTATCACAACATCCATGAACACACTATTCATTGGTAATTGTGTAAGAATAACAACAAGATCCTTAATATCCCCAAGACATTTAAAATCTCTGAAATTGAAAGCATATAAATCATGGTAAGGTTTGGTGACACTTAGCCCTAAATATTCCATAACTGCCTTAGGCATGAGATTGTGCAAAGCACTAGAATCTAAAAGAAAATTATGTAGAATCTGATCATGAACTGCGAGAGTAATATAAAATGAGGGAGGAAAATATGAATTATCAACTGAATTACCAAATGATTTAGGACCAAAATTATAGTGGGATGCTTATCTTGTAGATTAACAGTGTTTGTAGGGATCAAATTGGTAGAAGGATTCAAAATCTTAAGAGTAGGTTCCCTATATGACTATTTTTTATGAGTTTAGTCAATGATATGGGAATTTTAATCTTTCTAATTTCATGTTCAATATTGAACCCAGAAGAAAGTTTACCTACCTCTTCCATATCTGCATATTTTTCTTTATTTCCCTGCTGATCAAGTTTCTTTTCAAGAGCTAACCCTTGTTTTACTGGAATATTTCTCCCTCTCTACTTGTCTTGTGGCATCTATTTAATTCTAGATATGAGACCATAATATTTTTGTGAATCTACTTGACAAACATATGGGATGTATGAAACCTTCTCAAAACCATATTTCTCATCACAATTAGAAACTTTCACATAATGATAATCAAACTTAGTCAAGAAATTGGAAGTAGGACTATCATCCAATTGATAAATATTTGGATCCAAATCTTCAATATCAAATTCATATACCTCATTTCATTCATCATTCCACCATGTTATTTTGAAAAGGAGGTTGTATCTTTTGATCCTCTTTATTCCTCGTATCTATAGGAATGGGATTGAATGACCTTCTATATTGATTAGGATTTCAATTATCATTGTCTTGAATTGACTTGTTCTGATTTTTATTTTCCATCTCTAACTTAGAAACCTTTGAAGACAAGGTTTTAATAATATTATACATTTCATTAATCTTATTGTAATTTGATTTTGAACCTGAGGAAGTAGGACGTAATTCTATTTTCTTTCTCTTCTCACCTTCTTCATGCTGAGACTTTTCCCTAAGTGTTTTTGCTTCTCCAATGTTTGACTCAACTTATAGAGGTACTTCCTACATATTCATAAGGGTTTTAGGTAATATTTTTCTCAATAATAATGAAAAATATGCATCAAAATCATTTTCATAAGCAACTTTAGCTGAATTCTCCATTGGCTTTATCTCTACAGGAATCTTACCATACATATTATTAAAAAAATTTGAAAAATTAGTAGCTAACTCCTCTGGATTTATTTTCAAATAATTTTTTTTTGTTAATTAATATAAATGGTCTTTGGCATCTCCATATTTTTTGATAAAAACCTCTTCTAACACTTCAATACCATTTATTGACCCAGCTGGTAATTCCCTTAACCATTTCCTAGCTTCCCCATATAGGCTTTGCACAAACACATGCATCCATACATATTCATTTTCAATATTCTGATTATCAGCATAACTATAATATGCATTCCAATGTTCTTCAGCTGATGTTTCACGTTGTCCATTAAACCTTGGAATATATTTTAAATAATAACCACCAGGAAATGGATTTAGGGGTTGGGGTAGTACTTAAGGAGTGTACCTAGAAACAATGATAACTTGCATCTTATTAGGTTGAGATGTTGCCATGTTCAATACTAATTTAACTGTTGAAGGATGAGAAGATACTGTATGTACTAGTATTGTTTTAGAAGGTATAAACTGAACTGAAACAGGATGAATATGAGGAGGTAATGAAAGTTTGACTTTCCTGGTAAGAGCTATATACTCAGATTCTTATTTACCTAGCTCTGCTACTAATGGATTTGTGAAGGTTTTATAAGTTATTGTTTGTGACTCTAAACCAAAATCTTAATTTTTGGGAATATAAATTGGAAACCTTGCTTCCAATAAGGAATTTTTCCTTCCTCTTTTAAGCTAGGAAGACGAGGATTTTGAAAAGAGGGAGAAGTTTCTTGAGGAAAATCAAAATATGGAGACTTTTGGTAACTAAGAATTCTATTAAAAATTGACTCAATAAGGGATCTAGCTTTATCTAGAATATTTTTAGGATCAAAATATTCAGGTTTTTGGAGTGATTATGTTTTAATCCTTCCCTCTCCTTTGGGTGAGAAGACTTCTAATTCAAGAATTAAAGTAACCTGCACTGATTTAACTTCTTTCTTTACATTTTGTTTATCTACTCTACAACCATCACCTTCCTTTTTTTGAGCCCTATCCCACTGAATAATCCTTTTTGGGTCATATCTAGGTGAAATATTGGTTGAATGAGGATTAACCCGAGTTCCCACACCCTTATTATCCATAATTGCTAAGGTGAATAGTGTAGTATTTAAATATTTGATGATTTTTTTCACCGACAAAATCAAATCCTTTGGAATTAATCCCAGGGAAGTAATTCAATCTTGTCCCCAACAATGACACCAAAAGATGTTTGTACTGCAGTTTTCACTAGACTATGAAAGTACAAATCCCATACATCTAGAAGTTATTATTCATATATCTATAGGATAGATGGGTTATAATAATATGGATTTGTTGAGAGATTGATAATTAAAAAGAAAATATACATAGGTAAATATCTGAAAAGTAAATAAGAAAGACTAGAAAATATGACATAATAGATGTTCTGATCAAATCGATTATCAACAATATAAGATACCAAATATATTCCTGTATCATGATTTAATATTAATTTAAACATAAATACTTTCCATAAAAGGAATATGTAAATACATAAAACTGAAAGTGAATATGAATGATAACAATTTCATCAATTCTAGGTACACAAATAGAAATATATCAAAACATGACATGCATTTACAATTTATCATAAATCTAGTTGGATCATAAATTGACATTTCATCTTCAAAAATAGTCTTTAGTATAAGCTTACAGTCTTAAAAGGTATTTTGTTAAAAAACCATAGAAATATCTCTCAATATCTCATACCAATCCCCCTTCTTATTGTACAATATACATTTATACTTAGAGAGAGATATGAAAAAAGATTCAGATCCAAAATTAAAGGATCAAATAGGTCCAAAAATATATTAGTCAACCTATATCTGATAGTCATTAATTCAAAACTAAACAAAAATTGAAATATATTACTAACTAAAACTACTTGATTGTCTGTTTCAATATAAAAGGAACCCAAAACTATTTAACATCTTCAATTTCCATGTAGATAACATAATTGGTTTCTAGATTATTCAAATGCTACAAGTTGCTTCTGTGGGCATGGTTAAACTATCCAATGCCTGAGACCTTCTTTGTAGTCACAAGAATTATTTGTCCATGACCTATACCTTTCCTCGAAGCTCTTGATTCTTCTTGGTTAACTCTTCATTATTTGTCTAAGCTAATTTCCTTGATTTTATAGCCTCTTCAACAGCTTTCACTAACTCAACATAATTTGTATTAACTTCCTCCGGGTCTTCTCTTGGTCTCTGATTAGCTTGAACCAACTGATCATTAAAATTATTCATATGTGAATAGTGGGTTTTATAATGGTGCAAATCCTTTCATAGGTTTATAATTTCATACTTTCTTCCACCTGTAACTTATCTTCAACATTTTCCAAATGTTGACTGTTTAAAATTTCATCCACACAATCTTTTTGATATTCAGAATTATGCTTTAGAATTTGGTCATCTACAAACTATATTTTTTGTTTAATTTCTGTAGGACTTAAAATGGTTCCTTCTTTACAAACTGGGACAACCCCTTTTCCTTTATCAACATACTCCTTTATTGGAAATTATGGAATAAGCTTGATACTTTCCTTAATATTTTCTAGGGATTGCAAACACATTTCCTCCATTTCTTTGGATTTTGTTTCTTCTTCGCTACTAGATTCATCCACAATGGCTATGGTTTTTCTCTTCAACTTAGGATTAAGAGTAATTTTTATATTTAGTTGAATTTTATTGGAATCCCTAGTTTTAGGTATCGATTGAAAAACTCAAGGATTTCGAAAAGAAGAATAAGTTTTTTCTACTCTTGGGGATATTGGTTCAGGCATACCTATCTCTAACGCTTTCTTAACTGGTTCTTCCTCAAAATGATGTGGAGTTATAGGAGTTGCCACAATATTCTCCTTATCAATCTCATCTTGCTTCTCACTTTGCTGTACATCTGTATCCACTTTATGACCAGATCTTTGATCAGTCACGTTTATTTCATAACTTTTGAGTTGCTTGGGGGTTTCTTGACCACCCTGGGTATGTCGTTTACACTGGGACATTAACCTTTTAGTTGGAGGATTTTTTCCTTCCTTGTTATTTCCATCGTCTTGTTCTTCTATATCTTCACATTTATCTACCTCAAACCTCGACCAAAAGAGAAAATGTATCCAGGTCCAATTCCTTTTCTTCAAATCATATAGAACCAATAACTTAATTAAACCATGGTGAAAAATGTTGTGCTATGAATGATCTGGATGATTTTTGACTCTCGTAGCCATCTTAGATGATCTCTTAAGCAGATAAAATGGTAATCTTAGCTTTGATGTTCCTGTGATATGAAGGATGAAATAAAAAGAATGATTGTATACTATGGCAAATATACCTTCACAATTTACATATCTTTGAATGATGCTTAAAACTTGTCTATGTTTCTCCTTTAATGAATTATGATGCATCCCTTTAATCCAGTATAGGGTTTCATATATGGGTATGAGAGACAAGTTTAAATCTGCTTCAAAAGAGAACTTTTTAAACCATTTATCACCATCTATAGTCAATCCCATTGCTTATGCAATGAAAGTCTTAGAAACTTCAAAATTTAGAATGGTAAAATCAACCTAAGTGTCTGTAAATTTCCTAGAAAACTCTCAAGAAATTTCCATGTTATAACCCTTAATCCTTTAGAATAAGATGAACCAACCCAGGTATTAACAGGTTCGAACCTATGTGGATTTATGCTCATCTTCTTCATCCTGCTAGCTGTAAATTCAACATACAAAATTGGCTTTGATTGTTCAATAAACCATAAATTCTCAGCATACCTTAATAAAATATGCATTCAAGGTGTTAAACTTATAACATGCAATGAATCCATAGTTTCAGGAATGAAACCCCATTAAAGACGATAATGATAGCATAGGTCTATAGTACTGTCACATCAAATCATTTCCAAAAGAGATTTAATGGACATGTAGGGAAAATGGGCTCCAAATATCATATCCCTTCATGATTAAAAATTAACCATAACCTTTAACACCTGTCATTCTTGGAAGTCCGACAGTGATGACACATGCAATTGCAATGATAACCCACTGCTAGAATGTGGCAGTTACACATGTCTTGCATTTTGAGCAATTATTTAAACTTAAGACTGGAAATTCGATAAATTTTCACAATGAATACTATTTTAAAGAGTTAAATATTAATCAAAGACAAACCTAGACTTAATAATAAAAGGAACACATGCAAATATACTTAAGGTTATAAAAGAAATAGGTAAAAAAAGGACACTTGGAAAATTGGGTAAACAAAGTTTAAGAGCATGAACGAAGGATTGCAAATCCAATACTAAAAAGTAGAGATCCAATTACAATAACAATACCTGATGAAATATTACCTTGCCATCTTGCTCTATCAATATCAAAACCTTAAATACTTGTGGCCTCATCATTAATGAGTACCAACCACCTAGTGGGACTTATTTAATAAACACATCACTTTTAAATTAAGTAACTATCCACTAATTATTTAATGGTACTTATTCAAATAAGATAACCTATTTAATTATTTGAATAGCTCCTAAGTACCCCAAACTAGGGAGGCTACAATACAACCCTAACATGCCCTCCCCCTTCAAAGTAATGTTGTTCTCAAGTAAAGGTGTAAACGTTATTGTAAAATCATTGTTGGTTCCCATATGTCATCTTCTAGTTTCATATATTTCCAATAGTTCAAGACTTCTGGGAAATGTATTGGTGTAAGTAATACTCTTTGGTGGCCTATGTTACTTCTAGTTATAGCGAATGGACACTTCTTGATCAATTTATAACATATTAGGGGATTTTTGACGTCTTAATGGGACTCAAAACAAAAAAAATGTACCATCAAAATTCACTTTATAAGAACCAATAGGATTCAATATGATGATGTCAACCATGGGGGCAAAATTTGTGAAAAAATGGAGGGAAAATGAAAACTATATTTTCTTATTGTATTTTCGACATATTTCCTTGTCAGTTTACCCATTTAATTTCAAGTTTGACCACTCATTGGATACGGAATTAAAATACACATCCAACGCATACCCACACTGCATACTTTTGAGGAAACCACATCACATAAAATGAAAAATTAAATTTAAAAGTGTATTTTATCTATTAAAATGCAAATTCTATTGAATTTTGTGTTTTTCATTCCGTGGGTTCCTCAAAAGTATGCCGCATGGGTACGATTTGGATGTGGAATTGAATTATGCATCCAACAAGTATACAAAGTTGAAATTTGGGTAAATGGATAAGGCGATATGTCAGAACTAGAATAAGAAAAAGTAGTCCAATCCAAAATTTAAAACTCTTATTTTATTATTTTAAAAAATATTTTATTATTTCCCATAGGAGGCCCATTTTATACCTCAAAAATCCCCTAATTGAATGCTAATATGAAATTGGAAATTCAACTACGTCACTTTCTTCAAATAGGAAACATGAAACACTAGATGGATATTGGAGTGGGCTAGACGATCCAATCTCTAGGAACTTTGTTCAATGGATTAGAAGATTTGAGCAAGGACAATTTTAGGGGCAAAACTTATCCCATGGGATAATTTTTTAGGGTTTTTNATCCTCATACATTTAAACATTTTTAAAAAATATTTCCAAACATTTCAAATTGGAAATTTGATAATTAGTAAGATTCACTAAGGTTTCTACACTTTAATAAAATTATGAATCCTTGGAATTTTCCTTGGATATAATAGGGTACATAAAACATCAATGTGATCTTTTGGTGGCATTTATATTTGAGAGACATCTACTTATACAATTGAAGATGAATAAACATATGATGCCCTTATGCTAAATATTGATCAAAGTAATGTTGTCCAACTTGTCCCTTCATTTCATTTTGATCCAAAACCATATTGTCCTCAAGTGTGTGGAGAATGGCCTCTCTAGTCACAAAGCTTGTGATCCACTTCATGAACCTTGGATTTGCGTAGTAAAGATGAATCCATCAGTGGGGGGTTTTGGCCATAGACCACTTAAAAATGTGTCTTTTTGGTAGCACCATAATAAATGGTGTTGTCCCACCATTTTGCAAAGGGTGGCCAATAGTCCCATTAGTGCTTCTCCTCTAAAGGAAAGCATCTCAAATAGGTTTCCAAGAACTTGTTGATTATTACTATTTGACCATAAGTTTGGGGATGATAAGTTGTGGTCATTTTCAACTATGTGCCTTGGAATTTAAATATTTCCTATGAGAATGTGTTTATGAATGTTGGATCATGACCTAAAACAATGGAAATTCCATTTAAATTTAAAAAATAATCTAGGTAACGTATGTAGATATGGAGGTGTAAATTGATGTAATATGGGAAACAAAGTGGGCATATTTGTAATATGGTCAACTACTACCATGATGATTGGTTTGTTTCCAGAATTTGTGACATCCAATATAAAATCCACAGATATATTAGTCCAGATAGTGTTTGGTATTGGTAGTGGTTGTAATTCCCTAGGAATCTTCACTATCTCACCCATGTTCCTTTGACTAAAGTCACATGTAGCTACAAAATCCTAGATGTCCTTTTATGTCGCTTCTAAAAAGAAATATTTCTTAGCTCATTCATAGGTTTTCTTAAAGAAAAGTGAATATTGGTAGGAGTTGAATGTAACTCCTATAAAACCCTTGGTTAATTTAAAGAAAAATTATGCATTGAAGAAATGTGCCCTTTATAGTTCAAGTAATATCAATACCAAGAATTTTTTCTATAGGGATTGGGGTCCTCATAAATCATTTTAATGGGATGAATCATAGTTTTATTTTCCAGCCATTCTTGTTCGATTTCAACAATCCAATTGGATACTAGAAAGGATAAGGAAAAGAGATATCCCTCCTCATAATTCCTAAATAAAGCATCAATGTGAGAAGGGATAGCTCTTTGTGTGTAAGTGTTGTGTGTGATTTCTCACTCACTAGTGAAAATGTACCTAGTAAGGCCTTGTGCAAAAATTAGTAGCATGTCAAATAGAATGAAATTAAACTAAACTAAATGAGATCAATTCCTTGACATTCATGCATGTTGTAGGTACAACATATCCCATGTAATTTTGACATGGGAGCCCAATTACACATACGAATATTACTTGGTAAGACTCTTCATAATCTTAAAGGGTTTCATTAAGATTTTTATTTGACTCTTGGGATTCCTTAACTTAACCAAATTTCCAAAAAACTCCATGTTTGATTTCTTTTAAATGTAGAAAGATTGGTTTTTTTTTGGGATTGTTTTAACATCCCACATCTCACAACCCACAACTTGCAGAATGCAGGAAACCTTTTATTTCATATTTCATTTTTCAAACCCGCATCCCACAAAAGCAGGATGCAAGAGAGTTTTCATGTGGTTTAATTGTGGAATGCGGGTTGCGGGGTTATCATTTGTTTACATTTTTGGATTGCGTATGTCCGCAACCTGCATCCTGCATCCCGCAAGATGTGGAATGCGGACCCGATTGAATATGTTTTTGCTATTTTTCTATTTTGCATCCCACAAGTTACAGAATGCAGGTTGCGGAATGATTAATAAACTTGCGATTTCGTTTTTGATCCCGTATCCTGTAAAACTGGTCCTGACCATTATTTTTACCCTCATCTGACGGTCTATATTATTTCTTGGGAATTATAAATATGATAGTTTTGTTTACGATTTTAACTTTTTTTTTTACTGCTGTAATTTCTTTTGTTGTGTGATTTTACCTCCAAATTTTACCACATGATTCTGACAATGTTTACTACAGTTTCAGGTTGGTTACCAAGTCACTTTCTCACAATTTGAATTGTTTACTGTGCTTCCTGGAAAATTCAGTTTTAATTTTTGGTACAAGTATTCAAAACTATACATCGCAACATCCAAAACCCCCAGATTTACCAGGAGTAAAAATCTTCAGAAGGACATGTTCACCAAAGACCCGAATTTCACTGTCTTTTATGATACTAGTAGTCGAGTGACTGAAACTTATCATTTGGACTGGTCTCAGGTTTACTCTATCTTCGATAACAATGACGTCTCAGATTTCCAGAGTGACCAAATTGTTTATGAGAGAATTAGAGATTCTGGCCTACATATGATTGTTGCAAGACAGGCCATCCTACCTTATAACGATGTCGTCAGATGGATTATAGACCATGCTAATGTGAAAGATCGTTCTTTCAATACCAGTACCGGGTCTCAGCTAGCCAATTTCCACTCTGAAACCTTTGTCAGGATTTATGCTCTTAAAACTTTTACACAACTCCTCGATGCATAATTTATTAAAGTTTCCAAATCCAAATTCAATTTCGACCAAATGCTTAAATCCTGGATGACTGAACCATGCACGTTTTCCAAGAGGAAAGATGAATTATACACCGTCGAATGGTTTAAAGAGCCTTACTCCATGCTTGCAACAATGTTATGCAGGCTTTATGGTCTCCCCAACTGTTCTTTCTTTAAAGAAGAATGGACTCCCATCGCTCATCCTATTATAACTACGGGTGAATCTTTCCCCTGGGCCTCAATCCTATGACTAGAACTCAAAAACTCCATACAAGAGTTCCAAAAAGCCACTGCTAAGAATAAGCCCAATTTTTATGTTACTGCCTTCATTGTGGACATATTATGTGTTGAACTTCATTACCCTAATACGGGATGGAGTTGGGAATTACCCTCCCCCCCCCTCAAGCATATTTATCATTCTGAACTCTGGGATAACAACTATGTGTCTAGGTTTTATGATATATGTGAAAGTTTCCTCGGCTGGGTGTATTTTCTGATTTTCAAAAAAGAAGCCTGTGTGTCCTCACCAAAAGAAAAAGCTCTCATAGCCACTATGGCAGATTGGTATGTTGGTGAATCATTCACCTATATCAGGGTTTAGGGAAGCAACACTGCTCACATGTTGCCTAAGGTCGTGCCGGATAGGTTGGTCCTAGAAGAGATCTCATTTCAAACAGTTACTGAGGGGATTTACAAAAAATGTGCTACACCAAAGAGGAAAGTTTGTCTCGGGTTTCCTATTACCCTTGGATCCTTGAGCGTACCCACTTCTACTTGGGAATCAAAGCTGAGTGACCACATAATGTCACTTAAACTTGATTTTGCAAGCAAAAGGAAGCATGATCACAAAGGGATTGTCGATTTACACCTAAAGCAGAATCATTTTAAAATAGGTTATGTTCACCAGGAAACTATGGATTATTTCATCTATCAGGGAGTAGATACATTTTCTGAAGTCCTAGTAAGGGCTAAGAGCAAAGAAGAGAAAATCCATATCCTGCAGTACCAGAAGGAGATCAGAGACAGGGTAAAACATTACAAGTCTGTGGAGTTAGACATCCTAGAAAGGATGATAAGAAACAAGGAAGAAAGAGAAGCTTGAGTTGCAACAAAAGAGGCTCTAGCATCCAAAACTGCATCTGTGGAAACCAGCTTAGGCTTGGATAAAGGGAAAGCTCCCATGGGAGAAATTCCCCAGACATCTATGGAATAGCAGGTTAAGGACTATTTGCAAACTTCAGAGTAGATAAAGTAGACGCTGAATGGAATGACTTCAGCACTAGATACTCAAGAATTTGCAACCTCTCAGTCAGCTGAAATTTCCCAGGTAACCGCAGTGGTTTAAAAGACTCAACCTAAACAAACTCAGTTTGAGGACAAACCTTTAAAGAAGACAAAGATCTCCATTCCTATTCCTACTATTGACCTGACTCATTCAGAGGAAGAGGAGGAACTAAGTTCTCCTGAGCCTGTTACTGTCAAGACTGGTAATGATTTCCAAAATATTACCAATGGTAGCAATGGTAATCTTTCATTCCCTCTTCCTCGGTCTCAACCTTCTTGTTAGTTTTCTACCTCTTCTTCTGCAATACTTCTGTCATCAATAATGGCTTTATCATCATTTCTGATGGTTATGTTGTGACACCTTTTATGACTGAGCTCTATCAAAATGCTACTATATTACTTGAATCAATTACACCTGTTCCTATGGATGTGCTTATTCCGTCATCTATTGTGCTTCCAATTTTCAAAACCCCATTGCATATTCCTTCATTCAGCTCAATGTTATCCCCTGTGCCTGAGAAAATTACAACAGTTTCACCATAATCATTACTCAAGGCCACTACTGTGCAAATTTCTTCTGTGGAAGTTTCAATTCATGACATTTCTTCAGCCCCTGAAGTAACTCTTGCTTAGAATATTACTTTCTCCCCTGCCACTTCTTATATCACTATGGCTATACCTTCTCAAACTTCATCTTTGATTTCCACAGGAATTAGCATACCCCCCATTAACGAGGTCAGAGATGAGTTCAATGAAGATTTTTTGGTATCTTTGGGTGAATATAGATATAGTAAAGCTGATAGACCAGTGGTGAAGTGGGGTAATAAGAGGAGAAGAGATCAGAATGATATGGATATGTCAATGGTAAATGAATTTGTATGGACATAGCAATCAAGTGACCCACAAGCCTATGCTACAGATGCAGCATCTATTCTAGGAGCTTTCACAGGTGCCAATCTAGATGTTGTCAACTCTTTAAACAAAGAGTTTGATAAACAAAAGGAAAAAATTGTCAGTTTGAAAGAAGCACTAGAGAAGCTCAAGAAACAACATGAGGCCAAGTAGGATGAACTTTAAATGAAGAATGTTACTCTAAGTGAAGAGCTGCAAAGAGAAAAGAATGATAATGCCACTTTGGTTCAGAAAGTTGCAGTGTTGGAAAGGCAAAATGAAGATGCCAACTGCAAGTGCAGCTTCATCTTCATTTTCCAAGTTTTCCAAAGAAGAGTTTAAAGAGCTTGCCATCAGAACTAACATGGAACGCTGTGATTTGGTATGTGAGTTATTTAAAACTCTAGCTGATATATTTGAGACTCACATGGTGTTTGACAAGATGTTTGTTGTTCTGGAAGACCTAATTAGGAAAATACAACAGGCCTCAAAAGCTTATGATGAGGTTACAGACTGGCAGAGGTACATGAAGGATAAGCCTGACAATACCACTCTTCTCACTACTTTTTAGTTTAAAAGAGCTATAACTATTTTGAGAGCTTGGGAAGACTTAGATGAAATAGTGGCTGAAGCCATAAAGAAAGCTTAGGCTATCTGCAATAGAAGATGGTATGCAGTTGATAATATCATGGTGGAATTATCCTTTCCTACCATGGTGCTTATTAAAAAGGCATGTACACATGGACTGATGATCGAGGAAGTAGAGGAACGAAGGGATGACCAGGAGGAGAACATCAAGAAACTTGATCACATCAGCATACACGATGTAGAGCAGTTAATCAAACAACCATTTGCAGTACAAGGCAAGATCCACGTCTACATCCGAGTTTGGCATAAGTTGGCTAAGAATGAGGTCGAAGATTATAAGTGTAATGCTCAACTTGGCATTGAAACAGCCACTTATCCTGATATCAAGGAGTTGCTACGTATTTGGAGGGTGTGGAAAGATTTCTTGGGATATTAGCCTTGTTTAGGTTTTTGAACCCCTTTAGGGGGGATTCTATTGTTTGTAATAATTATTTAAGTGAATGATCTCTAATGTATCAAGGAATTTTGAATTTTGGAAGTAGGGAGACTGATAAAAGGGATCAAACAACACTTTAGTTATTGACAAGGTTTTGTGTAATTTGTTATAGAGAATTCTGAATAAATGCAGTGTTGCAATTCCTATCTCTTGTACTTTATCTATCAAATTTCTTTGACAGGTTTTAGTTTTCTTGTTCCAAATGATCAGATAGTACTATGAGTCGTTTGTAATTTATTAATGTGTTTATTTAACTCTGATTTATCTCTGTTAATTATTAATGCATTGATAAAGCTTCATGAAATTTCTTTTATGAACTGTCTTTATCTATTTCTGCAAATGGTTTAGCAGTAAAAGTTTTATAACTTATAAGTTGGGTTTTCAACTGACTTAAGCACTTGCAGGTTATATTGAATGGTTTAATTCTGATTTAATGTTATTTAATTTTTATTAAAAAATTGTAATCTCAGTCACTATAGTTTCGTTTTATTTACATTTTTGTCAATATGATGAATTGCTTGTTCTTCACACAGCTCAAGACAACCTGTCATTCATTCAACACCTCTTCAAAGTAGTTTAGATTTAGATTAGGTTCTTCTTCCTAGTTAGGTTTTAGTTTTCCTTTTCTTATCTTAACTCTTTGTTTTCCATTCTGAAAAACATATCCCCTTGTGGATCAAATCCATCCATAACCCAGCGGAGGCTACAAAAGTATCCGTGGGGGATTACCATACCAAACAGCTCGAGGATAGAACATACCTGCGTGGGATTGTTTGAAGCCTTTGGCTGGGTTTTCTCCATGTGTTGTAAGCCTTAAACACTCTTATCAGCCACATACTCAGTTGGGGCTTCAACAATGCAATATTTGTTCCAAAACTAGCCATAAAAAGAGAAATGCAACATGTAAAGAGTGATACTTTTTATTACGCAAAGAATATGAATTTACAAATGTGAATTGGTATTAGTTTTGGATGCTATATAGAATTTGTAGCTTATCCAATGGAAGTATCATCAATATTCTTTGCATCCAAGTTTCTAGTCATGCGACCAATTGGAGGTCCCAAAATGGTGAAAGAATGAGAAATGGGATGGCCTCTTTTTTGCTTTCTAGTGGAATTTTTCCAGCATAATGGTGCTTCTAAAAATATGATGATCATGGATAAAATGGTGACCTTAAGTGTTATGTTTATAGGAATTATGGTGGACACAACTGAAATTTGGTCTAAATGTGAATACTCTCCATCCCATTGATGAATTAGTGGATAGATTAGGGTTTGGGAGACGAAATCGATAGTTAGTTTCAACCATAACAGTTGTGTTTTGTACACTTTTAGCCACTACTTCCCTTTGGAAATCATGAAATAATGAATGACAATCTAAAATGGATTTTTGAACCATGTTGTGGCTTTTGGGAAAAATGTGTGATCTAGGCTATGTGTTTTAAAGGAAAAACTATGACTTTCTTGATATCGTCAAATTTTGACTTGACTTTCAGTTTTTGGTCATTTTTTTGAAGGCTATATGAATGAAAGAGATGGAAAAGGGACCAATATAATTGATAATGATGGATTATGTTGATGAAACCCATGACAATGTAGGTGATAAAAATTAGGTTGTTAACATATTTCCCCCTGATGTGTGAGGTTAGGAGCTCATCCTATGGATAAAATACATCATAAGTATTCATTTATTTCTATAGGAAAATCAAGGGCACTAAGTAAAAGAAACCCGAACTACTCCAAATAAAGAGTCTCCCTCCTAAGGGACTACAAAGGACCCTACCTACAGACAAACTACTCAAAGAGGTGATTTACATTTAATATCAAATGTAGATGGGGTAAGTATCCCCATGCTTGTATAAATGTCTTGATATAATATGATATTTATACCAAGAGGGGTCTATAAATACATGAATAATTTTTGGAATATACAATACATCGTGATGGTCGAAGAGGGACCCAATACATGTACATAAATATGATCCAACCATGGCTGATTTGAAGTACATAAGTAGGAATAATGACATCCCATTAGGATGAAAAACCATAGTAACTAAATGGATATTCAAATAGGAGGGCTCAGTATATGGAAGGAGTAAAAAGTGGCACAACTCCTCATGGGTGGCTCAAATTGTTGAAATATTGATCCAAACAGGTCTAGGGAACTACAACTAAAACTCGACCTCTAGAATACAAGTGTTGAAGTCAATAGAGGGAGACCTATCAAAAACAAAGAGGTCTCTTTGTTGAACAACATAAGATATGTCACTATGATATGAAGAGAGAGGGGAATTAAACATAAAAGAGGGATACCAAGTCACTAAGTGATGCACTCAAACTTCATTTATTTAGAACATGAACACATGGATGACCTAGAAGCATGTGTGAAAATCATAATAATATATAGTGAGGAATACATTAGGATACCCAAGTGACATAATTACAATTGGAATACTCGTGGAGGGGAAATAAAGGTATGAGGGTCAAATTTGAGAGAGGTTATTATTAGTAACACTCCATGGGTGACATGTCATAGAATTCTTTGAATAAAGGTGACCAAGGGAACTATCATAAGATATTGTACATATTTTGTAGTAGTGCTAAGGATAATTGTTTAAATGGTTTCCCATTAAAGGAAATTTGGGGTCTAAAATGGGCCTTATAAGAAAATGTGTCAACAATAAATTTTGTGAGTTGGAATTCAAGAACCAATAGAATTTCAATTAAATGAGTCAACCATAATGGTTGAATTGACATATTTGTCATAAAAGAAAACTATTTTTTTTGTTCGTATTTTCGACATATCTCCCTTTGTTTTTAATCAAATTTCAAGCGGGAGAGATAGTTGGATGCAGAATTTAATTATGCATCTAACGAGTACCCACACTGCATACTTTTGACGGACCGCGCTACTCCAAAAACAAGAAATACCTGAAAAACTGTGATGATGACATCATCATCACATTTTTTAAGGTATTTCTTGTTTTTGGGGTAGCACGGTCCGTCAAAAGTATGCAGTGTGCATACTCATTGGATGTCAAATTAAATTATGCATCCAATGAGCTCTCCCTCTTAGAATTTGAGTAAAAACACAGGGAGTTATGTCGAAAATACTAACAAAAAAAGTAGTTTTTTTCATTCTTCCTCCAAAATTAATAACTATTATTTTATTATTTTAGTTAGGAGGCCCATTTTAGACCTCAAATTTCCTCTAATGTTAGTACATGGGTACTTGAGAGAAGAGAGAAGTGCAAGGAGACAAGTGTCCAATGTACAACCAAGTGAGTCAATAGAATGTGTGGTAGTAGATGGAAGATACTAGGGGTAGGAATATAATGGTAATCTCCTTGAAGGGAGATGAATTAAGACAAAATAATGTAACTTTTACATTGTGGATGAAGCGATGTGCTTATCAAATGTAAAATGGAACCTCAAAATGTTGTAAATGAAAAAGTATGGGGGTAGGCCATTGAGTGAAAATGAAGAATCATATGTGGATAAATTCGTAATCACAAACTAGACAGACTCCCAATCTTGAGGGGATTAAATGGCATGGAAACCCAAAGGCATTAGGGATATTAATGAACAGTATTCATGTGAGGGAGGATATACTATTGGACAAGGGAAATAAAATAATGGTTGGGATGGGCCACTTACCAAAATGGAGGGGGTCCTATAGGAACACTGGGATCAAACAAGGATGATGCACATGATGTTGTGCAAAGGGAAATCACCTATATGGCAGTTTGAAGCAATATACCTCTAAGAAGAGGCCACACGCATAGATTAAAGGATTTCAATACCACCTAGACCTACACACATGGAAACTATAACAAATCATAAAATTTCGTTTGGAAAGAAAACCAAATGTACAAGCAACATATAACATAGAAGTGAGGACTAAATTACACAAATTAATATAATGGGGGAAACATGGGCTTCTTGGAAAAGGCCTTAATCACACAAATCTAGTCAAGTAATCAAGAAGAGCACATAACCAAGATTATAATAGTGTAAACAATGCATCGAATGGACATCATATGATCCCATTAAAAGAAAAATAAAATAGGGCCTAAAGGTCCATAAAATAGGTGGGGCCCATAACTTGATTTCTTCCATTCCAACCAGTAGATTTGTATTTGTGACTTGTAGATTCAAGGTATCTCCACTCTTTTCTTTTTTTTTCCATTTCATTGTATATAATAGTGTTGATAGGGCCCTTATTCGACACAAGTCATACATTTCAACATTTTTTGTCACGAGAAATATCTGTACAAGTGTGACTAGGTCACACCTAGAAGAATAAAATGAGCAACCCAAGATCATGACTATCAACTGGAAAAGAGTGATTAGTTCATAATTTCTATAAAACAATCATGGTGGTAGGTAACATTTTTTTGGGAAAAGGAATGACATGTTATGTGCCTTTAAGATAAAGGAATGCACTAAACTATGAAAATTGTATGGAAAAATGTAGTATGAGGGTGAAACAAAGAGAGAGGGATGTCCCTAGGCTCAATGTGTTGATAAGAAATGACACCCTAGTGAGAGATTCATTAGCTAGATATGGGATACTTAATTTATTTGAGAAAACATTGATGCAATTAACTAGGCTTTTGCTGACGAATATTATAGAGTACTAGGACCCAAATGTAGGCACATTATTCATATATTGTGAGAGGATAGAACTCAATGTTCTTGAATTATATTTCATGACAGAGATCCCTAAACTAAGATTCATATGTGATACCCATCCCATGATACCATGGGATATGGATATGGAGTATATGATAGTAACCGACTACATATATGGGGATAAGCTACATGGTTCCTCCATCTTACTGACAATCATATTGAAATTATATATACAAGTAATGACTATAGGTGTTGTATGAGTATTGAGGTTGTGAAGGGCCCATAAGATATATGAAAATCATATGATAATCATAGAGCAGGTGTTGGGTGGAAGTTACTTCAACTAGGCCCATTTTTTTTGGACGATAATGTAATATCCCCAATTAAAAATCATAGATATTAATCCCAACTAGAACCCAAGGGAAGAACTAGTTCATTTTTTTTATCAGAAAACCCATATATTCAAGCTTTTCCAAACACCGGAAAATATGCTTGAATTTGACTCAAACCAATTCATATTGCTCTAACACTCCCAAACACACCCAAAATTTACTCTAGAAGACTCCATAGAAATTTTATGATATTTATTTTCACATAAGCATTCAATTAGAATAACCATTTGTGTTGATTTCTACATAAAAAAACCATATGCTTAAATATCGTGCACAATATGAGGAAAATATTGAAGATTTTTATCATGAAAAGGAAATTATGAGAGAGTACATATATGTCTACTAGAAAATATTGAAATACATGCAGATATATGCTACAAAATGGAGAGGAATGGCTGCTAGAGAACCACGGAGAAAAGAGAGGGGAAATGTTGCTCAAATGAGAAATATGCTCCAGTGTTGCACCCTCTACAAGCAATATTTTGACCCAACTTGCAGATATTCACACTAAAGTGTGCCATCCATCATATTAGGAATAAATATATCCCATACATTAGTACCCATTATATCTGCACAACCTTTGGTGCACCCTCCTCAATCAAGAACACCAACAACACACTTGCAACTACCAGAAAAACACCAACAAACTAATGCTCTACAAATTAAGATTTAAAGAAACAAACATGGATTCAAACTAGAAAATTAATAGGGACATAAATTGATAAATCTCAATAGATAAATCATGGTGATTCCTCCTCTCATGGCTATATAGAGTGGAATATTTAACCACCGAAACTAGTTACAATTGAAACGGGCACATCTCCCAAGATTGAGAATCTCAATAAATATCGAATTTGAATTAAAAATGATCAAAATCCTTTCATTTATGTGACTAAATCCTTTTTATAAAATTCATTGAGGACTCCCCCCCTCATTCTAGAATTATTCTAAAAAATAATAACAAAACTCAAATTATTGGAGAGAATAATCATTCATGACACATCAACTCCCACTCTAATATATTTTTTATTAATTTGACCCTTATCCCTCCTTATAAATTTGAAATAGAGATTATTTTAGTGACTTGGGGGTGGGGGGGTACAACCACCTTGTGGGACCTTATTCCGTCATGCATCCTCCTTAGCTAAATTTAGATCCTGCCTTGTCATAGATTGTCATAGATGTTGTAATAGGCTGTCATAGAAGTTGTCATAAATTGTCATAGATTCCTTGGGGTTTACACTTCCATAATTGCACCCTCATTGGTTATTTTCATCCTATTTCCACTTCATGATATTCCTTGGTATTTAGTCTTCCCCTAGTGTGCCCTCATTTGTCCATTTTTATCCCAATAAGTTACAACTCTTGAGATTCCTTCATGATTGGAATCCTTCCACCTTGGATGTGAGTTACATCTTATGTGGGACCCAATTATCCTCTTATGCACCCACCTAGTATTATTAGATCAATTCCACCCCATTTATGAATATTTGACCATTATTATTCCAATTTAGTCTCCCTCATCACCCCACCTTGGTTTAGAATTTTATTTGTATAGTGACAATAGGCCAAATAATTCCCTAGTGCATTCAACTTTCACTCAAACCTATTGGAATCAAATAGGTTAGTGGAAATACCCATGGTGAAGTTAGGGAGGGTACATTACACCCCCCCCCATAATATTTCTTGTCGTTGAGCAATTTCAAACTTGGGTGTTGCAATATATGTTCACCTTCCCATGTAGCATCTTCACTTGGTAAATATTTCCATTGAACAAGGTACTCTCAAATGGTTATGTTCCTCAATATTCTTTCTCTTACCTATAGAATTATTTCCAAAACCAAAATCAATTTTCCTTCATCATCTAAGGGAGGAAGATCTATTGTTACTTTCACCTATTGGCCAACTACTTTCTTGAGACATGAAACATGGAACACATTATGTATCTTGCTCTCTTTTGGAAGCTCCAACTCATATGTTGCTTCCCCGACTCTCCTCACAATTTTGTAGGGTCCATAGAACCTTGATTTCAATTTTTCATCTCCTGTTTCCTTGAGTGATGACTATTTTTATGGCTGCAACCTCAAATATACCAAATCATCCACCTGAAAACTCTGCACTATTCTATTATTATCTACATATAATTTTTGTTGATTTTGAGCTATTTGCAAGTTTTCTTTGAGTATTTTCATAATTTCTTGACTTTCTTGAATTCAATATTTTGATTTAGGGGACCTACAATCTCCAAAAATTTGATCAATAAATGCAGGATCTTAATAACCATACAATGATTTAAATGGAGACATTCCAATGGACATGTTATAAGTTGTATTGTAAAATAGCTCACCCAAATGTATCCATTTAATCCAAGTTTTATATTGTCCTATAACATAATTCCTCAAATATAATTCTAACCATTGGTTGACTCTCTCTATTTGTCCATCAGTTTGAGGGTGGTACCTAGTACAAAGAGTCAAATATGTCCCTACCAATTTATATTATTCTTGCCAAATTTCTCTTGCAAACTTGCTATCTCTATCAGTAACAATAGTTTTTGGCAACCCATGCAATTTGAAAACTTCTCTAAAGAAAAAATAAGCCACTTGGTAAGCCATATAAATGGATGGAACAACAAAAAAATGATCAAATTTTGTGAGTCTATCCACTACTACATATATACAATCTCTACCTTGTACCTTGGGAAAACTAGTGATGAATTCGATCGAGATTATTTCCATTTTTGTTTCGGAATGGCTAGGGGTTGTAGAAGAGCAACAAGATGTGTATGTTCTACTTTTTTGACATGCACTACATTCATTCACATACTTCAAGGAACCATTTTTCATCCCCTTCAAAGTGAACCTATCTCTTATTTTTCTATATGTTTTCAAGTACCCAAGATGGCCTGCTAGTGGGGAGTTATTAGTTACTTCCATAATTTTCTATTTAAAGGATGATTTAGAAAAAAAAATAAATTATGTTTTGATCATGAATAACCTCTTTGATGACTTTGTATTGGTCATCCTATATCAATCCATCCAACATCTCACAAGAAAACTTGTTTTCAGAGTATTCTACTAAGGGTTGTTCTTTTCAATTTGCTTAAATTTCCATCAAAGAGATGGTTGGTTTTTGAGAAAGAGCATCTGCAACAATTTTTTTTCCTTTCATGTTTTCTATGTCAAATTCATACGTTTGTAATTTTCTTACCCACTTTTATTCCTTGTCATTCAACTTATTTTGAGTCATAAATGCTTCAAACTATTGTGATGTTTTTCACCACAAACTTGCTTCCCACTAAATATTGTTAGAATTTGTCCAAGGGCGCATGCATAATGACCAGCATTTCTTTGTCATAGATAGAGTAGTTGTGCTCATGTGGATGAAAATTTATTCTCTCAAAGGAAATAGGATGTTGAGTTTTCATTAGGGAAACTCCAATGCCGTGACCAAAAGCATCACACTTAAGCACGAATGGATGAATGAAATATGGTAAAGCAAGAACTGGGAAACTACTCATCACTTCCTTCATTCTATTGAAATCTTATTAAACTTCGTTTTTCCAACAAACAAATCCCTTCTTAGTGATATAAGTCAGAGTGTATATCAATTGAGAGAATCCTTTAATAAACCTCATGTTGTATGTGTAATTTCCAATAAATGCCCTCAACTCTGTCACATTTTTGGGAGTTGGCCAATCAACAATGGCTTGTATTTTCTCCATATTAAACTCAACTCCACCTTGTATAATCACATGACCAATATACAACATCTCAGTCATCTCAAACTCATATTTTGATAACTTTTATTATAATGATTGTTCTTTAAAATATATAGGATAACTTCCAAATGATGCAAATATTCTTCCAATGTCTGGTTATAAATAAGAATATCATCAAAAAAATACTAACGCAATCTTATGTAGTTTCTTGTTGAATATTATGTTCATGCTAGATTGGAATGTAGCAGGTGCATTAGTCAATCCAAAAGGAATGAATATGAACTCAAAATAACCATAATGACAATGAAAGGTTGTATTTTTCACATCCTCCTACCTCATTCAAATATGATGATATCCAGAGTGGAGATCAATATTGGAAAAGAAATTGGCTCCATGTAGCTCATACATAAGCTCATCAATATGGGGAAGGGGGTACTAGTTCTTATATTTTTCTTGTTCAAGGCCCCGTAGTCTATGCACATTCTTCTTGTGCCATCCTTATTTTTCACGAATACCACTAAAGATGCAAGTGGACTCAAACCTGGCCTTATGAGTCCCAACCCAAAAAAGAATTTCATGGCCCTTTCTATTTCATCTTTGAACCTCTTGGGATACGTGTATGGATATGTGATGATGGGATGAGTTCCCACCTCCAATTATATCACATGCTCAACTCCTCTGTCTAGTGGCCTCCTAGGAGGAAGGTCTCCAAAAAGCTTATCATGCTTCTGTAACAACTTCCTTATATCTTCTTGATACTGAGAGTAGGATTATTAACTATGAATAAACATTATTCTTCCCATTATATATCTCCAAGCCTCAGGAAAACCCTCATATTATGTGTTAAAACCACCTTATTGGTATAAGTGTTCATACCCCTTAATGTTAGTTGCTTCCCATCATCCCCTTTAAATATCATTTCCAGAATCCGATAAATAAATGTGTGTTCTCCAATGGAAAACAACCATTGTAATCCAAAGACCAAGTTTGTATCAACAACATTAAATACATAAAAACTATATGTCATAGTATAGTTACCTATGGTTGTTAGTTTTTCAACATTATGCTAGCATTATGTTAGGATCTTTACTGAGAGAATAATAAGTACAGCAATCAAACACAAGAGACAATGAACACAGCGTTTTTCATCGGGGAAACCATAAATGGAGAAAACCCCACAACTTCCTCAGAGACAGAATCAGCACAAGATGTAAAACCCCAAAATAGTAAGATGCACTCCCGACAGCAGTAATCTTCTTCTTGTCTAGCCCCAGTGTCTTCTCCTTCCTCAATTATGTGCTACACTTGAGTGTGTGAGTGATGTGTGCTAAATAGAGACCCCATCTCTCTATTTATACTAATCTCGACATGACTAAAACCCTACTAGGTCCGACCTCTACTAGGAGAGTCTAATAACCCTAGTGCCCCAGAAATGCGGGGACTTTAACCCTTACACAATCGGAGGGTTACCCACTATGACTTGACATGAATTGTTTACATTATTGATTCTCTCGATTGGAACATCGGGGCACGACAACATGACTCAATTACATAATAGATACATCCCGGAATAAACATCAGGTTACAATACATAAGATACATAGATGAATACATTCCAAAGTTACAAATACATCAACACTCCCTCTTAACTAGGAATGTATTCTTTCAACACAATTTTCAGCACTGGTCTTCTTCTCTGTATCAACTAGATCATCTCGTCATCTACATCTCGAGTCTTCTGAGTCTTCAAGCCATCTTCGTCTTCAATTCATCTTCATTCTTCGAATATGGATCATCTCTCGATCTGGATCATCATGGGACATCATCACTAGATCTGGATCATCTCTCGATCTGGATCAACATCACTGGATATAGATCATCACTTTATCTGTATCATCATCACTGGACTGGATCTAGATCATCACTTGATCTGGATCATCACTCGATCTGGATCATCACTGCTGGATCTGGATCATCACTCGATCTGGATCTCTTGGAGTCATCATAACTGGATCTGGATCATAGCTCAATCTGGATCTCATCTGGTCATCATCATGTGTGTTATCTTGTCATATGAAGTTCTATAGATCCATCCTTCTTTCATGCTGGTTGTAGGCCTAGCCATTAGGTAGGTCTTTGCCCAGCACTTACATCTAACCTACTCGTCAGAAAGGCACACCCAACACTCACATATGATCATGTAGTAAACTACAATCACATCAGAAAGGCCCCACACTCACATCTATCATGGAAGGAACTGAATCCTCTCACCATGATAGAATGGCCCACCCTTACATCTGACATGGAAGGAACTGAATCCTCTCAGCATGACAGAATGGCCCGCACTTACATCTGACATGGAAGGAACTGAATCCTCTCACCATGACAGAATGGCCCGCACTTACATCTGACATGGAAGGAGCTGAATCCTCTCACCATGATAGAATGGCCTGCACTTACATCTAACATGGAAGGAACTAAATCCTCTCACCATGAGATAATTGCATGCACTCACATCTGACCTAGAAGGAACCAAATCCTCCACCCTTGTCAGAAAGGCCCCTAGTCCTAGACTGAGCTACCTGGTAATGGACTAGGTGCCTCCACTCTCTTGGAGAGTGGCAGTTGCCCTTACATCTATCATACTCGACAGAATGGCCAACACTCACATCTAACATGGGAGGAACCTAATCCTTTATCCATGACATAATGGTTCAACCCTTACATCTGACCTACTCTTCAGAATGGCTCTCTCAGTCCCAGACTGAGTGTTCCTGGTAACTGACTAGGTACCTCCATTCCTAGAATGACAATCAACACTCATATCTGACATGGAAGGAACCAAATCCTCTCACCATGACAGAATGGCTCAGCCCTTACATCTGACCTGCTCGTCAGAATGGCTTTGGGACTCATCACTTTCCCTTGGAAGAAACCTCAATCTGGAGAACACCATGCTTCTCCTTGAAGTACTTGAACTTCACTCTGGCCAATGGCTTCATCAACACATCAGCTATCTGTTCCTCCATCGCAACATACTGGAGCTTCACTGCTCCTCTCTGCACCATATCCCTGATATAGTGATACTTGATCTCAATGTGCTTCGACTTGTCATGGAACAATGGATTCTCTGACAGCTTCACACAACTCTGGTTGTCACAATGTATACAAGTAGCATCCATCTGGAGATCAAATAAATTAGACAGTAGCTTCCTCAGCCATACTACCTCACAACTAGCTAAACAAGCTGCAACATAATCTGCTTCAGCTATACTCAGTGCCACACATGATTGCTTCCTGCTAAACCAAGAGATCACACCTAATCCCATACTGAAGCAACACCCTGATGTGCTCTTCCTATCGATGGCACTACCTACCCAATCTGAATCAACATAACCCTCCAAGTTAATCTTTTGATTCGCATTGTACTTGAGCCCATAATCAACTGTACCCCTCAGGTACCTCAGAATATGCTTTGCAGCAATCAAGTGAACATTTCTCGGATCTGTCAAGAAATGGCTCAAGGTGTTTATAGAAAATAAAATGTCTGGTCTCGTGTTCGTCAGGTACATCAATGACCCAATCATCTGATGATACATCGTAGCATCAACTGACTCTGATGAAGCATCGCTCAATAGCTTCAGGTTTGATGCCATAGGTGTGGCCATAGTCTTGTAGTCCATCATCCCAAACCTCTTCAGGATCTCTACTGCATACTTCCCTTGTCCAAGGAAGATTCCATCCACACTCTGCCACACCTCCATACCTAGAAAGTAATGCATCATACCCAAGTCCTTCATATCAAACTCAGCAACAAGATTTCTCTTTGTATTAGTAATCAACCCATCCATACCTGTCCTTCGTATCATACCCAAGTCCTTCATCTCAAACTCGGTAGCAAGATTTCTCTTCGTATTAGTAATCAACCCATCCATACCTGTCACAAATAGATCATCTACATATAGTAGAAGCATCACTGGGTTTCCATATTCAACCTTGTAGTAAAGGTTGGAATCTACTTTACTCTTGGTAAAGCCCAAATTGGATAGAAAGCTATCAATTCTGCCATACCATGTCCTGGGTGCCTATTTCAAACCATACAGGGATTTCTTCAATCTGCATACATGAGACTCCCTGTCATGTGTCTCAAAACCGAGTGGTTGTTCTACGTACACTTCCTCTTCCACTACACCATTCAAGAAAGCAGTCTTGACATCCATCTGGTGTATCTTCCATTTCATCACTGCAGCTAGAGCAAGTACTGATCTGATGGAAGTGTATCTGGCTACAAGTACAAAGGTTTCTTCATAGTCTATTCCCTCTTTCTAAGAGAAACCTCGAGCTACAAATCTTGCCTTATATTTTTCAATGCTACCGTCTGCAGCATGTTTTAATCTTGTAGATCCATTTGGAAGTTACAATTGACTTCCCATCTGGTCTTAGGACAACATCCCAAACATCATTCTTCATGATCGATTGGTACTCTTCGATCATAGCATCCTTCCATTCTTCTTGTTCTACCGCTTCTTCATCACTGGAAGGTTATTTATCAGTGAAATCACATAGTAAAGCTACATACCCAGAACACGATCTGGTCCTCTTTCTTTCTCTATGATTCTCTTCTGGAGCCCCATATCTTTTTGCACCTTGGATAAGTTCTCATACCCAAGCAGGTTTCCTCTTATGAGGATTCTTCTCCATAGGTGGATCTACAGGTCTTTGTGGTTCTTCAAATTCTTGATCTTCTTCTCAAGTTTCTTCATTCATGGTTGTATCATGAATTCTGGGCGCTTCTGCTTCTTCAGGTTCTTCAGTAGGTCTCTTTCTAGATTTGTTGTAAGTTGTGTCTTCATCAAATGTCACATCCCTGTTGATGTCAATCTTCTTGTATCCTGGGAAATATATTATGTAAGCCTTCGATATTTCAGAGTATCCCACAAATATGCCCTTCTTTCCTAAAGGATCTAATTTAGTCCTCTTCTCTTTTGGAATGTGGATGTACAGAGGACAACCGAATATTTTGAGATGGCTGACTTCTAGTTTCTTTCTGGAGAAGACTTCTTTAGGAGTCTTGTTCTCAAGTACTCTATGTGGAGTACGGTTCTGTACATACACCGCTGTTCTGGCAGCTTCCGCCCAAAGATGCATAGGAAGGTCTTGATCATGAAGCATTGCTTTTGCAGCTCCCATGATAGTTCTGTTCTTCTGTTCCGCAATCCCATTTTGTTGTGGATTATAAGGAGTGGGAAACTCCCTCTTAATCCCTGATTCTTTGCATAGCTCTTTGAATTCATTTGAAGTGAATTCTCCACCATTATCTAATCGAATGGTCTTGATCTTATTTTCAGTATGGTTCTTGATCAAGGCTTTGAATTCTTTGAACTTACTGAATACTTCGTATTTGTTCTTCATGAAGTAAACCCATGTCTTCCTAGAAAAGTCATCAATAAAAGAAACATAATATGCATACCCACTTAGAGAGTTTGATGACATAGGACCACATACATCGGAGTGGATGATTTCCAAGATTCCTTTTTCTTTGTTTTCATTGCTTGGAAATGTCTTCTTTGTATTCTTTCCTTTAGCACATCCTTTGTAGACCCCATCATGTTTTGCTTGGATTTTTGGAAGACCTTCGACAACTTTGCTTGCAATAGGTAGTGCTCTGTAATGCACATGTGCAAGTCTTCTATGCCAAAGTTCACTTGGCTCTACTGTGTCATGGACCAAGGCTTGTTCTGGATGGCCCCTTAATTTGTACAATCCTCCTTCTTGTTCTCCAATCACTACTGCATCATCGATAGTATTTCCTTTTGGCCACATGATGACTTGACCATCTATGAATGCTACCCGCATTCCTTTTACATCTAATGCTGATATGGAGAGAAGGTTCTTCTTGAGTCCTGGCACAAACAATGCTTCTTTCATTGTTAGAGATTTTCTAGAGTCTAACTTATATGAATATTCCCCACTACCTTTTATTGGATATTGGTAGTCATCTCCTAGCTTTACCTTGTGAGGTGATTCATGTTCTGACAGTCTCACAAAGGATTCCTTGAATCTAGTCATATGTTTTGAAGCCCCACTGTCTATAATCCAATCATCACTTCCATGAGTAATGTTACCTGTGAGAGTGGATATCAGAACATATTCATCCTCGCTTGAAGAATCTTCACTTTCATATCTGGATCTCTTCCTGGATGGTTCATCATCCTCCATAGCATGAGCATGATGTCTTCTTTTTTTTCTCTTCTTTACCATATTTTGTTTCTTAGGACAATTCCTTGCATAGTGTCCTGCTTCATCACATGTATAGCATATGATCCTAGATGCATATTTTCTAGTGTTATCTTTGTGAGAGTGCTTACCTCCGGAGCTATGAGGTCTTCTTTTGCTTGACTTGGAGTGAGACTTGGAGTGTACCATGAGAGCTTGGTCTTTACTTCCCATCTTCTCTTCTTGAGCTGCTATATGAGCTTCTTCTTGAGAGAACTCTTCCCATAGTTTGCTAAACTTGACTAACTTCTTTCTAGCACATATTCCTTGGATGAAAGAATCCCATGACCTAGGAAGGCCATTCAATGTAGTCATTACAATCTCTGCATTTTCCACTTCTTCATCAACTACTTCTAGTTGCTCTTTGATCTGAGAAACTCCTATGAAGTAAGACTGAATTGTTTCTGCATTCTGAATCTTCACATTCTTCAGTTGGTTTCTCAGGGTAATCTTCCGGTTTATGTTCTTCCATTCAAACAATTTGGTTAGGGCATCAAACATAGCTTTAGGTGTCTTGAGAGAGGACACCTATGGGATAAGGTGATCCTTGACAGAATCAGCAATGATCCTCTTTGCCATAACCATCTTCTTATTATTTAAGGCCTTTTCCTCATCTCCCTCTGGAACTGGAACCTCCTCATGGATGTAGGAGTCTAACTCATTTTCTTCCAAGACCAGGGAGATCCTATACTTCCAAGCTCGGAATTTATCAGCTCCCTCAAGCTTTTCATCAATATTGGTATGATGAGACATCTTAACTGAGAACCTCAAATGGAAATACAAAATATTTTAGATCCTACCAGGTTCAAGATGTCGGATTTGAAACTTGAGCTGAAATACTGCAGAGCTGGTTCAAGAGAAAATTAGGGTTTTGCTTTTATGGAGTTCTATCCACCCAAATGCCTTGAAATTTGTCCCTAACTTCAATTTTGGGGAGGAGATCAATCCAGGCCTGGGATCACTAAAAAATTCCTCTTCTATGAAGAGCCCTAATTTTCGACAGTAGTGATAGGTCCAAAACTGAAAAACCTCAGAATTGGATTCTGCTTCGATAGAAAGATAAACCCTAAGGAGGAGAGTTATTCTACCTTAGTTTTTATGAAAATATATGGAGGAAGATCCATAAGCTAGGAAGCCCTAGTTCCCACAGCTGCACAATGTCTTCTTCTCAGGTTAGCTCTGATACCATGTTAGTTTTTCAACATTAAGCTAGCATTATGTTAGGATCTTTACTGAGAGAATAACAAGTACAACAATCAAACACAAGAGACAATGAACACAGTGTTTTTCATCGTGGAAACCATAAATGGAGAAAACCCCACAACTTCCTCAGAGATAGAATTAGCACAAGATGTAAAACCCCAAAACAGTAAGATGCACTCCTGAGAGCAGTAATCTTCTTCTTGTCTATCCTCGGTGTCTTCTCCTTCCTCAATTATGTGCTACATTTGAGTGTGTGAGTGATGTGTGCTAAATAGAGACCCCAGCTCTCTATTTATACTAATCCTAACATGACTAAAACCCTACTAGGGACGACCTCTACTAGGAGAGTCTAATAACCCTAGTGCCCCAGAACTGCGGGGACTTTAACCCTTACACAATCGGAGGGTTACCCACTATGAATTGACATGACTTGTTTCATTATTTATTCTCCCGATCGAAACATCGGGGCATGACAACATGACTCAATTACATAATAGATACATCCCGGAATAAACATCGGGTTACAATACATAAGATACATAGATGAATACATTCCGAAGTTACAAATACATCAACAATGGTGAGATAAGTTTTTGGAATCAACCTACAATAATCCATAGAATTGTTACTAGGAATGACCATGCTGAATCCATCAAATTTCTAAGTAGGCAGGTTCCTTCTATCCATGAGTGCAGCATCAATAAAGTTGTGAGTGGAAATTCCATCAACCAACACTATGACTCTTTGGAACTGCACCACCACCTTGAATTTGAGAGTGTGATATCAATGGATTCCAGTTCGAACAGAAATGACATTCTTTCCTGATTCGGGTTGGGGTTTCTCCTCTTCTGTTGTCTCATACCCATCTTCTGGTATCATGGGATCATTCTCCTCACCATATTCAACCTCCTCATCACTTTTACATAATACATACTTTGTATTTAGTCTTCCTCTTTGCACACTTATGTCTTAGAACCCAAGGTTCTTAGCATGTGAAACAGAACTTATTCCTCCTTAGTTCATCCTTAATGTTGTCATCCTTCTTGTTTTTCCAAGTTGTATATTTTTGGAAATGATTCCTATCCTTGAACTTGGATGGAAAATTAGATTTTGGAAAAAATACAGTTTGTGGAATGGAATCCTAAAAGTACCGATATCTACTAATGGAATCCAACAATGTTGCAGGTCTATAAACCTTCACCAATCCTTTCAATGGATCTGCTTGTCCTTCTGTAAACACCAATACTAAATGATCCTCTGAGATGTCTATGACCATCACTACAAGCTTTTGAAATTATGAAATATATGCGTCAAGTGTGCTTGTCTACTTCAATTGAGAAAACTCTCTAAAAGGAATCTCTGGATCCTTTCTATCAAACCTATCAATGAGCCTCCTTGTGAAATCTTCATAGGATGTGATATTAGAATGACCCAAGGTGCTAATTCCATGGTACCACCAGTCATTTGCTTCTCCTTTGAGATGTAGGGTGTCCATTTTAATGACGTCTACTTTTTCCATGGGATTCAGCTGAAAACACGTTTCTAGTTTATGCACCCAATATCTAGCAGTGCATTTGGAATACCCATCAAAACTTTGAAGAGTGACTCTCCCAAGGGTGTGCTACACGTCAAAGTTTTGAACCTAAATTCTATTTAATCCTTTGGGTCTGTTTTGATCCTTAAAGTTGTAGTACTCTTAGAAATACATAGATGCCTTGAAAATTTCACTCATAATCCTATACTCCTAAAATAAGACTCCAAGGACTCATCTTTATTATTTGGTCACTAGTAGATGTGAACATTTTTCCCATGACAAATCATCGCTATAGCAACACCTTTATGTCACTACCAGGTTCAAGATGTCGGATTTGAAACTTGAGCTGAAATCCTGCAGAGCTGGTTCAAGAGCAAATTAGGGTTTTGCTTTTATGGAGTTCTATCCACCCAAATGCCTTGAAATTTGTTCCTAACTTCAATTTTGGGGAGGAGATCAATCCAGGCCTGGGATCACTGAAAAATTCCTCTTCTATGAAAAGCCCTAATTTTCGACAGTAGTGATAGGTCCAAAACTGAAAAACCTCAGAATTGGATTCTGCTTTGATAGAAAGATGCACCCTAAGGAGGAGAGTTATTCTGCCTTAGTTTTTCTGAAAATATATGGAGGAAGATCCATAAGCTAGGAAGCCCTAGTTCCCACAGCTGCACAATGTCTTCTTCTCAGGTTAGCTCTGATACCATGTTAGTTTTTCAACATTAAGCTAGCATTATGTTAGGATCTTTACTGAGAGAATAACAAGTACAAAAATCAAACACAAGAGACAATGAACATAGTGTTTTTCATCGTGGAAACCATAAATGGAGAAAACCCCACAACTTCCTCAGAGATAGAATTAGCACAAGATGTAAAACCCCAAAACAGTAAGATGCACTCATGACAGCAGTAATCTTCTTCTTGTCTATCCCCGGTGTCTTCTCCTTCCTCAATTATGTGCTACATTTGAGTGTGTGAGTGATGTGTGCTAAATAGAGACCCCATCTCTCTATTTATACTAATCCTAACATGACTAAAACCCTACTAGGGCCGACCTCTACTAGGAGAGTCTAATAACCCTAGTGCCCCAGAATTGCGGGGACTTTAACCCTTACACAATCGGAGGGTTACCTACTATGAATTGACATGACTTGTTTCATTATTGATTCTCCCGATCGAAACATCGGGGCATGACAACATGACTCAATTACATAATAGATACATCCCGGAATAAACATCGGGTTACAATAGATAAGATACATAGATGAATACATTCCAAAGTTACAAATACATCAACAATGGTGAGATAAGTTTTTGGAATCGACCTACAATAATCCATAGAATTGTTACTAGGAATGATCATGATGAATCCATCAAATTTCTAAGTAGGCAGGTTCCTTCTATCCATGAGTGCAGCATCAATAAAGTTGTGAGTGGAAACTCCATCAACCAAAACTATGACTCTTTGGAACTGCACCACCACCTTGAATTTGAGAGTGTGATATCGATGGATTCCAGTTAGAACAGAAATGACATTCTTTCGTAATTCGGGTTGGGGTTTCTCCTCTTCTGTTGTCTCATACCCATCTTCTGGTATCATGGGATCATTCTCCTCACCGTAGAATTCACAATAAATATTGTGTATCCATGTGTAAGAATGAGTAAGGGTAGGAGCTAATCCTTGGGTTGGAAGTGGTTACACATTGTCCTGATATTGAAACACATTCTATTATGTTATAATCAGAATTATGTATCATGTCAAAACACACAACTGTATAAGTAGATAAAGAGCAAAGTAGAATATGCATGCTCTGACTTCTTAGCAACTTAAAGTAAGGGCCAAGGCCTTTCAGTTTCAACAATAAATTCTTAACAATATTTTTACCTATTACTTATCAATTCAGAAAGAAGTGTTGAGTGTGAAAACTATCAAAAAAATGAAGTCAATACACATAATGTATACGAACTCAAACTAATCATAAATTATAATACTATTATCCTTGAAATAAAAATAGAAAATACCATTAACATATCAGAAAAAATTGTACAAATGAAAACATATCAAATAACAACATATGCACCCCTTCCATTAAAATACCCTACCACTTATCTAGTGTCATTTTTAGAGTCCAAACTAAACCCCAAAATATTGGCCATTCTCGAACTCCTTTCCTTCTCATTATCCAATTCAAAATGGTGAGCCCCATGTTTGTAGTCATAGGGAATAATAGAAATGGAAGCCAACAATACAGATGATGCAATCAACTAAAAATCTTTCTATGCCAAGTTTTTATTGTATCTTTTCTAGAAGATATAGAGCTTCTACCATGCATAGGCATGCCACAAATGACTTTTTGATATCCATAATATATTTGTTAACTTTGAATAGTAAATTTCCATCATTAGAGGTTTAGTTGTCTTCTTGACCATGCACATAAGGCCATGAATATCTTCTATAGAGCAAAAATATCCCTGCACATCATATTCTATACATCGTAATAAATATTATAAGGAAAATGAAAAAGACAGAAAAATAAGCACACCAACCTGCCAGAGCGCAAGCTCAATTGCAGCCTTCAGTTGCTCAAACCTTGTATCAAGGTAAAGCTACAAACTCCTAGGTAGATTCATATTAGGATTGTCTATTTGATCCCTATACTTATTTAAATTGACTAAGTGATTACGTTTTATTTCACAAATCCAACAGAACTCTATTTTCCATTTATAGTGCAAACAAAATTGAAAGGATCGATGTGCATTCATCTATCCTTCCAATTAGGATTGTAGTTAGCCATACTAGAATGAAAACCTTATTCAACAGTCTTTTTAATAATCAACTAAAAAACAAGTCTTGTATTTCTATAAGAAATAGTTGTTATATCTATTGCATGTGCTAGGAGGAGTGCAGTATGTGTCTCTTTGTCACTGATATAGAAAATATAGAACAAACTCTACCAAAATTTCCATAGAAAAACACTTAAAGCTCCTAAAGAAAGACATATTAAGATCAATCATTGTCAGTGCATCCATTGCAGAATTGGGGAAGCCTATTTGGAGTTGTTAGTGAAAAAATTAAATGGAATACAAGTTAACAACCATTAATACAAAATTGTCTAAAGTAAGAAAATACTCCATCTATTCTAACACCATTTAACATGAACTCGCCTCATATAACGCCTCCAACTTTGAATTGTTACAAAGTATTTCATGCATAGTCTTATAAGTTTCCCATATAAACTTAAACCATGGGGTAACCATCTCCCGATCAGACCTCAATTTCCCTTTCTCTCCATTGACATAACTGAGCATCAATTCCCCTTGCCTCTTCTCTGCCTCTAAGTCATCAACATAAAGAGCAATCTCAAATGCTTATGCTTGAGCTTGAGCATGCTCATCCTTATCACTAGAAACCTGGAGGAAATGCTCAGGACAACGGGTTCCCATTATCATGACCAGTGTGATTTATGAATTATGGTGTGATGTAATTTCCTTTTCATGGAAGCATATAGAAACCCAGTTGTAAATAATGAACTTGGATCCTGCACATATAGTTCACACCATCTCGCAAGTTTCTCTAGAACTATGGGTTGACAATTAATGCACAAGTCTCTTTTATTGCTCTTTATAGGGTAATAACATATCTAATTAGAACAATCGATGCTCCACTTCAACATTTTTGTCATTGCAATCACCAATAATTATTGCATTTTCCAATTCGATTTCTGGAAATATAAGTTTCATAAAGTGTTTGATAGATTCAGTGAAGGGATTTACAAATTGGTAAAGGATTCTTATTCAAATAAGGCCACCTAATCATCAATCAATCAATAATGGTTTTCTTGGGGTTGATTGGTTTTCAAAGACACAATTTTTGTATTTGCAGAATGTGAGGATTAGTGAGACATTTCCTTTACGAAATTAAAAAATGATTGATAGGGAATTGGTAGAAAACAAATAGTGGACAAGCTTGAAGTGAAGAACAATTACAACCTTTCATATATAAAAATGGAAAAGGATACTAATGACCCCCCCAAAAAAATATAAAAAGAAAGTTGAGAACTCAAATCAACAATCTAATTTGATGAATGGAAATTCCACTGGGACATCAACAACTACGAGGAAATCAGAGTACCAAATATATGGTCAGACTTTTGGTATGTATATTTGTCAACCTCTGAAACCCCCTTTTCTATACTATGCAACTTCCTTCATTTCCTTCTTCACAAGACTTTGCCGAAGTATATTTTGGCATGTAACTAGAATTATATAACAATTCTACAACAGATCTATAGATCTACAAGGCTAATATCTAACATTAGTGAGTGATAAATTTAATTTAACCTTTACCCTAATCACTTCTTTGGGATAATTTTTTCTTTCTACAAAAAATTTCAAGCAGGAAACTAATGGAAACTCATGCAAAGCACTAATAATCCATGAGAAGAATAAATATACAAAGAAACATCATCTTGGATCATTGCCCTTCTTCCAATTGTCCCATATATATTCATCAAATTACTTGGGATAGAAATCCTCCCTTCCAACCATGCGTTTAACAAATAAAATAGATCTTCTTTATCTTGCCACTTGTGCATAGCCTTGAAACCTGTAACTATCACTAAACTCCAAATATTTTACATTGTGTTGGTGATAGAAGAAAGCCCATGAAAATGCAAAATTAGCTATGCATTTACAAATGTTAACAACTGGATCCATTTGGGGACTACAATTTGCAATACAACTCCAGGATCTCTACATAATATACCTCCAAGTTGAATCAAAGGATTGGCTATTATTGATGAGATTGGTGGAAAATTTTGAATCCCTATAGCATGCAACAAAATGTCTTCAATCTCATTTTATTATAAAATCTTGAGAATGTTCATCTACTTACTCATTCTCAAGGCACTCTACAAACAAAGCACGAGCCCAAAAATGCCAAAGGGAGCCTAGTGTAAAACCAATCTAGTGTTTACACCAATCAAAATGATTCTTCCTACCCTACTCTACAATAAGAATATGCAAAGCTAAGTGAAATAAAAAATACAATGCAACCGCTGCATAATCTCATAAAAAACATGAGATCTTCCTAAGTGTTTGGAAATAAACCAAAACAAGGCTACATGAAATATCTCACAAGAGTAGACTGGAACATTTACAACTCCAGATCAAAGAAAGAAATATCTGGATCACACTAAGGGCTGATATAAGCATCATGTATAGTCTATCCACCATCTGATAGGTATGGTATAAGAATCACCTCCTGAATGTGAATAGGGTATTCCATCAACCAGCCATGATCCATATGTGTGCCCCGCAAAATGCCTCTCCAAAGGATGATCTAAATCCTCCAACAATATCTCTCTTGCTGTTAGAAAACTCCACCAGTAGACCATCAATCAACAAGGAATGAATGGGTGGATCCAAGAAAAATATGCAAGAAAATAGCCCTCTTTCACTGCCATCCATCCATCCTCCATATTTCATATGCTTGGAAAAATCAGATATGAAAAAATGTATCAAATAAAAGGTTATTGTGCCCTGCCCCCTTTTCAATGGCTGAAAAATACCACCACTGATAAACATGTCTATGATACTGGCCCATACATGTGGTTGTCATGAAAATGCATTCTATTGTTGAATCGATTTCATGTGCAAGGTAAAAACTCCAACTAAAAATATTATTGGAAGATTTATGCACACATGTCTATCTCTCCAAACAATGTATTGTTGTTTCATGTGTTCTCATCTAGGCATTAAGAACATGTAATTTGTAATTTATAATTATTTTTCTCAAATATTCCAACTCAGAGCTCAAATAATGAGACAAGATGTTCTTATGTAATATTCCTTGTGTCAATGAACAAAAGAATTTGATAATTTATTATTAAACTCCATAATCATTGAAATAATAGGAGATCAGAAAACAAGGTCCTAGCAGATATGGGAATTTTATCATTTAGAAAAAATATAACCTTGTGATCCAACCTCCAATCTTCGTGATTCCTCCAACATATTGTTGGCCCTGGTGTATCCCTCAAAAGAGTCATCGCTTTTGGCCATGGAAAGCATGCCTTGTGTATAGCTATTGGGCATCTCACAGAATGCCACAAGATAGATTTTGAATAGAAATGTATGTCTTTTTACACCTGAAGATTTTGAATAGCAACCTCATCAATTGGGTCTACGAGATAGAGGACTTGTAAAGGAAAATAGTATGGAACAATTGTCATGTTGTATGTATTACTACAGTACAATAAAATTATGTCAGTTTTGTGGAATAGAAAAACCATACCTCAATACCCTTCATGTCCAACATGTCCCAGAAACAATGAGCTACAATAACCATTAAAATACTTAAAACAATAACATTAATAACAGTAGCGATCTATATCATAACTAAGTTGTTAATGAAAGACAAAAATATATAACAGTAGCAATATATATCATATCTGAATCAATTATAAAATCAACCTCTTAGAGTTAGGTTACTTGCATGAGACTTAACTAGACCAACATACATGTGAAATGAGAGAACCTAGAACTAGAAAAGACCACAAAATAGATCATCCAACCCTCACAAATAAAAAATAGTAGCATCACAGTAGTACAACCAACTCACAATAAAAAATGACAACAAAGTACTCCAAAAAAGTCATATAAGGTAGCGATATGGTGGATGGCACCTGATGAGGGATCTTAAGTTCAACGAAAGGGTGTAAGAATGCAGAAAGTGTTACAAAATTCCCATAAATCTAGAAACATGTATGCAAGCTCTAGTAAAAATGACTGCAAGCATTGCAAAATGACTTCCTAGAAAGTAAACTTGCTTACAATTTCCACAAGTGATGCATGTTCTAAAGAATGGGATCATGTTGTCTTTGCTTCATTTATGTAGTCTATATCATTATGTATTTTATTTACTCTATGTCTAAATAGTTTTCATTCAAGACTCTTGGCCTTTGTCTCAATGAAATAATATTTATTGAGAGAAGGTGAACACTCAAAATAACAACTTGTACCTGTTTCTCTATGATAAAACATCTTGTACTGTATGTTTTATAGGAATTCTGGAGTGGACAGGTCTTGCAAAGTATAGAACAAGTATTCAAAACAATTTTTGGCTCATCCTCATAGCTGATGTAAAGAATGCCAACATATGGAAGGAAAATGGCTGCAAAAATGCACAAAAGGTTAAAAAATTCCCTATCTTCATGTTTAACTAGCTGCGAGAATTTTATCTTAGTCTTACATGCATAATGCAATACTTGCAGGAAAGATTTATAAAATGCACGCAGGCAGAAGAAAAATTTCTGCATGAGTGAAGGAGATGTGATTAAAATGCACGCAGGGTCTGCAATATGCCTGCAATTGGAGGATACAAATGCCAGCCATGCCTCAATAATATCCTCAAGCCTCAAATATTCCCACACTTGAGAGTAAAAATTCCCACAACTAGTTAAAAATTCCCATGGGGCAATAGAGAAATGCCTGCAGGACCTCAAAATTCCTGTCTTAGTCTCTAAAAATTCCTGCAAAAAGTGAAGAAATGTCTACCTAGCCACTGGGAAATGCCCGAAGACAAGTGAAATTTCCACAACTTGAAGAAAATGGAAAGAGTTCAGAAGGATATGCCTACAACTAGTTTGAAAATTCTTGCAAGTTCCCAGAAAAGTTGGAAAAATGTCCAGAGCCTGTTGAGAAATCCCGTAGGTGGTTTGAAAATGCTCATTGGAATGATAAAATTATTGCACTACCTTATAAAATTCCCACAGGCCTCAAATGTATGCATGCAGGTCCAGACAAATGCCTGCAAAAATGCACAAAAGGTTGAAAATTTCCCGCAGCCATCCATAGCAATATATGAAATAAAATGCAAAAAGACATTAGCTACAATATGATTGTAGAAATATACATTTGTGAATGGTTGATATTACTTTTCATTGATTGTGAAGATATATGTGAGACAAATTAAATATCTTGAGATGAATAGACCAACGAGGTTTCAAGGGAAGCAATTAGTCTACATATTGATAGGGGGAGCACTATGGTTATATAAAGAAAATCAAATAAAGTGAAGCAACATTGTGATGTTATCATTGATGCATGCTTACCTTTTATGAAATTACTATATGACTATTGATAAATTCATTATACGAGCGTGTCCTTACATGTCACAGGAACTTCAATGATAAAGTTAAACACTTGATAGGTACAACTAAATTAAAGTTGTTATGGGAAGCTTGGGCTTATAAAGTTATTCTTCAACTATATTATATGACCACTTAGATGGAAATGAATTTCCATAAGTCCTTTATTTGTTTCAATTGTATTCTTGATCATGGCATCATAGGTGCACTACAAATCTTCACTTTTTGAGAGGGTTGAACTTCATGATGGATTAAAGTACCTTGGATTTGTTCTCAAACCCCTTGGATATGGCATCAAGGATCAAGGTTGGATGATAGGAAGGATTGAACATCAAATACATTTCTAGTATCACATGTGGATATCATGTGGAAGCAGAATGACTCTTGTTTATGATGTTCTTAAAGAAATTCATGTTTACTAGTTATTACTTTCTCATTGTCCCAAAGGGATACACAATAAAATTCAGAGGTTGTGTTTTGACTACTTGTAGTGCATAAAAATAGGACAAGGTTAGGTTTCACCTAGCTCATTGGAAAGTACTTTCCAAATAAAAACATGAAGGGGGATAGGGATTGAAACAACTTCCATAATTTAGTAAACCCCTAATAGCTAAAAATGTGTGGAATTTTATCTTCAAAGAAGGATTATGGAATCATATATTGCTCTTCTTACCATCATGGAGTAAATTCAATCACCAGTAAAGAGATTCACTAATGGCTGCAACCAGTGGATAGGCATGGTCTTGGCATGTCTGTTGGTGGGAAAACATCTTTCTTAGTAAGTGTGGAAGGACAAATTCTTTCACATTACTTTTACACATGCATATAGGGAATTGAAAGGAAGTAGTACAAGGTAAATTACACATATGTGAAATAAGGAAGGACCCATGAACATTTTGTCTTAATTTTTCTATAATATGGACCCATGACCATTTTTCCTTTCTTTTTATATGTTTTAACATCATTGTCAACATTAACCAGTCTAAGGAAGCTACTTTGTAGGTATTTTCTAAAATAAATTTATGTGAACTTCTTTATAAGATCAGGTTTCCCATGACAAGTACAACAGTAAATATATTGATGGCAAAGGATGATGACATGGAAAAAAGGAATATAAAGGTTGATGACAAAGGACGATAACATGGAAAAAGGGACATGATAGTTTGGACATCAAGTCAACATGAGGGTAGGTTACCCAACCTTCTCAATTGTATGTGGTCATACATCTCATGTGTCTCATGCAAAGAGTGGAAGATCATAACCATCATCACTAGATAAGGAAGCTCATGTGGTCATCTCATCTTCCTCAGGTTAAATCAGCAAGGGGTGTCCAGCCACTTGAGGATAACCATAGTCCTCGGAAGATGTCACACATATTCAAAAATAAGCTATGCAACAAAGTGAACAAACATTTCGCATATAAATTGTAAAAATCACAAATATAGGTATATTAATTGTTTTAATCATCACAATACTATCAAACAGAGAGCTACATTAATAATCATTAAAGTATTGAAAACAAAAACAGTAATAACCATAATCTTGTAAATTCTACAATATTGGAAAATACTAAAGGTTGGGGGGGGGTTGGGGGGTGAATCAGTATTGTTACCTTTTTTCATGATTTCAACCACTTTTAAAATAATAAATAACAAATAGAATCAACAAGATACAAAGAACAAAAGTTTATCGTGGAATCCCAACTGGTAAAAACAACAAACACTTTCTATAACTACAAAAGAACCGTAAGAGAAAATGAAACACAAAGAACTGTAAAATTTGTTCTTGATGGCCCAGGAAAAAGAATAATTTCAAAAATATCTTATATCTTATACTTCTATCAATACAAAGGACCCATTCCATGTCAAAAAAGTATCCTACATCCCATCATCAAAGGGTGTACAAAATCAAACCTCAATTCAACACCAAAAAGACATTCCACACGGTCCAAAGAAGCACATAAAGATCCCTAAAGGCTTATCCAAGGAAGCACTTAGGGGGTAAAGTGAAAATACCCTCGAAATAAGGCATTTATCTGACATGAAAACAACTCATCAAAAGGAGCAGTCAGTAGAGCATAGTCAAAGGATAAAAAAAACTCAAATATTTACTAAGAAAGACGAGTAAGCGACAACAAGTATGTTGAATAACATAACTTAAAAGAACAGAATGGTATCACTCCCAATAGACTCTCCATCCAACATCTCAATATAAGAGAGTTTTCCCATATCAAGAGAAAGTTATTCCTCATATAAAACATCAACACTCGTATTGTGCTCCCTGTAAATGTGCTGAAATTTTATGGAGAGGAAAGAATATTTTACCTCAGTGATGCGATCACACTAGTGTTCCAGGTCCACAACATCTAGACATGCCACCAAGTTTTCCCAATTAATGATAACTTGGGATTCCCCACATACAGAGAGGGTAGGAAGGCCTATAGAGACTGCAAATACCAAAAGTGACCAAAGTGCCATCAATATATTTGGACACTACAAATTTATATATCACTTGAAATAGGACTTTTTGTACATATTTTTTCTATTAAATATAATCATGAGGAAAGTTATTAGATATTTATGTTTAAGGTTTTTTCATAATAGAGCTCAAGGCCGTTACAAAAATTTACTCATTAAAAATGTAAACTATTCATTGAACTTAGGTATGAAGGATACCAATATTTATTCCCAGCCACTTGAACTAGAACCCATTAACAAAAACCTTCATAAATATATATAAAAGATTTCATATTTACATAAAATATAAAATATGTGAACTGGTAATTAAATGGCGGCAAATAAATAGAACATAAGCCAATAAGCCACATAAGAAGTTATTTACAAATTATATTGAAATATCCCTTTCATAGGTACATATAAAGAGGCACACCTTTACAAAAACATATAAACTATGTGAATAAATAAATATAAATTATACAAAGAATATTTAAGAATTCAAATGGATCTATATAGATCGAACATGAACACTTGCTTTTGTTTTCATTTGAATCCATGACTTAGGGCATGCACTAATTTCATGGATCCCTCCATAAATTTCTAGTCGTGATAAGTTGTGCCCAAATTTACAAGGTAACAAGACATTATTGTATGTCATAAACTACATTACAACAAATAGGAGACAATAAATGGTGCCCATGTGTATAGGAGGTAGAGTTGCGAACCAAAAGTGTGGTGATTTGGTTGAGAATCCTAATACTGAGAGGAATCAGCTCTCGTTCATTCAGCGAACCCCTTCCTTGAAACAACCATAAAGCTAGCTTGTGAGTGTGGAAAACCCCTTAAGTTGCACTAGACACAGATCAATTTATAGTTTGACACAATTTTTGTAGTATGGGTTCTTCCTATAGGCCTCTTTTTATTGGGTGGCCAACAGGCTTTAGCTCAATTTTGATCTCTCCCATCTTTGGGGGATTTCTATGCTCAAGGTTGCCCATCCTCTTCATCTCCAAAATCTACGTGGAGGGACATTGATAGATTGAGATCGAGACCTATAAACAAACTGATACCATGGTCAGGTAGATAGTTAAACAAGCTATGGCATGACAGTATAGAGCAGGAATTTTCCTTAACCTATGAATTATGGCAAGCATTTTCCTAGAGCAGTTTTGACTAATTTTCCCATACTTGAGCATGCATTTTGTTGCAACAAGGTTTGATGGTCCTAAAGGAAACTACTAATAAGATCATATAAGAAACAAATACAAGTAACATTCTGAAGTTGTCATTGATGAATATGAATCTAATAGATACATTATAGCATCCAATGAACTGAAGAAGAAGTTTCGCAATGATTAAGAATTTTTTTTGGTAACATCAGTTTACAAATGCTGAAGGTCAAATATTATGAAGGCTTTTAGGTATAACTCTGAGCTAGTGAAATTTTTTAATACATTTAAATCCTGCACTTAATGGACATAATACCCACAAGTATTGCATTATGCATGAAAGACTTAGATAAAATTCCTATAACTAGTTAAACATGCCCACATGGAAATAGATAAATTCCCATTGAACCCTAAAATGCTTGAAATAGAGGTGGAAATATTCCTGTAGAAGGTGTTGAAATTCCAACAGATCATTGAAATTCCCGTGACATGTAAGGACATGCCCGCATAATTATGCAAGCACCCACACATGAAAACTATATGCCCATGACATGTAAGGAAATTCCCGCATCATGAATGTATCAACAGTCATCTAGTAAATTCATAAAAGGTAAGCATGCATCAATGACAACATCACAATTCTGCTTCACTTTATTTTCTTTTCTTCCCCTGAAACGTTGTTGGTCTGTTCATCTCAAGATATTTAATTTGTCTCACATATATCCTCACAATCCATGAAAAGTAATATCAACCAATCACAAATCTAGATTTCTACAATCATATTGTAGCTAATTTATTTTTGCATTTTACTTCATCTATTGCTATGGCTGCCTACAGGAAATTTTCAACCTTTTGTGCATTTTTTCCGGCATTTGTCTAGACCTACGTGCATATTTTTGAGGTATATGGGAATTTTATAAGGTAGTGCAAGCATTTTATCAGTCCAATGAGCATTTTCAAACTAGATGCAGGCATTTCTTCACTGCCTACAGGCATTTCTTCACTATCTGCAGCCATTTCTTCAATGCACACAGTGACTACTCAAATTTGAAAAATTTCTACATGGAAAGTGAAGTATTTCCTACACACAAAAGAAAACATTTGTAGGATGCCCAAAATTCCCACAATGACTGGATAATGCATGCAGCATATTAAAGAAATGCTTGCAACAGCTTGAAAAATGCTCGCAGGCATATGGGAAGCCCTCAAGCCGATGATAAATTGCAATCAGAGTTTGTACTTGAATTTTGAAAATGCATGAAAATGTTGTGAAGAGAGGATTTTGATGTAATGTGTTGAAAAAATTCCCGCAATAACTAGAGAAGTATCCACATAGTCATTTATAATGCCAACATTTAAAGAAAAGTGCTCGCAAAATGATAAAGAAATGCCCAACACGATCTCAAAATGTATGTAATGTCAGAAATTTGTTGTTTTATTCATGCCAACACAGTTAAAATTCCTACCTGTTGAAGGTATATGAAGGAACCAAATTCCTACACTATGCCTGCTAGGAAGGAAAATATGACTGCACATTATGGAAATATGCCCGCAGGGTCCCTGAAATACCCGGATATAAACTATACATCTATATATATATAGATACGCCAATGTTCAAGAAAATGGCCACATATATAAGAAGGGATATGCCCGCTTGGCCATTGAGAGATGCCCATAGCCAAGTGAAATGTCCACAATATGGAGAAAGTGGCCATATTTCAAGAAGGAAATGATTGCATGTCTGTAGGATTAATTCAAATTATTGCATTACTGGTGAAGATTCCTATAGGAATAATGTAAGTGCTCTTCATGGTCAAAGGAATGCCTGCAGAAGTTTCTAAATTCCATCAAACAGCAAAATGCTTGCAGGGTTAATTGAAATACCCGCAATAGCCTTAAAAATTCCCACATACTAAAAAATATGCACGCATGATTAGATAAATTTCCACGTCTATGAAGGATATTCCTGCCTTGGAACTAAAAAATGTCTAGAAATGCCCATAAATGCCATTCAAATATCTGATGGCTTTATAATATAAGAGAAAGGAGTTTAAATCTAATCTCGGGCTCTCTATAATATTTTTTGAATTCATGTAAAAATTTTACCTTTGGTTTTCATTAGGTTGTTTTGAAAAAACAAATAAAAAACAAATAATACAAATAAAAAACAAGGGCATAAAACATAAAACAAGTGAACAAACAACCCTCATGGCCATAATAAAAAAAGGAATAAGAGTCAAACCCCATGCTTTCCCAAAAACCTTGAATCCACAGAGGAGACAGTGACTGGTGCCCATGGGGATAGACAAGGTAGATAGTGATTGGTGCCCGAGTGCAGAGGAGGTAGAGGAGGCCTGTAGAGACGTCTTCAGTATGTCAAATGCTTATCCAATTTGGATAATTGATGTAAATGTATTTACTTTCATACTGTATGTATGTAAGTGAATATGAAAAATAATCCAGATGTATCAGTTCTCCATTTAGTGTCAAACAATAACGTGACCTTCTAACAACTGTATTGTTTTGTGTGTGTTGGAATATGGCTTTGAGGAAGATAAGTTGCACAGCACCAAGGGTGATGCACAAGGAGGAAGATGGGGCGCAAGGAGAGAAAGTTGAAAAAGAGTCGGCTTGGTCATAATTTTGTAGGAATTGGTCATATTTTTGTAGTTTTGGTCCAAGTTAGTTAGGAGGTTGATCAAAGTGGACCATTTTGTCAAAGGCGTGAGCCTATAAATAGAGATAGGAATGTAATGTTGAGATATCTTTGGATCAATCAATGAAGGATGAATGTAATGATCTTATGTTGAATTTTTCTCTATGGAATACTATTGTCTCTTTTGTCTCAACTGTGGATATTTTTTTGAGAACCTGTTTTGAGGTGGAAGTAATATGACATGACGAAGTTGTGATGGAAACAATGTATTTTTATGTCTTTCTGCTTTCCTGTTTTCCCTGTGATGCAATGTGAATGAAATAATATCGTAGTATGATGGTTTTTTTTGAATGATGCGATGTTTCTATGTTTTAAATCATCTTATAGTGATCGGTCTATTTTTGAGTAATTATGTTTCTACGATCTGATTATGTGGATGCAATATGATAGGAATTTGTAAACCTTTCTTTGGATCTTTGAAGTAATGTTGTGATAGTTAGACAATAGATGCACAATCCTCCTTCTTACTGTGGAAACATGGTTCCGACATCTCTCCCTCAAACATCTTGGATGAGACTTCATCTACTTCATAGGTGTTGCTGGACAGGGTAAAACCTGTCTGGGATGGTGCTCAAGGAGATCATTGAGTTAAGGGTGTCGACAGAGCGTGAAACTCTGTTGATGGATCCTTGTCAACAAATGGTTCTGTTGCTAGGACCATAGTGTGAGGATAAGGAGGATATGTTTTGGAATCCGACTAGACTATATATTCAAGATTGGTTCGACTAGAAGGCTTGAGAACTTGCAGTAGAAGAGAATCGGAACCTCGGATTAACAATATTAGAGTGGTTGGGAAGGTAACTATATTATGATATCCATGAGTAATTCTTCTCTGAGTTTCTGATCATATTGTATGAGTGGTTAGCACATTGACCTATCGGAAGACAATTTTTCAAGGAGGCAAACCCACTTGCTACACCCTAGATTTGATCTAGCACCTGTAGGAGGTAGAAAATAGAGTGTCAAGGGCTATCGAAGTGTGGCTTGACACCATATTGGAGGGATACATCACTGAGTTCACGGTTGACATAGTCAAGTCTTACATCGACGTGAAAATGGAGTTATTCAAAGGACCAAGAGGTAGGTTTCTTTTATCACTGCAATTATTAATTAAAACGCTTATCTGTGAAAAGGGAATTTTGAAGATGAACTCTGACCAGTAGAGACCTGGTGTACGAAGGTTGCGGGTACCGCAGATACAAGGGTTGGATGAAATGATATAGGGTATATGGATGGAATTTACAATGAGACTGTGAGGGAATCCGAGGAAGGACGTGGTCTTATGTGAAGTGGGGCAAGGTTTCGATAAGAGAAGAGGCAGAGGACTAAGGAGAGTCCTATTGCGAATGAAACAAGAAGCTATGAGAGAATATCACAAGGGATGAAGCAAATCTACAATGAGGAAGGAGACAACCAGTCTATTCTCTAGCCTGAGATAAGACCAAACCCAAGAAATAATGTACCCACACCTCTGTGTACTGTACCGCACTCAGGAAGAAATACTACCTCAACACTGAACTGTCCGACGTCTCATCAACACTCTAATAGTAGCGAATCAATGAACATAGGAAGAAGGCCTAGGATGGTAGAAAATGATGTAAAGTTATGTCTTTTTCATGGGAATGGGATGGAGGATCCCAAACAATACTAGTTTATGTGCGAAGTAGTTTGGAATGTAAATTAGGCTTAGGATGATGATGTTAAGAAAGTTTAGTTGGCGACAACTTTTTGAGGTCGCACATTGGATTGGTACATGAAATTTGTACAAGTTCCCACAGGGACTCCAATGAAGACTCTGGCAGAGATCAAAACTGGATTGATCAAAGAGTTCAGAAAGCCTAAGTCTGAGGCACAATATATCACATAGCTAAAGGAGATCAAGCAACATCCAAATGAATCTGTTTGGGATTTTGATCAGCGATTCAAGAAACTGATGGCAAAAGTCAGTTTTGGAATGAGTGATGTACATGACAAGGAGTGGTTCATTGTGACATTAGTACCATATATTAGGATGCCCTTCATGCAGTATAAGATTGCAACATGGGTCGAGGCTCTGGAGATTGCTATGAAACTGGAAGCTTCATTGGTTGGAGAGAATGGAGTTGGCATGAATCAGATTTAATCACAGCTGGAAAACCTAACAATCCAATTGCAAGATATCAAGAAGGGAATGGAGCATCATGAGGAAATATGGTGTACTCGATGTCATGCGGAGGGACATCATAAGGATCAATGACCATATTTTCTAAATTACTTGTTGTTGGGAGCCCCAATTCCATTAAGAAATGGAGGCATGCCATGCTATCACATCTGTCAGGTTCATCGACATTGACACAAAGACTGTATATGTCTTCAAAAAATGGTATCCAAGCCTATGAACTTATATTGTATGTTTTGTCGATCTATGGGACATGAAGACAAGGACTGTTGAGCATATTATTTTATCTAGGACAGGATTATGGATACATATTATGTGAAGGGAGAATACCACTGATCAGTGGAGATACCACCACCATAGTAGACACCATAGATGGTACATCCACAGCCGCAGTTTGTACCAAATCTGCAACCACAACCGCATTTTTCTTCAACACAGCCACAGTACAACCAGATACAATATGCCCATTGGTAGTCGCAGTATAATCAAGTGCGATATACTCAACTATAGTATAGTCAGCCACAATTGAATCCCCCACCATAGCAGCAGTTCAATCAACCATAGTATCAACAGTAGGGAGGATTTCGTGGAGGATTCTGAGGAGGACGAGGCAGAGGTTTTGGTCGAGGAGGAGGACGAGGAAGAAGACCTATGCAATGTTACAATTGCATAGTATTGGCGCACTACCAGAGAGATTATCCAAACTTGCAATCACAATGTACCTACTATACCCCCGCAAAACACATAGTTGAAGACTATCTGTAGCTGATTGCGAAGTGGCAAGTAAGGAATGTTCTGCCACCGCAGAACAAAAACCAGAATGTGAATCAAAACATGAACCAGCTAGTGAATCCATAACCAAACACAAACCAAGGAAAAATGGTTGGGAATATCTCAGCAGAACCCAAAGTTTAGTGTGATGATGTTGTCGTTATTACTCGTGGAGGTACGATGATAGGAGATGATGGCCCGATTTCACAAGTTCGATTGGATGGACAAAAAATATGCAATTTGATGTCTAAATTGAGAGGGATATGTTCTTTGAACCATGTGAGACCATAAGAAGAGATCTGGGTAATTTGCATGTTTATTCAATGCCACATGTTTTTTATTCAACTCTAGCAGCAGGACCATCGTAACAACATCATAGCTTGCAAAATTTCTTTGAATGTTGTTTGTTGCTGGCAAAGGATCCTGATGTGCTCACCAAGATCACAAGTCTATTGCATCGACCATAGAAGAGAAGGAAGGATTCTGTTGTGAAATCCATGCATAAGAAGAAAAATGGTAAGGAAATGAGAATGAATATCCAGATTGGGGATTATGAGGTAGATTCAGTTAGTCTGGATATAGGCTCGGATGTCAAAATTATGACGAAGCAGACATGGGGAAACTAGAGCTAGTTTGGTCCCCTGTACGGCTGCGACTGGATAACCAAGCCAGGGTGACACCAATTGGCCGAGTACCGTGTCTAGCGGTGGAAGTCGAAGGAATGAGGACATATGCATATTTATATGTTATCGAAATTGTTGATGAAGGAAGCCCGTATCCCATACTACTGGGGATTGGATGGGCTAACAACAACTTGGTGGTGATCAAATTCAATAAGCATGTGATGACTTTCAAGAACCGCGATATGAGGGTCATAGCCCCAATGGATCTAAACGAAGCAAGAAGGTATGTTGAACCAATTCAGGAAGAAGTTGTAGGAGGATGGGATCATGCATACAACATTTTAAAAGATCATGTCCACCCTACTACTGATGGAGAGATGGGCTGCCGAATATCTAGCTCTGCATCATCTGATTCTGACGATCCGTTGGAGAATTGAATGAATCAGATGCATGAGGTGTCAATTCAGAAGTGTGGCATAATTACTCAGTTGCTACAGAGAGTCACAATAGAGATTGTTGAGTTACCAACATATGAGGGACTGCCTGATTTACCTAAATTTTTGGTTGATTTTGAATATAGGGTGTTAGAACCATGGAGGATATTGGTGTTGGATGAAGCATTAAAGGATACTCCTGTACGTTAGTGGGCGACACATAATAAATTGATCAATGGGTGGTCGTTATGTCGCAGGTTGATGGAAGTTTGCTTCGGTGGAACAAAACAGTACCAAGCTGAGAAGTATGATGGGCATAATCATCCTAATCATCATTTGATTGCATGTCATACCATGTGGGTGTCGTGACCAAGGAATGAATGGGTACATGATTTTGTACACACATTGGATGAAATGCTACAACAGTGGTATGTATCAGCCGAGCTTCGCAGAGAGATTACAACATGGGAAGAGATGTCAATTTGTTTTAAGTAACACCTTCAGTTTTGCGGATGTTGATCCCATGATTCATAGTGTGCTACAACATATCCGCGGCATTTTTTTGAAGGTAGTTCCAGTTGCATATCCTGTGGACCCGTATGAAGCACCAATGATGCAATCAATGATGGAGTGTTACAATTTAACATGAGGACCTGATGATGGAAATGACAAAAGGAACATCAATATTTCAGAATCTGAAGGAAGTTGGGATATCGTAGCACTAGAGATGTCGACAAACAAAGTTCACTAGCCATTGAATATTTGGAAGGTCAACATTGGGACAGAGGAGGAACCAAAATTTGCAAATATTGGAGACTATTGGGATGAAGAAACCATGATGAAGATCACTGACTTGTTTCCGATGAAGTTTTCTGAAATTAAAGGGATATTAGGAGATTCGGGAGAAATGAAAATCCCACTGAAGCCCGATGCAAAGCCTATAAATTAGCGCCTGTATCACTTGAATCCGCGATACAAGGAGAGTGTCAAGGAAAATATTGATAGAATGTTGGATGCAAGAATAATAGAACTAGTTGAATAATCAGAGTGGATCAGTCCTATGGTTGTGCAAGATAAGAAGACGGGCGAGGTTGGAATTTATGTTGACCTCAGGAAGTTGAATGATGCATTCCTTCATGATCCATTTCTGACATCATTTACTGATGAAGTGTTGGAAGGAGTAGGTGGTCAAGAGATCTTTTTGTTCATGAATGGATTTTCTAGATATCATCATATCAATATTGTGAAAGATGATCAACATAAGACAACCTTTGTGACTGAATGGGGATGCTTTCAATACATGGTGATGCCATTTGGCCTCAATAATGCACCTGCAATATTCTCCAAGATCGTATTTGTTGCATTCAAGGATTTTAAACAGAAGTTTTTGGAAGTATACATGGACGATTGGACGGTGTATGGTTTGATAAAGGATCATCTTACAAATCTGCGACTGATGTTGGAGTGATGTTGACAACATCATATTGCACTGAATTCAAAGAAAAGTAATATTTTGTGCACCATTTGGGATTTTTTTGGGGAACACTGTATGTAAGGAAGGCTTGCTGGTTGATCCAACAAAGATTGTGCTTATTGTCAACCCGCTGCCACCCACAAATGTGAAGCAACTTAGAGCGACATTAGGCCATACGAGATACTATTGCAAGTTCATCAGAGGATATGTTGCGATCATAACACCTATGGAGAAGTTGTTGAAGTAGGATGCATAGTTCGAATGGAGTCATGAGTGTCAGGGAAGTTTTGGACAAATTAAATATGAAGATGGCTACAAAACCAATATTGGTTTTTCTGGATTGGATGAAGGAATTCCATGTCCATGTTGCAGAATCGTTAATCACGTTGGGAGTGGTGTTGGCATAACCAGACGAATGGAATATTGATCATTCGATTTCTTTTTCCAGTCAGAAGTTGTTGTCTGCATAGAAGATTTATACCATTCATGAAGAGAGAAGGGTTGGAGATGGTCTATGCATTACAGAAGTTTCGAGACTATCTATTGGGTCGTCATTTCAATATGTTCATTGATCACTCTACATTGAAATACCTAGTGGATAAGCCTATGTTGGGGGGGAAGATATGTCATTGGCTACTCCTTTTCCAAGAGTTTTATTCCGAGATCATTGTGAAGCCAGTTCGCTTGAATGCAGGATGTGACCATTTGTCATGAATCGATACAGGTGAAGAACTGACGAACATCAAAGACGGAATACCCGATGTGCAGCTCTTTAGGGTCGGAATGGTTGATGACTACTATGAGAAAATATTTTAGTTTTTAACAATGGGAATGGCACAAGAGGGATTCACTACAAATCAGAAGAAGCAGTTGGTTGTTCAGGATGCATATTTCTAGTTAATTGTCATAGAAATCTATAATATGGGACTTGATGAGATCCTACGTCGGTGTGTCCCACCGGATGAACAGGAAATTGTATTAGCATAAGGACACGCAGGAGTCACAGGGGGACACTATAAATATCATGTAACTTTCAAGAAGGTACTCTGCACAAGACTATGGTGGCCAACTGTCAATGGTGATGTGGCAGACTATTTCAGGAATTGTGACGTTTGCCAAAGAACTGGGAAGATGTCACGAAGGGATGAGATGTCATTAGTACCTCAGGTGACATTGTAGCCATTTGATAAATGGGTATAAGTGGATTTTGTGTGACCAATCAATCCACCAGGGAAACAGACCAGTGCATGATATATCATCACAGTAACAAATTATTTGATAAGGTGAGCAGAAGCCACACGAGTGGGATATTACACTACTACAACTGTAGCAAGATTTCTATTTGACAATGTTGTCACTCGCTTTGGTTGTCCAAATATATTGATGAGCGATCAGGGAAGTCACTTCATCAGTCGTACCAATAGTGTGCTGACAGAAGAGTTCCAGATTCATCACAAGAAGAGAAACCCCTATCATCCATAAGCAAATGGGACAGTTGAAGCATTCCATAAGGTGTTGGAGCATGCGCTTACAAAGTTCTGCAATACAAATCATGATGATTGGGATTTGAATATTCTGGTAGTCTTATGGGCATATCACACTACTTGCAAAAGGATGATAGGGAAGACACCAATCAAGTTTGTGTATGGGTAGGATCCGGTGATGTCATTGGAATATATTGTTCCTAGTTTGTGCATCGCAACAGTGATAGGGATGGATGACAGAGGCACATTGGAGGAACACCTAGCTTAGTTGGTGCAGTTGGAGGAATATTGATTCGTCACAGGATTTCATCAGCATGTTGACAAGGATAGAAATAAATCCTAGCATGAATGACACATCAAGAACAAGCACTTTCATTAAGGTGACTTAGTGTTGTTGTATGACAGTAAGTTTGTGAAACATCCAGGTAAGTTGCAAATGCATTGATTAGGTCCCTATATTATCAATTTCATTACCGAGGGAGGTGCAGTATAGTTGCAACAAGTAAATGGTGCAATGTTTCCAAAGTTGGTGAACAAAATTCAGCTCAATCCCTATAGAGAGGGCTCGATGCAATGTGATGCTTGAGGCATTGCACATTAAAAAATAAGAAGCAAAATTTGGTTTTTTTCATGAGGTGGTAATAAAGAGGCTGATGCACTGGAAGCAAGTGGCAGCACAAGAATAAGTGTTGAGATCACAATTAGGAAGCAATGTGGTGATTTTCGAAGGGACACAATTGAGTCAAATCGAATAGTAAATGCAGTAGTTAAACCAGTTAACTGGAAGTGCTATTGGACAAGACGCACATTAATGGTGGATCCAACCGTTGGATCGGGAGGACCAGTGGCGGATTTGGGTGATGAATAGGAGTATTTGGTTGTGATGATTAGAAAATATTTCACATGATCGATCCCGCTCTATAAGAGTTGGCGAGGTGTAGCTTGAAGTCACCATTGTGATTATTGAGCTGCAGAGTTGAGGTTGAAGAGCAGAGTCGAGTAATATTGAGTTGCATAGTTGAGTGAGAATGAAGAGCATAGAGAGTAATCACAAAGTTATGTAGATTGCAGCAATTCCACACCATATTTCCATTGGGAGCGCCAAGGTTTCTCTAGTAATTGATGTGCCCATTGAGGAGGAAGTAACTAGCATGATGGTGGGATCATCACCAATCATGTGGAAGAAGAGGGGGGCCAGTCAGCCCAAGTCATTGATGTAGAAGAAGAGAATCATAAGAAGTTTGTCCATAGCAGAAGCAAAAGTCACAACAGATGGATCCACAGCGAGGATAGGGGTGACTACTAAAAACATACTTGGATTCATTCCATCATGAAAGACTGATGCAAACCCATGGAAGCCAACAAAGAACCAAAGGTATCCGATAAATATTCATCTGTTGCTGATGAGAATGCAGTGCACTTTCAACATTGTGCCATGTTTAACCAAGATGAAATACAAAGACCACAATCTACTGGCATCTGTGGAGTGCACAATGGATCCATTCGAGAAGAGGACTGGGTAGGGGAACGACCCAAAAATGTGTACGTCATAGTAGTGTGTGTTGGGATTAGAGAAGTTGGGGATTTTAGGCCTCATTTATATGCCTCATTTTGGTAGGTTGGTGGAATCCAATGCATGTGCCAAATAGTTGTTGGCATGTTTTCATGGGGGATATATATGGTTGGACCGGCCTATGCCAGTTACTATCGAACTGATATCATAGATAATGGGGTCTCCCATGCAGGGGCCTAACCCATCGTAGTACTTTTGTGGAAAATATAACGACAAGAGGTTGGATGTGAAGTTGAAAAAGAAGTATGGATTCGATCGCGATAAGAGGGAATATGTCACGAATACAATCAATGATAAGGTTTTTCATGTTGCTGTAAATATTCTAGACATTAAGGTGGTACAGAAGAATCAGCCAAATCAATGTACTTTGGGAGTCATCACATGTGCTGAGCTATGCATCGCGGGCATGCAAATGAATTGGTCCTTATTTCTGCTGAACTAATTGACTGAAGATGCAATGATAGTCCAGGAGGGGAAGCGTCCATTTACCTATAGTTTCTTGATAATTTTGATCTCCTTAATCTCCTGGATGGAGCTTGAGGATTATCAGGGAATGAAATTGGATATTTTCAAAGTATGCAAGGTAGCCAGGTATCAAAACGGGTGGTATCTCAGCCAAGTTGGTCGGTTTTAGGATTGTGCAATACAATTTTGGTTGTATTGGGATGTGCTGCAAGCTGCAATTTCCAAGGTTCCATGGTTGTCAGAGGAAGTAGTGGTGAAGTACAGATGAGTCATAAGATTCACCAGAGGCCCGCATGAAATACATATGCAATCGAGGAGGGACTAGGAGGAGCAATGGTTGGTTATGCATTATAAGCTAACTAGAAAGGAGCTAGACACAATAGTGGTGAAGTGGATGGTGGCATGGAGGGAGACAACCATTTCATAGGAAATATCATATGCAAAGGAGGGACCTCCATCCGATGCTTCGATGGAGAAATAATTGGTACAAGAAAGAGATCAAGAGTCATGAGAAGCATCATCTAGGACTCTAACATATTTAGAAGTGGAATAGCAATACGAGGAGACAAGAACAAAGAGACGACAAGAACAAGGAGAGGCTAGTGGAACAATGCCAATGGTGAATGAACCGCATCATTACGAACATCATAGCAACAATGAATACAACCGAGACTCAATTGAGGCCGCAGTCAAGAGAGGGCTTTACAGAGGTAAAATAACAACTCACATATTTTATTAATGCAATATTGGAGAGAGTGTTTGAGGAAAAATTGTTGCATAGAATGGGTGAGATAAGTACAGGGAAGCGGGTTAGGATCATTCCACTTTGACTGCAAGCATTGGAGAAAAACAATGAGGATGTTGATGCCTCACTACAACAGTTTGAAACAATTCTGCTGGATGTAAGCAAGTTATCAACACACACATTGGTGCAATTAAAAAATCTGGAAGCACAGGAGTTGGTCGACCAGGAGAAGATCATCGATGACCACCTGTTGAAGTCGCAAGAGCGAGAAGAGGCAACAAAGGAAGAGATAAAAATCTTGAAGAAAGAATGGGATAGGATAGTTGTCGAGAAGGCACACCTGTGGGAGGACATAGAACGATTGGATAAGGTGGTTTCAGTTTCCTATATAGAAATCCCGAAGATCATAGAGGACATGGATGTTAAATCCAAAGCGCAAAAAATAAGACAAGTTATTGCGGGCTTCAAGTGCGACCTTGAATACTTGTAGGCACTGGTAATCCGAGCACAACTCCAGAGAAAGATGCAGAGAGAAAGGGCATCATTGAGGACATCGTGACGTGGCTTGAGGAGATTGAGAAATAGGTGAAGGTGATTATATATTCCACCACATAGTTCTTGGGTAGCGTGGTTTAGGATGAATAGTTATAGCATCTTAACACACAACTGAGTGAAACATAAGCACAATTGGTTGCACTACAAACATCACTTAGAACAATTCCCCCAGTTGTGTAGGTCATAAAGGTAGTGTAGTTGAAGGAGTTGCAATAGTGAGTAACGAAGGCATGGGAGAACCAATAGAGGTGCATAACTCAACTCAAGGAGTTTCAAGACATTGGCACATAGCTGTCACTGAAAGCAGTTACTACACTTCAAGTGGTGCAAGAAGGCTGAGGAGAGGTGAACGTGAAGATTTCCAAGCATCCACTTGAATGGGAGGTCACAATATGTACAGAGATCAGTGACAAGATGAAGGATCAAGTAGAAGAAGTCAAAAAACAATATGAGGAATTCAAGATCAAAATAAGTGGATATACTATTTCCAGTTGACATGGCTCGACGACAAGCCACAAGATTGTGTTGGGGGCCTATTGGAAGAAGGTTTTGAGGAAGATAAATTATGCAACACCAAGGGTGATGTGCAAGGAGGAATATGGCGTGCAAGGTCGAAAAGTTGACAAAGAATCGTCTTGGACATAATTTTGTAGTAATTGGTCATATTTTTGTAGTTTTGGTCCAAGTTAGTTAGGAAGTTTATCAAAGTGGAACATTTTGTAAAAGGTGCAAGCCTATAAATAGAGATAGGAATGTAATGTTGAGATACCTTTGGATCAATCAATGAGGGATGAATGTAATTATATTATGCTAAATTGTGCTCTATGGAAGACTGTTGTATGTTTTTTCGCAACTATGGAGAGGTTTTTGAGAACCTGTTTTGAGGTGGAAGTAATATGGCATGATGGAGTTGTGATGGAAACACTGTGTTTTTATGTCTTTCTGCTTTCCTGTTTTCCCTATGATGCAATGTGAATGAACTAATACTGTAGTATGATGGTTTCTTATGAATGATGCGATGTTTATGTGTTTTAAATCAACTTATAGTGATCGATCTGTTTCTGATTAATTATGTTGTTGTGATCTAAATATGTGGATGCAATCTGATAGCAATTTGTAAACCTTTGTTTGGATCTATGAAGTAATGTTGCAATAGTTAGATAGTAGATACGCAATCCTCCTTCTTACTGTGGAAACTTGGTTTCAACAGTTATCCCTCAAACATCTCAGGTGAGACTTCATCTGCTTCGCAGGTGTTGCTGGATAGGGTAAAACCTGTCTGGGTCGGTGCTTAGGGAGATCGTCTAGTTAAGGGTGTCAATAGTGTTAGTTTTTCATCATATAAGCTAGAATTATGATCTTAGGATCTTTTAACTGAGAGAATAACAAGAACAGCAGTAAAACATAAGCACATCACAAGAGACAAGAGACACAAAGATTTTTCCTCGGGGAAACCATAAAGGAGAAAACCCCGCAAATTCCTTAGAGATAGAATCAACACAAAATGGTAAGAACCAAAAATAGTAAGATGCACTCCCGACAACAGTAGTCTCTCTCTCTCACACTGAGAGAGCTTCTCCTCTCTCACTCATGCACCCCAATGAGTGAGTGTGAGTGTTGCAAGTGAGATAAATAGAGAGGCTCACTCTTTATTTATATTCTTCCATTCACTTGAAGTGCACTCCAACATGTCGGCCTCACATAAAAATTACTTACTAGAGCCGACATCTCTAGGAGTGTCTAATAACCCTATTGCCCCACCACTTATGGGGACTTTGCCTCCTCTGACCAATAGGAGGGTAACACAATGGTGGGGACTATTGCCCCAACTTACAATGACTCACCTAGGGTAGAATTCACTAGGATAGTATAATAACCCAAGGGCCCCACAACTGTGGGGAATTTAACCCTTGACCAATAGGAGGGTTACCCACAATGACTTGACATGACTTTCTCATTATAGAAACTTCCCGAGATAAACATCGGGGTATGACATGACTCAAATACATTACAATACATCCCGAAATAAACATCGGGTTACAATACATAAGAAATACGGATGAATACATTCTGAAGTTACAAATACATCAACATTCCCTCTTAACTAGGAAGGTATTCTCTCGACACAATTTATTAGCACAAGTATTCTTCTCTTTATCATCTGAATCATCGTCAACTTCTCATCATCTTCATCTTTAGTCATCTTTCATATGGATCTAGATCATCTCTCAATTTGGATCATCGTCACTGGATCATACTCGATATGGAACATCGTCACTGGATCATACTCGATCTGGAACATCACTACTAGATCTGGATCATCACTGGATCTGGATCATCATAACTAGATCTGGATCATCTCTCGATCTGGATCATCTCTCAATCTGGATCAACATCACTGGATCTAGATCATCTCTCAATCTGGATCAACATCACTGGATCTAGATCATCACTCGATCTAGATCATCATCACTGGACTGGATCTAGATCATCACTTGATCTAGATTATCATCACTGGACTGGATCTGGATCATCATCACTGGACTGGATCTGGATCATCACTACTGGATTTGGATCATCACTCGATCTGGATCTCTCGGAGTCATCATAACTGGATCTGGATCATAGCTCGATCTAGATCTCATCTAGTCATCATCATGTGTGCTATCTCATGATTCTTCTCGTCATAGGAAGTTCTATAGAGCCAGCCTTCTTTCATGATGGGTGTATGCCTACCTCCTTGTAGGTCTTTGGTAGCCCTTACATCTAACCTGCTCATCAGAATGGCCAGCACTCACATCTTACCTGCTCGTAAGAAAGGCGATAGCCCTTATATCTGATCATATAGGACCTAATCATACAGTCACATCAGAATGGCCAGCACTCACATCTGAACTACTCATTAGAAAGGCAGTAGCCCTTATACCTGTGTAGGAGCTCATCTTACACCAGAATGGCCAGTACTCACATCTAACCTGCTCATCAAAAAGGCATAGCACTCACATCTGACCTGGTAGGAACCAAATCCTACACCCTCGTCAGAATGGCATGCACTCACATCTAACCTGGTAGGAACCAAATCCTACACCCTCGTCAGAATGGCCCCCAGTCCCAAACTGAGCTACCTGGTAATGGACCAGGTGCCTCCACTCTCCCGGAGAGTGGAGGTATCGCTTACATCTGTCCTACTCGACAGAATGGCCAGCACTCACATCTAACATGGAAGGAACCTAATCCTTTAGCCATAACAAAAATGTTGTTCCCTTACATCTGACCTGCTCATCAGAATGGCAGTAGCCCTTACATTTGTCCTACTTGACAGAATGGACAGCACACACATCTGACATGGAAGGAACTAAATCCTTTAGCCATGACCAGAATGGCTCTACCCTTACATCTGACCTGCTCGTTAGAACGGTAGTAGCCCTTACATCTATCCTACTCGACAGAATGGCCAGCTCTCACATCTGCCATGGGAGGAACTTAATCCTTTAGCCATGACAGAATGGCTCAACCCTTACATCTGACCATGGAAGGAACCAATCCTCTCACCATGTCAGAATGGCTATGGGACCCATCAGTTTCCCTTGGAGGAAACCTCGATCTGGAGAACATCAAGCTTCTCCCTGAATTACTCGAACTTCGGCCTAGCCAATGGCTTCATCAATACATTAGCTATCTATTCCTCCGTCGCAACATACTGGAGCTTCACTGCTCCTCTCTACACCATATCCCTGATATAGTGATACTTGATATCGATATGCTTTGACTTGTCATGGAACACTGGATTCTATGACAACTTTATGCAACTATGGTTGTCCCAATGTATACAAGTAGCATCCATCTGGAGATCAGATAAATCAGATAATAGCTTCCACAGCCATATTGCCTCACAACTAGCTGAACAAGCTACGACATACTCTGCTTCAGTTGTACTCAGTGCCACACAGGATTACTTCCTGCTAAACCAAGAGATCACACCTGATCCCATACTGAATTAAGACCCTGAAGTGCTCTTCCTATCGATGGAACTGCCTGCCCAATCTGAATCAACATAACCCTCCAGGTTAATCCTCTGATTCGCATCGTACTTGATCCCATAATCAACTGTACCCCTCATGTACCTCAGAATATGTTTTGCAACAATCAAGTGAACATGTTTCAGATTTGTCAATAACTGGCTCAAGGTGTTCATAGCAAAGCACATATCTGGTCTTGTGTTCGTCAGGTACATCAAGGACCCAATCATCTGATGACACATTGTAGCATCGACCATCTCTGATGAAGCATCACTTAACAGCTTCAGGCTCGATGCCATAGGTGTGGTCATGTAGTCCATCATCCTGAACCTATTCAGGATCTCTACTACATACTTCCCTTGTTCACACCTCCATGCCTAGAAAATAGCGCATAGACACATAACAGGAGCATCACTGGTCTTCTACCTTCAACCTTGAAGCAAAGGTTGGAATCCACTTTACTCTCAGTAAAGCCTAGAGTCATTGGTAATCTATCCATCCTATCGTATCATGTCGAACCTCAGGATCTTCTGCAGTCACTCCCTCTAAAGCGGAGCATCATACTCCCTTTGTCTTCTGTACTCTATGCACTGAAACATTCTATACTGGAGTGACAAGTAGTATCCATCTAGGATCATTGGATACCAAGATCCTCTATTTTGAACTTTTTCAAAAGTTCTTCTCACATCTATCTGTGAGCTTGTCATCCTTTATCAACCTTGTAGCAAAGGTTAAGATATTCATCAAGCTCATCATGTACGTGTTTCAATTCTTACTGCCTGCAAATGTCTCTTCATAGTCTATGCCTTCTTTTCATGAGAAGCCTCGTGCTATGAATCTTTCTTTGTATCCCACGATGTTTCCATCTACTGCATGATGGAACTATATTGAACTTCTCTTCAGGTCTCGATACTGCACCTTGACATCATTCTTCTTGAACTGGTCTTCCCTTTCTTCTTGGTGGCTGGAAGGTTCTGCATCAATGATGTCACTGCACTCATCATATTATTCGTCTTTGAACTGTCATCACTTTTTCTTTGGAACAAGTCTTCATTCTTCTTTGCTTGTAGGCGATTATGTATGCGATCTTTCCTACAAGTCAAAATGCATTTCTATGGTTAGAACCATTTCATAAGGAATAATTATACTAGCAAGTTCTTATGCATAAATATATGATCATGCAACTACTTTAGGCAATACAACATTCATCGATATCTCACTGAAACTTTCTAGATGCCTTCCATCTCTACCAGGACAACATTGAGATTGTGCATTAATCCAATATGTCAGCAAAGAGGTTTCATTCTAGATAAGTAGCAATGGAAAGTTGTATAGCACCATGAGATACTTACCCATCACATGCATATTAGTAGTATATTGTCATTAATGCAAACATCCTATCATGCATAATACATCAACTGAATATAAATAAATGCATAACAAAATAATATCATGAAATGACAATTCAATACTTATCTTTATTTGTTTTGTGGGTATGCTCCTTCTTGAGTCTTCAGCTTCATCATCTTCTTCATTCATAATAGAATCGTTTCTTATCCAAATGCTAAGGTGGATAAGAAGTTCTTCAAGAGTTGAGATCTTCATATTCCTCATCGCTTGAGGTATCTTCTTTGGAAGGTGAGAGCTTGATCTTCAATTGCTTCCATCTTCTCTTCTTTTCTAATGAGTTGAGCTTCTTCTTCTTCCCAAAGTATGCTGAAAGTGATCACTTCCTTCAACTTGTTTCTTAAGGTCATATTCCAATTTCTGTTCTTCCCTTTAAATAGCTTGGTCAAGGAATCAAACATATTTGGTGTCTTTAAGGAAGACACTTGTAGTACAAGTTGATTCGTGACTGAATCAGCAATGATCTTCTTGGCCTTGACCAAGTTCTTCTTGTGTAAGGCTTCTAGCCTCATCTCCCTCTGGAATTGGAACCTCTCTACTCATGTAGGTGTCCAATTCATTTTCTTCAAAGAGATCATATGCTTCCATGCTTGGAAGTTTTCAACTTCACCAATCTCATCATCAAGCTGATGTGATATATCACTTTGAAATGAAAACCTCAAATGAAAATAGCAAAGGATTAGATCTTACCGATTTGAGGTGTCCGTCTTGGTTCCGGAGCTCGCTCATCTAGGGTTTGTCACAGAAACCCTAATTTTCAAAACTTGGAATATTTCAGATATGATTGGATATAAATATATATCTCTTCAAATGGATCTTTCCAATGTACTCCTTTTCTGAAAACAACGGAGGGAAACTTCCGGAACAGGAAGCCCTAATTTTCCAATTTCTTCTGCAGAAATGCCTGTTAATGTTTCTATGATATCTCTGCAATTTATGCTCCTCTATGTCTGAAATTTCTCAATAAGGTAACCTTGCATGTCCCTGATCCAAAACCATAGGTTTCATCAAAATTGGTTTCACCATTTGGGATTTATGATCATTTTCCCAAGGTGACCTGTTACAGGACTGTTCAGAACAGCAAAGTTGTATGGAATGCCATGTGTCACTGGTTCATATTCCGAGTCTGCTATTCAGAAAACTGAAATTAAAGTCTGTTCCCTTTCTGGAACATCTTCAGGAATTCCATTTTGACCTCTGTATCCAAATATATTGCAATTCTCCCCAGGTGTCCTGTTTATGGATGAATTCTGGAGGACGCTGGAACCCTAACTTGGAGGGATCATATCTCTTAGAATATACCGAATAGGAGGTTGGGATTTGGACACAGTCTTCATCAATATTTTATATTTGGCCCTTTCACTTTTAATCTCCTGAAACATCGCCAATATCTGGATATAGCAAATGTACCAAAACGTAGCAGTTTTAGTATTTAGGGTTTTTCTAGCTCGGGGTCAAACTAGGGTTTGGATTTCCCGGAGTTTTACCCAACCAAATTTCTTGATCCAAGTATCTAAACTTCAGTTTTGATGAGGGTAAAAATACTATGCTGGGCTCACTCAAAATTTCCTCTTTTGTAGAAATCCCTATTTTCCGCATCGAAAACTGAAAATGCTCGGAATCGAATTCCGCTTCGACAGAAATATGCGCCCTTCAATGGAGAGTCAGTCTACCATACTTTTGCTGATGGATTGTGGAGAGAGACCCAAAAATTAATAATCCCTAGCTTCTATAGCTGCACAATGTCTTCTTCTCAGGTTATCTCTGATACCATGTTAGTTTTTCATCATATAAGCTAGCATTATGATCTTAGGATCTTTTAACTGAGAGTATAACAAGCACATCAGTAAAACATAAGCACATCACAAGAGACAAGAGACACAAAGAATTTTCCTCAGGGAAACCATAAAGGATAAAACCCCGCAACTTCCTTAGAGATAGAATCAGCACAAAATGGTAAGACCCCAAAACAGTAAGATGCACTCCCGACAGTAGCAGTCTCTCTCTCTCTCACTGAGAGAGCTTCTCCTCTCTCACTCATGCACCCCAATGAGTGAGTGTGAGTGTTGCAAGTGAGATAAATAGAGAGGCTCACTCTCTATTTATATTCTTCCATTCACTTGAAGTGCACTCCAACATGTTGGCCTCACTTAACAATTACTTACTAGAGCCGACATCTCTAGGAGTGTCTAATAACCCTAGTGCCCCACCACTTGTGGGGACTTTGCCTCCTTTGACCAATAGGAGGGTAATACAATGGTGGGGACTATTGCCCTGACTTACAATGATTCACCTAGGGTTGATTTCACTAGGATAGTCTAATAACCCAAGGGCCCCACAACTGTGGGGACTTTAACCCTTGACCAACAGGAGGGTTACCCACAATGACTTGACATGACTTTCTCATTATAGAAACTTCCCGGAATAAACATCGGGTATGACATGACTCAAATACATTAAAATACATCCCATAATAATCATTGGGTTACAATACATAATAAATACGGATGAATACATTCTAAAGTTACAAATACATCAACAAATAGAGCATGGACCCCTATCAACATATCTATGTCAATAGTGTGCATGGATTAAAGGTGTGGCCCACAGAGACAAGATATGGGTTTTAAGTAAATAAGGATTCCACTATAAGGGAATCCCTAAGGTATGGGTAAAGGCCACATAGTGTAATAAAGGGTATTACACTAGACTGAGAGGAGGGTAAAGGACCGTCGCCAATAGGAACGAGGTTGTAACAGCCTTAGGGAATATTCCCAATGATGTAGTGTTGAAGGGAAGGAAGGGTGAGGTTACTATAATCTTGTAGGGTGACTGAGGGGGTAGAAGTAGCTTGCTACAATAGCTCAAGAAAAGGGTAAATTTTGTTTATAAAGCAGCAGCAAACCCAAGTTACTGGTTGGATTGTGACTGTGACTGATTGTAGCCTCTAGGGGTTTTCCATGACTGTAATGATTCTATAGAAAGTGCCTAACTATTTTTGGGGTTGAGTATCACTATTGAGGTCTTTATGCTGAATGACTAAGTCATATTATTATTTGGTGTGCTTAGCCACAAGGCCATATCAAAGGAATACAAATTTTTGACATGATACCAATAATGGTTAATACAATATACATAGGAAAAAAAACTCAAGTCCACAAAAATATTTTGGAAGTCTTGGATTGAGCCACTAATGTAGCCCATTATTTTATAATGAAGATGCTTAATTATTGGGGAGGTCTCTCGGGGGGGGGGGTTTGTTATAGAGAGAAACTTCCTATGGCTTGGGGTGTACCACAACAAATAGCTAGACATGAGAAATCAATCCCTTCCCAATATGCAAGAGAAACCAAACATCTAACACTAAGGGATATCGAATCATACCTTATTTAGTACGGTTGAAGTAGATCCCCATTGAGCTTTTTCCAATCTCGCTTATGCTAACAATTTTCTCTCAACAACAAAAAACAAGACAAGCATGCTATATAATATGGTGTTAGATCTACTCTAGCATATATAATCAACAGTGTATAAGAAATTAAACATATCCATGGATTCAAAATTCATTCAAATGCACATTATTGGACAACAAAATATATTTGTATTAATCAAGTCAGAGATTACACAAGTGACAACCTCTGTCGGCACGTCTGTGAATCGGAGAAACTGAGTCCTCCACCTGGGCCTCCACCGCGTCAATCCCCTATCTCTCAATAGCAAGCTCACAAGCAAAGGCAGGCTTGGGAAGAACACAAAGTGCTCCAAAGGGACAAAGGGATGCAAACTCAAGTATATGCAAGCTATGGCAATAATGGACTATAGTTTCATTGCTCTTCAATTCCTCCTTCTTCAATGTATCCAAGGGGTTCCTTATATAGCACTCCAAAGGTGAATATGAGCAATTTGAAGGCATATGGAAGGCCAAGAGTCAAATGGTTCAGAAACACATGAAGGAAAACTCCAAAAGTATTTGGATTTATGCACACATCCCGATGTACACGGGTTTGAGGTCAAAAGTCGCGTGTACATGCAAGAATGGGTTTAAAATTCATGTACAACAATAAACATGGGTTTTAAGGGATAAACTTGGAAACATAAAAGTATAATATCAGTACATGGGGTCTAAATAGTCTGCAAAGGGACATGGAAGGCCATAAATATGTGATCAACCATGTGTGGTAAAATCAGCTATAACAGATGCCCCCTCATGTGTGAGGTCATAGGGATAACATGATGGCCTAAATACATTATAAAATCCATCCTAGAAGTGGAGTGATGAAGAACCAGGTGGAAGAACCAGCCATACATCAGTATAGTATAATAATTAATCTCTGCATGTGACTTCAAATACATATAGCAATCCCAGATACATAAGAGTACAATGGCCATGAATAGGCATGATATACAAAATGTGACATGTGTAGTCATTGCCATGTATAATATATAATAAATCAAAATATCCATGATGAATATATACAATGTATCAATATCTCCATAATGTCTGAAGAAATATGACATACACTAGAATCAAATCACGAGAGCTGAAATCTCATTAACACTGGCACGGTCAAGGAGGTAGCATATGTGGAATGCCACCAATCTAGAAGGTATTCTACACAAACCTCTACGAGTGCATGCCCTACTATGTGAATAGAGGTGTTGAGGTCGAACATAGTAGTCCATCATCTGATTACCGATCATTGATGTATATCGTTAACAGATGCGAGATCACCCACTGATAATGAAAATGGGAATCAAGGTACTAGAGTGAAATCTAACAAGTGTGAATAGATGTGTTGAGGTCAAACACTTGGAATAATCCATCGATCAGGGGACATTGATGTATTCCCAAAAATATCGATGGTGAGAGAACCTACCACTGATGATTGTAAGTCTCAAGGAACTCAAATGACTCTAGACTCCTATCCTATAATAAATGATCTGAAGTCGATGGGATGGAATCCGCTGGAAGGAGGGCATTAAGTAATCCCTCATCAACCAACACGAGGTACTCAACAATGGTGTATATTTTGGAAGAACTCAAACAATATGTGCACGAAGCAGTAACCGTACTAGGAATGGCCGACATGTAAAGTCAAGCTAACTGAGGAATGGCTGACTCGGGATTCAACTTCCTTCCAACAAGAGAATAAAGGAGAATGGTGACTGAAGGTAGGCAGCATGGACTCGATATGCAAACTGGGACATCCCTGTGACATAGGAGGCATCAACAGAGGCTCCATAGGGACTAGAAGCTTAACCAATTGGTGGATATAAACTCAGATTAACGAGTACAAATCTTAAAGTCAAACTAATAACCAAACCAATGGATGCGATATATAGTGCTCTATTTGAAGGCGACATGACTCAACTGCTTCCAAAGATAACATATTTTCCTATCTGGATTTTTGGTTTTTCGATTATTTTTGTACTTATTCAGATATTTTGAAAATATTAAAAATAATAAAAGTGATTTATAGTTACAAATCTAGGAGGATACGAGTGTTATGGGACAAGAAAACTAGTTCCAAGTAGCGGAACATACCTATGCTAAATGCAAGGAAGTATGTGCAGGATAACGACACTTGGGGGAAGGTCCCCTCTTAGTAAAAAATGGGAATCAAGATACAAAATATATGTAAAAAGGATTTGCTTGGCTAGACATGAGACAAGCTCAGGCTATATGGATGATAATCAAAGTCAGGAAAGTCGTAATGAGGCTCAAAAAGGAAAGCAAAATCATGATAATGCAATCACAACTTGACATATACAAGGGAGTCTAGGGGGAATGGCCAGCATAAAGTTCAAGAGGAGTATGAGGCTCTTGCTCAAAGACATGGAAGTACTATACAAAGGACTCCCACACCCTAAAGGAGAAATGTTAGCATGGGCACCAAATGCAATATAGGATCTAACTAGGGTACCCATTGTTGATGCATTTGTAACTTCGGAATTTATTCACTTGTATATCTTATGTATTGTACCCTGATGTTTATTCCAGGAAGTACATGTAATGTAATAAAGTCATGTCATTCCCTGATTTTCTGATTAGGAGAATCAATAATGTAAATGAGTCATGTAAATTCATAGAGGGTAACCCTCCCTATTGTTCAAGGGTCAAAGTCCCTGCAGTTGTGGGTCCCTAGGGTTATTAGACTCTCCTAGAGAAGTTGGCCCTAGTGAGTTATTGTCAAGTCATGAACTAGTATAAATAGAGACTGAGCTTCCCTATTTATCACTCATTCACTCACACTCAGTTGTAATGCATAACTAAGAGAGAAAGAATAAGCTGGGACAAGAGAGAGAGAGAGAGAGTACTGCTGTCGGGAGATCATCTTACTATTTTTGGGGTTTACTTTTGGTGTTGATTCTATCTCTGAGGAAGTTGCGGGGTTTTCTCCCTTATGGTTTCCCTGAGGAAAAAATTTGTGTTCATTGTCTCTTCTGCTTGATTGATGTGCTTTTTATTCTCTCAGATAAGATCCTAATATCATATTGTTGAAATAAATAAAATCTAACATGGTATTAGAGCTTCACTAAGAAGAAGACACTTTGCAACTGTAGAAACTAGGGATTCCTATTTTTTGGATCTTTCTCCACATATTTTCAGCAGAAGGAGGTTGGGATGACTCTCCTCTCTAGGTCACATCTTTTTGTCGATGCAGAATCTAATTATGAGCATTTTCAGTTTTTGACTATGAGAAACCAATTGAAGAATGTAAAGATCTAGAATGCAGAAACCATCCAGTCTTACTTTACAAGGGTCTCTCAGATCAAGGAACAACTTGAAGTAGTAGATGAAGAAGTAGAGAATTCAAAAATTGTGATGACCACCTTGAATGGCCTCCCTAGATCATGGGACTCCTTTATTCAAGGGATATGTGCCAGAAAGAAGCTAGTCAAATTTAGTAGACTGTGGGAGGAATGCTCACAAGAAGAAGCTCAGATAGTAGCTCGAGAAGAAAATATGGGAAGTGAAGATCAAGCTCTCATAGTACACTCCAAGAGTAGCAGAACAAACTATCACAAAGGTAATTCTTCTCACCAAATAAGTAATCTTAGAATATCTAATAAAGATTTGTCTAGAATCAGATTCTATACATGTGACGAGAAAGGACACTATGCTAGAGAATGTCCTAGAAATAGAAGTGGCTCTCACAAGAAGAAGGGAAGCAAGAAAAGACATCATGCTCACTCTGTAGAGGATGATGAACCTCCTAGAAATAAATCCAAAGAAGAAAGTGATAATTCTTCTAGTGAAGAAGAATATGTTCTGATTTCTTCCCTCGCAGGCACTGTTACACATGGAAGCAATGATTGGCTCATTGATAGTGGTGCTTCCAAACATATGACAGGATTCAAGGAATCCTTTGTCAAACTTTCCAAACATGATTCACCTCACAAGGTGAAACTTGGAGATGACTACAAGTATCCAATAAAAGGTAGTGGTGAATCCTCCTATAAACTAGATTCTAGAAAGTCTATGGAGATGAAGGATGTCCTATTTGTACCAGGACTAAAGAAGAACCTTCTCTCCATCCCTACATTGGATGCAAAAGGCATGAGGGTTGCATTTATAGATGTCCAAGTCCTTATGTGGCCAAAAGGAAAGAATATAGATGATGCAGTAGTGATTAGAGAACAAGAAGGAGGACTATACAAATTAAAGGGCCATCCAGAACAAGCCTTGGTCCATAAATTAGTAGAGCCAAATGAACTTTGGCACAGAAGGCTTGCACATGTGCACTATAGGGCACTATCACTTGCAAGCAAAGATGTTGAAGGTCTTTCAAAAATACAGGAAAAACATGACATTGTCTGCAAAGGATGTGCAAAAGGAAAGAACACAAAGAAGACATTTCCAAGTAGCGAGAGCAAGGCAAAAGGAATCTTGGAAATCATTCACTCCGATGTATACGGGACAATGTCATCCAGTTCTTTAAGAGGGTATGTATACTATGTTTCTTTTATTGATGATTTTTTTAGAAAGACATGGATATACTTCTTGAAGAACAAAGATGAAGTATTCAACAATTTCAAAGAATTCAAAGCCTTGATCAAGAATCACACAGAAAAGAATATCAAGATCTTTCGATTAGATAACGATGGAGAATTCACATCAAATGAATTCAAATAATTATGCAGAGATTTAGGGATTAAGAGGGAGTTAACCACTCCATATAATCCATAGTAGAATGGGGTTGCAAAAAGGAAGAATAGAATGATCATGGAAGCTGCAATGGCAATGCTTCATGATCAAGATCTTCCCATGCATCTATGGGCAGAAGCTGCTAGAACAACAGTGTATGTATAGAACCGTACTCCACACAGAGTACTAGAGAACAAGACACCTGAAGAAGTATTTTCCAGAAAGAAAACAGAGGTCAGCCATCTCAGAATATTCGACTGTCCAGTATACATACACATTCCAAAAGAAAAGAGGACAAAGTTATATCCTTCTAGAAAGAAGGGTATATTTGTGGGATATAGTGAAAGCTCGAAATCTTATAGAATATACTTCCTAGGATTCAAGAATATTAACATTAGCAGAGATGTAACATTTGACGAAGATTTAGCCTACAACAAATCCAAAAAGAGACCAGTTGAATACTGAAGAAATAGAAGTACCCAGAATCCTTAATACAACAATAAACAAAGCAAATCCAGAAGAGGATCAACAAATGGAAGAACCTCATGAACCTATAGATCCACCTCATGAAAATATTCCTCATAAGAGGAAACCTACATGGGTACGAGAGGCTATCCAAGGTGTATAAATATATGGGGCTCCAGAAGAAATATACAGAGAAATAAAGAGAACTAGGTCCTGCTTCGGATAGGTAGTCCTATTATGTGACATCATTGATAAAGAACCTTCCAACTATGAAGAAGCGACAGAGAAGAAAGAATGGAAGGATGCTATGATCGAGGAATACTAGTCAATTATGAATAATGATATCTGGGATGTTCCCCCTAGACCAGAGGGGAAGTCTATTGTGACTTCCAAATGGATCTACAAGATCAAGCATGTTGTAGATGGTAGCATAGAGAAATATAAAGCAATATTTGTGGCTCGTGGCTTCTCCTAGAAAGAAGGAATAAATTATGAAGAAAATTTTGCACCTGTAGCCAGATACACTTCCATCAGATCAGTACTTTCTCTAGCTACAATAATGAAATGGAAGATACACCAGATGGATGTCAAGACTGCTTTCTTGAATGGTGTGGTAGAAGAGGAAGTGTATGTGGAGAAACCACGCGTTCTTGAGACACATGACAGGGAGACTCATGTGTGTAAATTAAAGAAATCCCTGTAGAGTTTGAAACATGCAACCAGGACATGGTACAACAGAATTAACAACTTCCTATCAAGTTTGGGATTGACTAAGAGAAAATCATATTCCAACCTTTACTACAAGGTTGAAGAAGGAAACCCAGTGATAATCCTATTGTATGTAGATAACCTATTTGTAATAGGTATGGATGGGTTGATTGATGACACGAAGAGGAAGCTTGCTTCCAAGTTCGAGATGAAGGACTTGGGTATGATGCACTACTTCCTAGGCATGGAGGTGTGGCAGAATGCGAATGGAATCTCCCTAGGACAAGGGAAGTATGCAGTAGATATCCTGAAGAGGTTTTGGATGATGGACTGCAAGGCCATGACCCCACCTATGGCATCAAACCTGAAGCTATTGAGTGATGCTTCATCAGAGATAGTTGATGCTATGATGTATCGTCAGATGATTGGGTCCTTGATGTATCTTACGAATACGAGACCAGATATTTTCTTTGTTGTGAATACATTGAGCTAGTTCCTGATGGATCCAAGAAATGTTCACCTGATTGATGCAAAGCATATTCTGAGGTACCTGAATGGTACAGTTGATTATGGACTCAAGTATGAGGTGAATCAAAAGATTAACATGGAAGGTTATGTTGATTCATATTTGGCATGCAGTTCCATTGATAGGAAGAGCACTTCGGGATGCTGCTTCAGTATGGGATTAGGTGTGATCTCTTGGTTTAGCAGGAAGAAGTCCTGTGTGGCACTGAGTATAGTCGAAGTAGAGTATGTTGCAACTTGTTTGGATAGTTGTGAGGTAGTGTGGCTAAGGAAGCTAATATATGTTTTGTTTGATCTCCAGTTGGATTCTACTTGTATATATTGCGAAAACCAGAGTTGTGTGAAGTTATTAGAGAACCCAGTGTTCCATGACAAGTCAAAGCATATTGAGATCAAATATCACTATATCAGGGATATGGTGCAGAGAGGAGCAGCAAATCTCTTGTTGGCAGGAAACAACCCTTTTCAATTTTCTTGCTACAATGCATAATAAATTGATCAGATATTTTCTTTAATTAATTTTTAAAAAAATTATTAAAGAGTGCCTTTAGAATCTTTGATTCTAAAGGTACTCTCAATGAACTAAGAGTTAGTGGTCAAGATGGTATTTTAGGAAACACTTTGAATTAAGCTAGTTCTTTCATTTTGCAGCTGTTAAATTCATTCTCATTATTTCATGATCTTATATCATCAATATAAATCGATTGCTGCTTTACACTATTTGGTTAGAGTGAATTGGCTTAAATGATTCATAACCCTTGCATTTCATAAAATTTATGTTCAATTTGAATTTAAAGATTTGGTTTCAAGTATTTGACATAGTTTTATTATCAAACATATATTTTAAGGTTGACTATTTTTGCTATATCATATGATAACCTTTATATGTTGGTTGAACATTTGTATCATTACAAACTTCTATAAATTATGTCTTATATAACTTGCTTACCCAAAACATGTATTAAACGAAGAAGGCCTTTGGAGAAGGAAGTAAATGAAGAGTCTGATCCTATAGCTGACCATGAAGGGCTTGATAAACTCTGTATGATAGCTGAAATTGAAGAGTTCAATACTTCAAACCCTCCCAAGCAACCCAAGGAGAAAAATGAAGTGCAAGACAAAGGTAAAAGCCTATTCAATACACACTCTATTAACTTATCCTTTGATTTGCATCCTAGGACAATGTTAAGGGAAGGTAAGAACGAGTTAAGGGGAGTAAATATCAAAGATGACAATAAAATTCTTGAACCAGTTATGGGAAAATCTGAAACAACAAGTCGAATATTTACTAGAAGTATGGTAATTCTTTCAATTCCAAAGACTATGGAATAGAATAGTGAACCTATATTTGTTAAGGATGATAGTGAACAAGAAAATGAATCTCCTCCTCATGAAACCCCATTCATAGATTTTGAACATGAACAGAGTAGTAGTCATGGTAATTCTGTGGATAATTCACCATTATCGGCACAACCAGAACATGAAGTTCAGTTTAAGCCAACATTGAATGATGAGTGTTCTTTAGAAGAGACTTTAAAGGCTGCAAAACAATCAATCAAACTTTCCCAGCAACATAAGGATAAATGATTAAAAGAAGAAGAAGAAGCTCACGGTATTTTGAAAACAGAGTTACAGCAACATAAGAATGAATTACTTATGTGGGTGGATAGATGGCAACATATGAAGGAAAAGAAGGACAAATATAAATCAGAGAAGAAGTTGTTAGCTGTGTCAACTTAAAAATTGCTGAAGAATGAAAAACGCCATGAGGAAAAAATACTAAAACTCAAAGATAAGCTATCGAAGGCAAGGAAAGCCATCAGGCTACAAATCACAACTTAACAAATTTTTCTGTTTTTTTTTAATGATTTTGATTATGACAGGTAAATGAGCAATTTAATCAACATCGATTCTGTAGGATTGTTTTATATTTGTATTCTCTTGTTATAATTGTAATCATAATTTAATGAGGAACTTATATTTTAATTGTTTTCTATAGGTGTACCTATGATATAAATACATCGAATCGAATGGAGATGGTTTTGCTAACTGGTATGCGTCTTTGAAGCTGCTTTTGCATTGATAGCTGGCATATATTTTGGATGGTTACGCTCCATTTTCTTCATTGGAAGATCATTTTGGCAGGTGCCTCTTTTGGTGTAAATTGAGTCTCATCGACAGTTGAAAGAATATGGGGATGGTTATGAATTATCTTAACAGCTTTTAAAAGACTATTTTTACTATTTTTGTAAATAGATCCTAGAATAACTCAAAGACAGTTAATCTTTTGAGGTATATAAGTCCCAAAGAATTTCTGAGTAAGTGGTTGGAGTTTGTATGGAAATACTTATAATGAGACTTGATATTTTTCACTTGTGGGTATTCAAAAGGAGTTATCTCTTTCTTGGATCTCTCAGAAGCACTGTTTCTTGGAACTGGTATCATTTATGATAAATGTTTTTTGAAACACACACACACACATATATACATATACATATACATATACATATACATATACATATACATATACATATACATATACATATACATATACATATATATATATATATATATATATATATATAGTCTTGTATTTTATTTTCTTAGTTTATATATATAAGATCATGCTTGGTTGTGATTGATGTATAATTTGTAAAAGACCTACTCTAATTGCTTGTTAGTTATTTCTTTGTTTGATATTACTTATACATTTGCTGATATACTTTTTAAATATTTGTATTGTAACAAATATTTTAAATTATTATCTAATTATCATTATTGTTTAAGTATTGAAATACTAAGTATTAATTATCTTTTGATAGCTATAACTATTAAATACTGAAGCAATTTTTTGTTTCAAGTATTTCTCGTTCGTAGAATTTATAAAATCAGAAATTTGTTTTAGTTTCAATTATGTTAAGTTTTCTTACTGAATTGGAATTATTCTCTTTTCAGATATACTTAACATCAATTGATAGTTGATTTAGTCTGTTAAACTTTCTCTCAGCTGAGATAGGGTAGTTAGTTAGTTTTAATTCATAGTTTTAATTTAGTTTAATTTTAATAACTATTAAATAGGATTTAAATTAGATTATTTTGTTTATTTTAAGTTGAAAATAGTTCTTTAACCAGAAACTGAAAACAAAAACCAAAGAAAACATGATACTTTCATTAGGAAAGCAATTTTAGGATGATTTAAACTCAAGAACTAAAATTAGGGTTAGATAAACTTTAGATTAACATAAGATACATTTTGCTGAGTTTTTATATTCTCCTTAAGAGGATAAATTCAGCTGGTAGCAGGAGACCATAACCTATGAGATTTAGTCATCCCAAACACATCGAGGGCAGTTTTAAGCGCTTTGTGTGTACTATTTCTCCTTAGTTGGCCTAGGTCAGAAAATCAGGCCAACAAATGGCGCTAGAAGGAGGGCATGTTAATGATTAATGGCTAATAGAACTAATGATAAAACTTCAACCAGCCAACAACCTCCATTACAACTTGAAATTAGCAGTTCACCATTCATAGAAACTGTTAGGAGCATTCTTGAGCGTGACAATAATACATCTCCATTTACTCTTGAACATAGTACTCAAACTTTAGAAGAATCACATCACATTCTTACAAGAGCTTATGCTCATCAACTTGGTTTAACACCAATAGACTATTCTTTACCCAAAAAACAAAGACGTAATCCTCAATTGAATGTAATTAATCAAGATTCAGCAGAAGTTGATAGGACTCCGAGTTGTCAAGTCAGAAGTCTTCATAGAGAAACTGCTAAAACACGTACTATTAGAAGCTTGAATTATGTAGGTGGTTTTGGTCAACCACCTTCTCCTCCGAAATCAACACTGGATAGTACAAGGTCATCTAATCAAGGGAGTTCTTCAGATTCTGAAGAAGATCCTATGGCTAGAAACATACCTGCAGGAGGAGGAGGAGGTAATCCTCCTAATCCACCAAACCCACAATTTCCTTGGTTAAAAACAGCTGCTGTAGCTATGCCTGGTGTACAACATCCTTTGCCAAAACATTCAAACAAACTTCTTCTGAAGTTTAATCCAGATAATAAAGAACCAGCAGAGGTGAATGTAGATAAATTCATTTTAGCTATTCAAACCATGAATGTTCAGCATGAAGACATAGTCTACCGTTTGTTCCCTTTAACTTTTGAAGGGAAAGCATCTACTTGGTACTTTTCATTAGTCCAAGGGTCAATCACAAACTGGACTAATTTCAACAAGGCTTTTCTAGATAAATTTGGGGAGGATAAAACACCTGCTCTTTTAGCTCTTGAGTTGTCTCAAATTAAAATGGAACCTAAAGAAAGAATCAAAGATTCCTTACTTTAAAAAACAAAATTCCTGTTGCTTCTTAACCACCCAATGATATAATCATAGAAAATTATACTTCATCTTTACCAAAATATCCTGGGATGTTTGTTAAAAGAGTTGGTAAAACAACACTTGTTGAAACTTATGAGGAAGTTATTAAAGTCAAGAAGGATTCCATGTCATATGAACCAGATAGAAGTGGAAAATTTGATACTTTTCCTCGTAAGAAAATTAAAATACCTAGTTCAGATAAGGATAAGGAATTTGATGTAGAACAATTGCATAATGCTATTCGGGCATTGGCTAATGAAGTCATAGGATTAAAGAAAACTAATTTTGAAACTTCCTCTTCTAGAGGGTATTTCAGAAATCAATTTAGAAAGAATCCTAATACTAATAGTAAAACGAGTTCACCTCTTGATAGAGCAGTAAATGAATAAATTTTTAATACTATTCAAGAAATCTTGTCTTTATCCGAAACTCCTTCAAATCAAGAAACTGTAGATAATGAAGAGGAAGAAGAATTTGAAGAACCTCAACAATTAAATGGTCATTTTTGGGACAGACTAGTGAAAGATTTTGAAAGTAGAAATCCTCCTTCAAGACAACATGCCTATAATACCCAAAGTAGAACATTTGTAAATACTTCTGGAGCATCATCAAGTTCTACCCCAAGTAAGGATAATAATAATTCTCAACCTGTCAAACAGACTTGGCCTATCAAACAAACTCAACCTATGAGGAATTCTCAGCCTATCCAGAGTGCTCTGAAGTTAGATCTACACTATGATATAATTGAATATTTGAAAAAGACATGTGCAAATATTAGTATGTATGATCTTCTTCAAATTTATCCAATTCCCAATAGTCCCATTATAAATCCCGCCATGAGTTCAATAATTCCTAATGTTAAGCAAAATATAGCTGCTAATAATTCAAACAGTGATTTAACACTTACTGATAAAGAAAAATCGGTAGCTGACAAGGCTTCACTAATAGGGAAAAATTCAAAATCTACAACCCCTCCATTCCTTCTTACCTTCGAGATTTTTAATAGGAACGTTCATAATTGCATGGTCGATTCTGAAGCATCTTCTAATGTAATGCCTTTGTCTGTGTGCAGAAGGTTAAATGGAAAGTATGTTCCATCAAATTCACATATTACTCAACTAGATAGAACGAATGTGAGGGTTGTGGTAGAGATGAAAGATGTTCTAATTAGGATTGCTTGTAACCCTTTAGTTTTTCAAATCATAGATATAGTGGTTGCAGACATTCCTGATGCATATGGGATGTTTTTGAGTAGGGATTGGTCTCAGGAATTGAATGGATTTTTTGCCACAGATTGGTCAACCTTATAGTTTCCTAAAGATGGAAAATCAAATCAAATTAAGATAAGTAGATAAAGATATTCGAAACACATAGTGATAGAATTACATGATCCCAGTGAACCGGTTTTATTTTTAGATTCTATAATGGGGAATTATATGTATGAACTTGGGTTTGGAAATTTTAAATCTGAATATTATGCTTTCTCTAATAATAAACAGCAATCTGAAATTCTAAATGTTACAACTATTCATCATGATTCTTCATTTAAAGAAATTGTAAATAATGTAGATAGTCATGATTATGTAAATATTGTTGAAAGTAAAGTAGTTACAAATAGTTCCACTTGGAATTTATACTTTGATGGGTCAAAATCTAAAGAAGGAGCAGGAGATGGTTTCCTATTAATTGACCCTAAAGGAAGCAAAACATGTATAGCATGTAGGCTTGGATTTAATTGTACAAATAATGCTGTGGAATATGAAGCACTAATTCAGGGTCCGAAAAAAGCAATAGATTTGGATATTAAAGTTCTAGTTGCATATGGTGATTCTGAAATCATCGCCAATAAAGTTCGTAATTCTATCCACGACATTTCTGAACATTTGCAGAATTATCAACGAGAGGTATGGAATCTCATTTCGCATTTTGACGCATTCAATATAATGTCGGTTCCTAGATTCTAGAATCAAGAGGCAAATTTATTAGCAAATGTAGCATCAAAATTGATTCCATCTAATAATTTTACACCTGATTTATTTTCAATTGAATTAATTTTTAGGCCTTCCATACCATATAATATCTTTAATTGGCGTGTTTCGGATAATGATTTGTAGGTTTTGAATTTCTTAACGAATGATGATACTTTCAAAGATTCAGCCATTGATGAAGTTACACATGATGAAAATTTGCGGGACTTTACAATAATAAATGATTTTTGTTCAATTGAAAAAGATTTTGAGAAGGTAAAACCGATTCCTAACTCAGTTTTAAGAATGGAAATTTTTTTCGATCTTCAGGATAAATTTAAATCTGTTCCTAATTGCAAAACTAATAGTTCACAAATGAAATATGAAACTGTAAATCTAGGAATAGAACTTAATCCTCAAACTCTGAATTTAGGAATAGATTGCACTCCTACAGAAAAATCAGCATTCATCAAATTATTTAAATAATTAAAGGATCTGTTTGCATGGACATACAATGATTTAAATACTTTTACTCCACAAGTTATGCAACACATTATTCCTATAAAACAAGGATAAAAACCTTTCCAATAGAAACTTAGAAAGTATCACCCGTCACTAGAACCAACAATTAAGAAGTAATTAAACAAACTTTTAGCTACTAGGATTATCTTTCCTATTCAACATACTCTGTGGGTAGCTAATTTGGTTCCAGTTAGGAAGAAAAACGGTGATATTTGACTATGCGTTGATTTTCGAATCTCAATAAATCCTCTGAAAAAGACAATTACCCAGTTCCTCCCATGGAACAAATCCTTCAGAAAGTCTCTGGGTCTGAGATACTATCACTTCTTGATGGTTTCTCAGGATATAACCAAATTCTGGTTTCCCCAGATGATCAATTTAAAACAACTTTCAGAACCCCATGGGGAACATACGCTTACAGAAAGATGCCCTTTGGGTTAATCAATGCTGGGGAAAATTTTAAAAGAGCAATGGATATTACTTTTACAGGGTTAATTAATCATTCAATAGTTGTCTATCTAGATGATGTCACTGTATTTTCTAAATGTTAACATGATCATATTAATCATCTTGTAAAAGTATTTGAACGTTGTAGGAAATATGGGGTTTATTTAAATCCAAAGAAAACGATATTTGCTGTTACACAAGGTATTTTATTAGGCTGTGTGATTTCAAAACATGGGATCATGATTGATCTTGAACGAACCGAAGCCATATCAAAAATAACTTACCCTTCTAGCAAAAAGGCAATGCACTCATTTCTTGGTAAAATAAACCTTGTTAGGATATTTATCCCTAGTTTTTCAAAAATCATCCGTCCTTTACAAAAAATGATTAAGAAGGATGCTATTTTCAACCGGGGACAAACCGAAAAACAATCTTTCCAGAGAATCTTAGAAGCCATTTCAGAAACCCCTAGTCTTTTGAGCCCAGATTTCAACAAGGACTTCATATTGTACACTTTCGCTTCTGACATATCATATGTAGCAATCTTAACTCAGCGAAACCAACAAAATAGTGAAGTACCAATTTATTTTATGAGCTCAAATTTTAAAGGTGCTAAACTTAACTACCACAAGGTTGATAAAAAATCTTTTGCTATTTTCAAAGCTGTCAAACACTTTCGTCCATATTTGTTGAAATCAAGAACTAAAGTGATAGTTCCTTTCCCTTCAGTTAGAAATATATTAGTACAGAAGGATTTGGGTGAAAAAAGAACACATTGGATGACAGCTCTTCAAGAGTATGACTTGGATATTAAACCTTCAATAGTATTCAAGGGTCGGGGATTATGTAAACTTGCTACTGAAGCAGCTCATCTACCTAATAATAATTTTGAAACTGTCATTAATGAAGTATTACTAAACAGGGAAATCTACTTTTACCCTCCACCTCAGGATTCTTGGTATACAAATTTAAGGACACTTCTGGAAACAGGAACTGGGCCTGACCATATTGAACCAAGAAAAATGAGAGCGCTTATATTGAAATCTAGTCCTTATTTGCTAATTGATAATACTCTTTTTAGGAGAAATTCAGATGGTGTTTTACTTCACTGCTTAGACAAGGATGAAACATAAATTATTTTGAGAGAATAACATTTTGGCCCAGCAAGTGGTCATTTTGGTGGAGAGACTACGGCACATAATATTCTTAGGGATGGCTATTATTGGCCTACTTTATTCCGATATTCTTATGCTTTTGTCAGAAAATGTCAAGAATGCCAACTTGCTGCAGGTAGGGTTAAGAAGTATGCCTTTCCTTTATAACTTGTTTCAGTAGAAAGGCCTTTTCAATAATGGGGTATCGATATAGTTGGACCAATAAACCATCCCTCCTCTATGCAACACAAATACATTATAACTGCAACTAATTATTTTAGCCGATGGGCAGAGGCTACACCTTTAAGGGTTATGAACACCAATCAAGTTATCTTATTTCTAGAATCTTTTATCATTACTCAATTTGGTGTTTCGGAATCCCTTGTTTTTTATAATGCCTTGTAATTTTCATTAGTTGAGTTAACTCAGTTTTCCTTGGAGAAAGGTATAAGGGTTACATATTCATCCAATTATCATCCTCAAGGAAATGGTTTAGCTGAATCAACAAATAAAAATTTGTTGAAAATTCTTAAAAGAACCATTTCAATTCACCATCATGACTGGAACACAGCGTTGTTTAATGCTCTCTAGGGGGACAGAGTAAATCCTAAAGCTTCAATAGGTAACTCACCTTTCTTCTTGGTTTATGGAACCGAGGCCATTTTATCGCCAAATTTATTTTTACCTTCTTTACAGCTAGCCCAATCTGTTCAGGATGAGGATTTTCCAGCTATGGAGAAGAGGATTAACACTTTACTAAAACTAGAGGAGGAAAGAGATAGGTCGAAACAACATTTTATAAAACATCAACAAATTGTTAAGTCCTAGTTTGATCAATCCTCAAGTTCTAATAGAGAGTTCTAGGTGGGGGACTTGGTGTTAAAATGGGACAATGTTAGGGTTAACCTTGACTTGAGATCGAGTCAAAGGTGGTTAGGTCTAGCACATGGTTTGTTGTAGCCCATGGTATTGTCCCATGGTATTGCATGTGTTAACCTTGACTCGGGATTGAGTCAAATGTGGTTAGGTCTAGCACATGGTTTGTTGTAGCCCATGGTATTGTCCCATGGTATTGAATGTGATTAAGCATTTATAAGGCTTGAGGAGGCTCCATTGTAATTGTACTGAGTACTGTATATAGGCCTGGAGGTGAGCGGTGACTAGCTCACTTGGCCTGGATGGCCGGTTTTGGCCATGTAATGAAGATCTTCATTGGTGTTGGTTTTCCCCACATGGGGTTTCCAGGGTATATTGTGTGTCTATATGTGGTTTCTTGTGATAATTTTTATTTCTCGCTCATTATTATGTTAATGTTGCTTGTTTAACCTAACAACTGGTATCAAAGTCATGGTTTGGCTTGGTTATGCTCGTTGGTGTTTCTATGTTGAATCAAATTGTGGGGTGCATGTTCGGTGGTACCCAACACCCTAGCAAAAATTTTTTGGTCCATGTGAAACTTAGCCGTAGGCAAGTTTGGATTTCTATGGATGCTAAAAGCACAAGGTATCCCTCTTATGCGCAAAGAAGGGATGTTGCATCAAGTGTGGAATGAACCACTAGGTAGGTACGAGGGTGGTAGGTGTACTCGTAGCCTAGCTTGATGTGGATTGGAGAGGTTGAGTCTTCGATTGCGGGAGAAATGTGAGATGGTTTAATCTCGGTTTTGGGACCAAGATTGATGAGCCATGTATGTGAAGAGAATTCCTAGAGAACTGGCGGTTACAGCGGCCGATGACCCATTTAATCCAGTAGATAGATTTTTCTTTATATGGACATCAATGACAGAGTTTGGATGCAAGTACAAAAATAGCATGACAAGTAGACGAGCAAGAAAGCGAGAGGATGAAGCAACAGATGGTGATGGTATAGTCACCATGAAGACACATGAAAACAAAAAATTAATGGAGCATTTTGCATGTAAATGGGCATATGGCTGTAAGACCTGGTAAGGCATGCATACCCCTAGTGACTCACCGGTAAAGTCGGGAGATAGACCTAGGTGATAGGGGGGGGGGTGTGTAAGATTCCTTGGTAAATATTTGAGGGGAGTTGGTGATTACTCCAAGTCAAGTTTAAAGGGGGGATTGTTAGGGTTAACCTTGACTCGGGATTAAGTCAAAGGTGGTTTAGGTCTTGCACATGGTTTGGGCACATGGTTTGTTGTAGCCCATGGTATTGCATGTGATTAAGCCTTTATAAGGCTTGAGGAGGCTCCATTTTATAGAGGCCTAGAGGTGAGCGGTGACTAGCTTACTTGGCCCAAATGGCCGGTTTTGGCCATGTAATGAAGATCTTCATTGATGTTCGTTTTCCCCGCATGGGGTTTCCAGGGTATATTGTGTGTCTATATGTGGTTGCTTGTGATAATGTTTATTTCTCGCTCATTATTATGTTAATGTTGCTCGCTTTTAACCTAAAAACTGGTATTAGAGCCATGGTTTGTCTTGGTTATGCTCATTGGTGTTTCTATGAATCAAATTGTGGGGTGCATGTTCGGTGGTACCCGACACCCTAGCAGTAATTTTTTGGTCCATGTGAAACTTGGCCGTAGGCAAGTTTGGATTTCTCTGGATGCTAAAAGCACAAGGTATCCCTCTTATGCGCAAAGAAGGGATGTTGCATCAAGTGTGGAATGAACCACTAGGTAGGTACGAGGGTGGTAGGTGTACTCGTAGCCTAGCTTGATGTGGATCGGAGAGGTTGAGTCTTCGATTGCGGGAGAAATGTGAGATGGTTTAATCTAAGTTTTGGGACCAAGATTGATGAGCCATGTATGTGAAGAGAATTCCTAGAGAACTGGCAGTTACAGCGGCCGATGACCCATGTAATCTGGTAGATGGATTTTTCTTTATATGGACATCAATGACAGAGTTTGGATGTAGGTACAAAGGGAGTATGGAAAAATATGAGCAAGGAAGTGAGCATGGAAAGAGAGAGGATGAAGCAATGGATGGTGATGGTGTAGTCACCATGAAGGCACATGAAGAAAAAAAATGTAATGGAGCATTTTGCATGTAAATGGGCATATGGTTGTAAGACCTAGTAAGGCATGCATACCCCTGGTAAATCACCGGTAAAGTCAGGATATAGGCCTAGGTGATAGGGGGGTGTATGTAAGATTCCTCGGTAAATACTTGAGGGGAGTTGGTGATTACTCCAAGTCAAGTTTAAAGGGGGGATTGTTAGGGTTAACCTTGACTTGATATCGAGTCAAAGGTGGTTAGGTCTAGCACATGGTTTGGGCACATGGTTTGTTGTAGCCCATGGTATTGTCCCATGGTATTGCATGTGTTAACATTGACTTGGGATTGAGTCAAAGGTGGTTAGGTCTAGCACAAGGTTTGGGCACATGGTTTGTTGTAGCCCATGGTATTGTCCCATGGTATTGCATGTGATTAATCCTTTATAAGGCTTGAGGAGGCTCCATTGTAATTGTACTGAGTACTACATATAGGCCTGGAGGTGAGCAGTGACTAGCTCGCTTGGCCTGGATGGCCGGTTTTGGCCATGTAATGAAGATCTTCATTGGTGTTGATTTTTCCTGCATGGGGTTTCCAGGGTATATTGTGTGTCTATATGTGGTTTCTTGTGATAATGTTTATTTCTCACTCATTATTATGTTAATGTTGCTCGTTTAACCTAACAGACAAATCCCATGAGGAGAAATGAGATCATACCAAGTTCCAAAAACTTTGGCTAGGCCCATTTGTCATTGCTGAAAAGACAGGTCCAAGTATTTTCCATTTGCAAACCTTAGAAGGTTAGCTCGAAACATTTCAAGTTAATGGACTGATCTTAAAAAAAATATTTCTGCTGATTTCTTCAGGCTCTAAATCTGTATATAATTTTTTATATAAGCTTGCTTATTTTGTTGATTATTGTACAAATTTTCTTCCATTATTTTCAACCAAATTTTGTTTGTAAATAATTTCTAAATTTTAGAATTTTTTGTATATATTATCATCACAAAACTTTATAAGATTGTCGATAATTCTGTACAGTCTTTTATCAAACAGAATTATGACAAATTCCCAATTCTCATGTACATTCAAATTTCATTTGATCCATATGTAAATATTCTTGAAATCCATTTTAGGATTGATTTTCTTAAATTTAGAATTGATAGATCCTTCCAGTCAAATATCATGATCTGCTAATCATTTGTACATAATATTGTCAAATATCTGTATATATTTTCAGATAATCAGTCGCTAATGTACATATGTTTTTGAAAGGACATTTGTAAATAAATAAGTCCTGTGGCTTAAACCTGGTTTGTTCATTAGTTTAAAATTGTGGTGTTAAACTAAGTGTTTTAAAAATTGGTTTAGAATGATCAGAGTTTCTTAAGTCTGTTAAGAACCTATAATTATTTGAAAACATTTGTAAATATGGTTTAGATTATCCCTCATTCACCTATTTCTTTTGACAGTTAGGATGGCTGATTAATGCCTTTTTCAAAACTTTGTACTTGAAAAAATCGTTATGGATCTCTATCATCAGTTGTTTCTTTTAAAGCTGTTTACAATCTGGAAAATTTTTAGATCTGTTCCATTCACTATTCTAAAGTTTAAAATAAGAGACGGAAGGTCTTAGTAATAAGCCGATCCGATCAGGATCATAAATATCATCGGTATGACATTATCAGGAAACTGATAATGGCTTTTGGTCATAAGGTCAAGAGATAGGGGGTCTCATCACGAGCCAGCTGATTCATTTTCTGGTGATATTAGTGACTGACATTGCCATTTGGTTACCATGATGGGTAGTGGTCTCTTATTTTATAAAACATAAACTTTCAAACTAAATAAAGCAAAACATAACTTTGATTGAAGAATAGGAGGTCTCATCACGAGCCGACCTAATCATGATCATCAGTGTTGTCTAGTCTAACTTCATTTCTGATCATCAAAGTGATGGCTCTTGGTCAAAATATCAAGGGACAAGAGGTCTCATCATGAGCCGGATTTCTTATTCTAGGTAGTTCTCGTGAATGATACTATATTATCAAGTTATCATGCTTAGATAGTAGTCTTCAGTCTAAGAAATTGTTTTTGATTTAAAAAAAAATACAATAAATGGAACAGATTCTAGAGATTTTTCAGAGAAGTAAATTCCTATATCTAATACTAATGGTTCAGATTATCATTACTATGAGTACTTTGTTTTGCCTAGGATATTCTTAAGCTTATATTTAACAAGATCTTTATTGACAGAGATGGGAATAATTATGAATTATGCTTGCGAATATAAATCAAATAATGGTTTTTATTAGACTGAGAGTTTTTTATTGTTTTGAATAGATTTTAATATTTTGTTTATACAGTCATTTGAAAATTATACGAGCAAAGATAACTGGTTCACCCAGGTCGTCGCCATTTGTTGGCATGCAACAACCCTTCTCAATTTTCTTGCTATATTGCATAGTAAATTGATCAGATCTTTTCTTTAATTAATTTTTTTAATAAAATTATTAAAGAGTGCCTTCAGAATATTTGATTCTGAAGGTACTCTCAATGAAGGAAGAGTTAGTGGTCAAGATGGTAGTTTAGGAAACACTTCTAATTAAGCTAGTTCTTTCATTTTGCAACTATTAAATTCATTCTCATTATTTCATGATCATATATCATCAATATAAATGGATTGCTACTTTACATTGTTTGGTTAGAGTGAATTGGCTTAAATTATTCATAACCCTTGCATTTCATAAAATTTATGTTGAATTTGCAATTAAAGATTTGGTTTCAAGTATTTGACATAGTTTTATTATCAAACATAAATGTTCAAACATATATGTTAATGTTGACTATTTTTGCTATATCATATGATAACCTTTATATGTTGGTTGAACATTTGTATCATTACAAACTTCTATAACTTATGTCTGTTAGAATAATCAACCCATAGTTAGCTACCTTAGACATTAATTAATCCAATTTTTGTCTTATTTGCCTAGTTTCCATATTCCACCTTATGCAAGTTGTCCTCCACACTTCCAAAGTGGTCAAACTTTCTAAATTTGAGTCATGGAGCACTTGGGAAACCACTTGGAATCAAATCTACTTTATTCTTGGCCTTCCTAGTGCATGTCTACTTTTTCTGCTTTATTGCCTGCTTTTTCTGAGTTTTAAGGCAATTGGGAAAGTTTGACTAGGTGAAGTTAACTTGTTTTTTGTCCTCATCATCCTCCACTCTTTTATCCTAATAAAATCATGTATGAGTTGTCCTTCCATCATCTATTAGCTTGCCTAATTTATTTTTCCAATTCATGAGTTCCTAGATAGATTTGGAAACTGCTTTATGCACCTATGGGGGATTTGCTTAGATTTAGTAAGCCTGCTTTTGACCAAATTCAAATGGAATCCTTATGCATTCGAATCTATCATGTAATTATTTATTGTGGCATCCTATGAATTCACAGGGTTGGCTATTGTACACTTATTCAATACAGATTAGTGTTCTGCTCCATATTCAGTCTCCTTTGTGTGTAATTTGCATGTGTAATTGGCAATTTTTGTGAGTGTAATTGTTATAACACCTGGGTTCAATTTCCACATGGTATCAGAGACTTTGTAGATCGATTTATCTCCTTCCAATTTTTTATTGCAGGTTTGACATCATTGACTAGGAGCATTCTGCTGACTGAAGGGACAATTTCTGAGCTATGGATCAATCTCAGAAGATCATCTTGACTCCATTTAAATTCTTTGAATAGAAAGCAGAGATGGAGATACTATTGAGAGAGAAAGGCCTCTATAGAGTGACTATGGCAATAGAAGCAGAGCCCAATGCAGCTACAGAGAAAATTAAATGGCACAACAGGAGGGATGAGGCCTATGGTCTCCTGTGTCTGAGCATATCCAGAGACCTCCTTTTCCATATTGATGGATCAACATCACCAAATGAAGTATGGGAGAAGCTTGTTGATATTTTTGGTAAGAGAGATGAGATGAGGGGACATCAAATTTAAAATGAATTGATCTCCCTGAGTCCCAATAGCTTTGAATCCCTACAACTCTATTTTTCCAAGTTCAAAGCCCTTGTTTTGCAACTAAAACAGTGTGGGATCAAAAAGAAGGATGAGCAACTGGTTTTGGTGATACTCTCGAAGCTTGGCCCTGACTATTCATTGTTTGTCTCAACCTTCCATGCCACAAAGTTGATAGCTCGAGCCTGGAAAATGCCTAGCCTTGCAGATTTCATGGAATCTCTCACACAAGAACAAGATAAATTGGTGATGATGGCACCATCAAACCTTCCAAAGACCAAGATCTAGTTGCTGGAGATTCAAGGGTGGATTCAAAAGGAAAGAAGAAATCTAAGAAGCCACCTGAGCAAAAGAGAGACAAGAACAAGTCTCCAGAGGAGCCCCAAGGTTCCAAGAAGAACTTCTAGAAGAAGAAGAACAAAGGAGAAATGAGCAAGTGTGCATACTACAGTAAGGGAAATCATCCTGAAAGCTCCTGCATGAAGAAGCAAATTGACATGCTGACCCAACTCTTGGAGAAGAATGGCATCTCCCTTCCTGACAGCTCAAACAAGAGGGAAGGAGGATCAAATTTAGAAGACAGAGAGAGAGTTCATGCATTGGTTGCTGGCAGATCAAGCTCACCTAGTTTCATCATTGATTCTGGAGCTTCAAGACATATGGTTTCGACCAAGGAGGCATTCACCTCACTTGAAATGTCGAAAGGTCCACCAATTATACTGGGAGATGACTCTCTCACTGAAAGTTTGGCCAAAGGGAGGATTGATCTTGACCATGATAAGTTCAGCAATGTATTGTATGTTCCAGGTCTTGCCTCTAACCTCTTATCAGTGTATCAGATGACCCACACAGGATCTACAAAAAAGGTCATATTCTCCCCTGATGAAGTTGAGATCATAGATATCTCAAGTGGTAAAGTCATTGAAAAATGAGTTGCAAATCACACTTCAAAGGTATACATGTTCTCACACTTCCTACCCTACTCAAACCCCTCTGCTCTTCTGATTCATGCTAATGAGGCAAGCAAGATTTGGAATGAAAGATTTGGCCACCTTAATTACAAGTATATTTCTGATCTTAGTGAAAAATAAATGGTCATAGGGTTACCAAAGATTAAGTTGTTCAAAGGAGTCTCTCAAGGTTGCATCTTAGGAAAACACCCAGAGCATAAATTTTAGAAAGCTAGTCATGAGAGAACCTCTGCACCTATTGAGTTGATCCACAGTGATGTTTCTGGCCCATTTCCTCATATGTCAATGAGTCAGGACAAATATGCATTGACATTCATAGATGACTTTTCCAGGTATTGCTGGGTTTACTTCCTGAAACACAAGTCTGAAGTTTATGGCCTCTTCAAAGTATTTAAGGCTTTGGTTGAAAACCAATATGGGAGGAAACTCAAGGTCCTCAGATCTGACAATGGTGGTGAGTATGTCAAGTCTGAGTTCATTCAATATTGTGTAGATACAAGTGTTCAGATGCAGCATTCTATCCCTTACACACCACAGCAGAATGGTGTTGCTGAGAGGAAGAACATGTCACTGAAAGAGATGGCAACATGCATGATGGAGGCTAAGACTTTGCCACCAAATTTTTGGGCCGAAGCTATAAAATGTGCAGCCTATATCTATAATATGGTGCCTCATAAACAACTTGATGATATGACTCCTTTCGAATCATGGAGTGGGAACAAGCCAGATGTGACCCATTTCAGGATTTTTGGTTCAAGGGCTTGGGCTAGAATTCCAACAGAAAAGAGGAGGGATTTGCAGCCCCAATGCCAAGAGTGTCTATTTGTTGGGTAATATAAATATTCAAAAGGGTACAATCTGATCAATTTGAGTACAAACAAATCCTTCATTGAAAGGAGTGTTCAGTTCCAAGAAGAGCCTTTAGCAGCAGTGGAAGTTGGAGAATCCTCTTCACCACCAGAACCATTGAATGTAAGTGAAGAGATAGTTTAGTTTGCTGATTCTGAAATGTCTGATAATGATGATTTAATTTCATATCCTAACATTCCTACAAGACAAAAATGGGCAGCAAATACCATTCATGCAGCTGGAGAACTAGCTGGAAATCCTAATGATCCTAGGAGGACTAGATCTCAGTTTGAGAGTGCTCTGTGCATGAAAGATCCTATGTTTGCAGAGAAATGCTATCTAATGGTTGAATCATACCCAAAAACATATGAAGATTCAGCACATGATCCAAGATGGAAAACAGCCATGAAAGAATATTTTAGCTCACTCTAGAAGAACAACACTTGGGAGCTGGTTGATCTTCCCCCAGGGAGGAAGCTAGTTCAGTGTAAGTGGGTTTACAAAACCAAATTTTCTGCTAATGGTTCACCTTTGAAATATAAGGCCATATTGGTAGCCAAGGGCTACTCACAGGTACATGGCATAGACTACAATGAGACCTTTGCACTAGTGGCAAAGATGGACTCCATCAGGCTAGCCTTAGCCATTGCAGCTTCGAAGCAGTGGGAGGTACATCACATGGATGTGAAGTGTGCTTTCCTGAATGGAGATATCACTGAAGAGATTTACATGCATCGGCCTCAAGGATTTTATACTAATCCATCTCTTGTGTGCATGATAAAGAAGTCATTGTATGGGCTTAAGCAAGCCCCCAAGGCTTGGTATGCCAAGATTGATAGCTTTCTGCTATCGCTAAATTTTGTTCGATGCAAGTCAGATCCAAATTTCTATTTGAAGCTGATTCATGGTTCATTAATGATTATTTTTTTGTATGTTGATGACCTTCTCATTTCAGGAATCTCAAAGGATGAAATTGCCTCCTTGAAGGATGCAATGAACCATGCATTCTCAATGACTGATTTGGGCTTATTGAGCCAATTCTTGGGGCTCGAGATTGCTCAAGACAAACATGGAATCAAATTACATCAGTCCAAGTATGCCTTGTATTTTCTGAACAAATTCAACATGAAGGATTGCAATCCAAGAAAGACTCCCTTCCTTTCAGGAGTTAAGCTTGAAGAAGTTGATTCTTCACCTATGGTAAACAATACACTGTATAGGCAATTGATTGGATGTTTGCTGTATCTTACACATAATCGACCTGATATTTATTATGCAGTAAGTGTGGCTTCAAGATACATGGATCAGCCTCATGAGATCCATTGGAGAGCAGCCAAAAGGATCCTTAACTTTGTTCAGGGAACAAGGACTCATGGGATCTTCTACAAAGCTAAATCTGATCTTGATTTGATTGGGTTTACTAATAGTGATTAGGCAGGTGACAACATAGATCAAAATTCAACATCAGTATATGTGTTCATGCTTGCTGAAGGACCAATCAGCTGGTCAAGCAAGAAACAAAGTGCCATTGCACTCTCATCTACAGAAGCAGAGTACAGAGGAGTTGTAAATGCAACAACTCAATGTTTATGGTTGCAGGGGTTACTTGGTGAGTGTGGCTTAGAATCAGAATACTAAACTACTATCTATTGTGATAATAAGAGTACCATTCAAATATGCAATGATCCATTTTAGAGGCAGAGAACCAAACACATTGAGATCCACATGCACTACATCAGACAGTTTGTGCATGATGGCACCATTCACCTACTCTTCTGTTCATCTTCAGAACAAGTAGCAGATATCTTCACCAAAGTTTTTTGTGAGAAGACATTCACCAATCTCAAATCACTATTGGGGATTGCTGATCATGCTGTGAAGCATGAGTGATGACAATATTTCCAAATTTTGTTTTACTATCCATGTTTAAGGGAGGATTTTTCCCACTGGGTTTTTGCCTATTTCCTTGTTTAAATGGACATGTAGTATGTAAAGGGTGACTAAGCCTTGTTTCTAGGCGCTATAATTTTCTAATATTTTACTCATAAGTCAGGCTTAAGGGGGGGTGTTAGAATAATCAACCCATAGTTAGCTACCTTCGACATTAATTAATCCATTTTTTGTCTTATTTGCCTAGTTTCCATATTCCACCTTATGCAAGTTGTCCTCCACACATCCAAAGTGGTCAAACTTGCTAAATTTGAGTCATGGAGTGCTTGGGAAACCACTTGGAATCAAATCTGCTTTATTCCTGGCCTTCCTAGCGCATGTCTGCTTTTTCTGTGTTTTAAGGCAATTGGGAAAGTTTGACTAGGTGAAGTTAACTTGTTTTTTGTCCTTATCATCCTCCACTCTTTTCTCCTAAGAAAAGAATGTATGAGTTGTCCTTCCATCATCTATTAGCTTGCCTAATTTATTTTTCCAATTCATGAGCTCCTAGACAGATCTGGAAACTGCTTTATGCACCTATGGGGGCTTTGCCTAGATTTAGTAAGCTTGCTTTTGACCAAATTCTAATGGCATCCTTATGCATTCGAATATCTCATGTAATTATCTATTGTGGTAACCTATGACTTCAAATGGTTGGCTATTGTACACTTATTCAATACAGATTAGTGTTCTGCTCCATATTCAGTCTCCTTTGTGTGTAATTTGCATGTGTAATTGGCAATTTTTGTGAGTGTAATTGTTCTAACACTTGGGTTCAATTTCCATAATGTCTTATATTATTTGTAAATAAATAATATTTGCATTGTATATACTTATAGAAAGTAAACCTTGTCTTTATTACTATTTCAAACTCTGATCAAAATCTTTTATATTATGCTTCCAATAATAAATCGACACTAGTTTTGATCTAAGGATTAGCTTTAAATATCATATTTTGATTTATCGATATTCATTAAACTTGGCATGATGTTTTATAATTAACATTTGGCTTATATACTCGTTGTGTCAGTTCTAATAATTATCAAATCAATTTTCCAAGTGACCATTATTGGTGAACCTAGATTGGAAAGATATGGTTGATGTTATTGTTGATGCCTTCATTGGTGTGCCATAATTATTCATAACCATAAGGTTTCCCATCACTTAGGGTGATGTTGCATCTAGCCTCCATGTATTAATTTAATCCTGAAAAAATTTAGAGCTGGAGATGAATGGATTTGACACGATTCTGTACATTTTAACACCTATCGATTTCCATGCTATGAATTGATATCCCTGTACTTTATTTCGTATCAATATGATTCCAAAATTACAGTCCATTTATGATGTATTATGATTTGTTTTCAAAATTATGATTTCGCATATCAGATCATTATGTTTTGGAATTGATTTTATTTTAGAAGAGTTATGATAGTCATGCATGAATTCAAGGTTTCAATTTTGAAGCGTGTGAGGGTTTTCAACATGTCTGAAGAACTGTGTATACCCATTCCCTCTGTATTCATGACACCCTTTATCCCTTCACCCAAAGAAGAACCTATAGTTGAGCTAATGGCACCTCTAAGTCATTTCGAAGTTTCAGGACTAGAAATGTTGGAAATGGATCCTGTAGCTACGGCCTTATTTGAAAAGATTGGTTGGAAATCATTATTTTGGAGATTCAATGGCCATAATGGAGAAGTCACTCAACAATTCACGTTATCCTTTGATGGGGATATCGCTCAAATTAGTGACTTACAGTTAATTGTGGATGAAGAGTTTATTTCCAAGGCCACTAAGCTTCCTCGACGCGGAGAACGCTGGTTTAACGGGTCAAAAATAGACAAGAATAAGTTTAAACAATTTCTTCTTCCATTATCTAAAGATGATGCACATCTTAAACTCTGTTTTCCAGTAAAATATTTGAAGACTCAGTGGTGTCTCGCTTTTCAGGTTATTTCCAGGTATATTTCTTGCGATCGTTGTTACTCAAATGTTCATTTATACCATCTAAAGATTTTAATGGCTTTAACTGGTTCGAAATTGAACTTATCCTATTTTCTACTTCATAGTCTACATAGAATGGTTGTAACAATCCAACGAACTACCATGAATCAAAGTCATAGTTTATTTCATTGTGGCCTAATTAAAATTTTGGTTTAGTATCAATTAGCTATGATGAGCAGAACGTGGGATGAGTTTTTAAGTGATAATGGTTTTGGGTTAACTTGCTTCTAGCCTACTTGCTTACCCAAAACACGTATTAAATGAAGAAGGCCTTTGGAAAAGGAAGTAAATGAAGAGTCTTATCCTGTAGCTGACCATGAAGGGCTTGATAAACTCTGTATGATAGCTGAAATTGAAGAGTTCAATACTTCAAACCCTCCCAAGCAACCCAAGGAGAAAAATGAAGTGCAAGACAAAGGTAAAAGCCTATTCAATACACACTCTATTAACTTATCCTTTGATTTGCATCCTAGGACAATGTTAGGGGAAGGTAAGAACAAGTTAAGGGGAGTAAATATCAAAGATGAAAATAAACTTCTTGAACCAGTTATGGGAAAATCTGAAACAACAAGTCGAAGATTTACTAGAAGTATGGTAATTCTTCAATTCCAAAGACTATGGAATAGAATAGTGAACCTATATTTGTTAAGGATGATAGTGAACAAGAAAATGAATCTCCTCCTCATGAAACCCCATTTATAGATTTTGAACATGAACAGAGTAGTAGTCACGGTAATTCTGTGGATAATTCACCATTATCGGCACAACCAGAACATGAAGTTCAGTTTAAGCCAACATTGAATGATGAGTGTTATTTAGAAGAGACTTTAAAGGCTGCAAAATAGTCAATCAAAATTTCCCAGCAACATAAGGATAAGCGATTAAAAGAAGAAGAAGAAGAAGCTCGTGGTATTTTGAAAACAGATTTACAGCAACATAAGAATGAATTACTTATGTGGGTGGATACATGGCAACATATGAAGGCAAATAAGGACAAATATAAATCAGAGAAGAATTTGTTAGCTACATCAAATGAAAAATTGCAGAAGAATGAAAAACGCCATGAGGAAAAAATCCTAAAACTCAGAGCTAAGCTATCGAAGGCAAGGAAAGCCATCAAGCTACAAATCGCAACTTAACAATTTTTTCTGTTTTTTTATGATTTTGATTGTGACAAGTAAATGAGCAATTTAGTGAGCATCCTACAGAATCTTCGATTCTGTAGGATTGTTTTATATTTTTATTCTCTTGTTATAATCATAATCATAATTTAATGAGGAACTTATATTTTAACTGTTTGCTATAGGTGTACCTATGATATAAATACATCGAATTGAATGGAGATGGTTTTTCTAACTGATATGCATCTTTGAAGCTACTTTTGTGTTGATAGATGGCATATATTCTGGATGGTTACACTCTATTTGCTTCATTGGAAGATCATTTTTCCAGGTGCCCCTTTTGGTGTAAATTGAGTCTTGTCAACAATTGAAAGAATCTGGGGATGGTTATGAATTATCCACGGGGGATTCACTTGTTGAGCAATATCCTAGCACGTTAGTTCATATTGTGGGTTTTTAATTTCTTAAAAATCAGGCCAATATATTGTAGGTATTGGGGGGATGAGAGGTTTAGGGTGGGGGGTTAGGAGGGTTTGTAAGGATTAGGGTATAAAAAAGGGTGGTGGAGAGGCTTTAGGTATTGGGAGGGGGTTTCAACAAAAGTATTTTGGACCAATATATACAAAAATTAAGGGTATTCTTTAACATTCCATGATTGCACGTGCTATGTGAGAGGTTCACTAAGTGAATCCCCCGTGGAATTATCTTAACAACTACTAAGAGACTGTTTTTACTATTTTTGTAAATAGATCCTAGAATAACTCAAAGACAGTTAATCTTTTGAGGTATATAAGTCCCAAATAATTTCTGAGTAAGTGGTTGGAGTTTGTATGAAAAGACTTATACTGAGACTTGAGATTTTTCACTTGTGGGTATTCAAAAGGAGTTATCTCTTTCTTGGATCTCTCAGAAGCACTATTTCTTGGAACTGGTATCATTTATGATAAATGTTTTTTGAAACATATATATATATAGTCTGGTATTTGATTTTCTTAGTTTATATATATATGATCATGCTTGGTTTTGATTGATGTATAATTTGTAAAAGACCTACTCTAATCACTTGTTAAAGTTATTTCATTGTTTGATATTACTTATACATTTGCTGATTTTTTTTTTGAAATATTTGTATTGTAACAAATATTTTAAATTATTAGCAAATTATCATTATTGTTCAAGTATTGAAATACTGAGTATTAATTATATTTTGATAGCTATGACTATTAAATACTGAAGCAATTTTTTGTTTCAAGTATTTCTTATTCATAGAATTTATAAAATCAGAAATTTGTTTTAGTTTCAATTCTGTTAAGTTTTCTTACTGAATTGGAATTATTCTCTTTTCAAATATACTTAACATCAATAGATAGTTGATTTAGTCTATTAAGCTTGCTCTCAGCTGAGATCGGGTAGTTAGTTAGTTTTAATTCATATTTTTAATTTAGTTTAATTTTAATAACTATTAAATAGGATTTAAATTAGATTATTTTGTTTATTTTAAGTTTAAAATAGTTCTTTAACCAGAAACTGAAAACAAAAACCAAAGAAAACAGGATACTTTCATTAGGAAAGCAATTTTAGGATGATTTAAACTGAAGAACTGAAATTAGGGTTAGATAAACTTTAGATTAACATAAGATACATTTTGTTGAGTTTTTATATTCTCCTTAAGAGGATAAATTCAGTTGGTAGTAGGAGCCCATAACCTGCGATATTTAGTCATCCCAAACACACCGAAGGTTGTTTTAAGCGCTTTGTGTGGACTATTTCTCCTTAGTTGGCCCAGGTTAGAAAATCAGGCCAAAACTCCTGTATGTTGAGACGGAAGAGCAGATAGTTGATGTGTTGACCAAACCATTAGCTAGAGTGAAGTTTGAGTACTTCAGGGAGAAGCTTGGTGTTCTCCAGATCGAGGTTCCTTCCAAGGGGAAGTGATGAGTCCATGAGCCCTTATGACATGGTGATAGTATTGGTTCCTTCCATGGTTAGTTGTAAGTGTAGAGCCATTCTGACATGACTGTGGGATTGGCTCCCACATGATCAGTTGTAAGTGCAGAGCCATTCTGATATGACTGTGGGATTTGCTCCCACATGAGCAGTTGTAAGTGTAGAGCCATTCTGATATGACTGTGGGATTGGCTCCCACATGATCAATTGTAAGTGCAGAGCCATTCTGATATGACTATGGTATTGGCTCCCACATGATCAGTTGTAAGTGAAAAGCCATTCTGATATGACTGTGGGTTTTTCCCCCACATGATCAGTTGTAAGTGTAGAGCCATTCTGATATGACTGTGGGATTGGCTCCCACATGATCAATTGTAAGTGCAGAGCCATTCTGATATGAATATGGGATTGGCTCCCACATGATCAGTTGTAAGTGCAGAGCCATCCTGATATGAATGTGGGATTAGCTCCCACATGATCAGTTGTAAGTGCAGAGCCCTTCCATGGATGATAGTAATTGTGTCCTACCATGCCACTAGTTGTAAGTGCAGGGACCTTCCATGGATGGTAGTAGTTGTGTCCTACCATGCCACTAGTTGTAAGTGTTGGGCCCTTCCATAGATGATAGCAGGTGTGTCCTATCATGCTAATGGTTGTAAGTGTTGGGCCCTTCCATAGATGATAGTAGGTGTGTCCTATCATGCTGATGGTTGTAAGTGCTGGGCCTTTTCATAGACGATAGTAGGTGTTTCCTATCATGCTGGTGAATGTAAGTGATGGGCCTTTCCGACATGGTTCTTGGATGTGCTCCTCCCATGGTCAAATGTGAGTGTCAGGCATACCTTTTTGACATTGTGGTGGATGTGTTCCTCCCATGTTCAGATGTAAGTGCTGGGAAGGACTTTCTGACATGTGGTCAGATATAATTGCTAAAGAAGATAAATACCTATGTGGAGGCTAGGCCTACAACCAGCATGAAAAAGGGTTGGCTCTGTAGAACTTCCTATGATGAGAAGAATTGAGAGATAACACCCTTTGACAGTGATGATCCAGACTTGATGAAGATCCAATGATGATCCAGACTTGATAAAGATCCAGTAATGGTCCAAACTTGAAGATGAAGATGACTTGATGATGATCCAAATGATACAGAGAAGAAGACTTGTGCTGTTAAATTGTGTCGAGAGAATACCTTCCTAGTTAAGAGGGAGTGTTGATGTATTTGTAACTTCAAAATGTATTCACTTGTTTATCTTATGTATTGTACCCCGATGTTTATTTCGAGAAGTATATATAATATAATTAAGTCATGTCATGCCCTGATGTTCCGATCGAGAGATTCAATAATGTAAACAAGTCATGTAAAGTCATAGAGGGTAACCCTCCCTATTGTTCAAGGGTTAAAGTCCCTGCGATTGTGGGGCCCTAGGATTATTAGACTCTCATAGAGAATTCGTCCCTAGTGAGTTATTATCAAGTCAAGAATTAGTATAAATAGAGAGTGAGCCTCTCTATTTATAACACATTCACTCACACTCAGTTGTAGCGCATAACTGAGAGAGAAAGAAGAAGCTGGGATAAGAGAGAGAGAGAGACTACTACTGTTGGGAGATCATCTTACTATTTTTGGGGTTTACTTTTGGTGTTGATTCTATCTCTGAGGAATTTGTGGGTTTTTCTCCTTTATGGTTTCCCCAAGGAAAAAATTTGTGTTCATTGTCTCTTGTGTTTGATTGATGTGCTTGTTATTCTCTTAGATAAGATCCTAAGATCATATTGTTGAAATAGATAAAATATAACACCCATGTATGGGAAAGCTCTACCATTCACATAATGTCACTTATAAAAGCAACATGAAGGTTTTGTGACAAGGTGGAATGGTTTCATACCTAGGGTTAAGATGAAACGGTCATAAGGTCATGCAAAATGCAAGCGGATGTGAAATCCTAACCTATATGTCAGTTTAGACATAATACCTGAAATAGGCATGAACGAGTTGAAGACATGGTCAAACTGCACTCAAAACGGGCTCCTACAACATTAAATTATTTCAAACAGTCCAAAATGGTAAAAAACTATAGGAAGTGGGGAAAAATTTCAAAAATTTTCTATAAAATAGTGAAAAATCAAAATTTTTCATACCATTTTGAATTTTCACCCACCATAGTGCATTTGAGTCCAGAACTTCAAAAGTGAATTCCAGGAGCATCGTCCAGCAGAATCACTCTGTGTTTGATCCAGGTAAATTCCATTACCCCTCCCCTTCATTTTAATGTAAAAAATTTAAATTTTCATGGTCGAATTATTTTTTTAGGCCATCCCAACTTGGGTGTTTCAGCCCACGTGGATATCGGGAAATTTTCTACGTATAGTGATGACTATATGCGAAAAATGCCATGAAAACTGCGTACATACGTGGCTATTTTGCAGACATTCATGTATAGGGCCGCAAACATGGTTTTTATGGGAAAATAATGACCAAAATTTGTAATTTCTGTGCAGGATGTTGCTAGAATGGAGAGAGACGGAACATGGTGATGTTGAGGAAGCTATTTAGGATGACCTCATGGCTCAACAAACATTATGGGAATGTGGTCTATACAAGTTTTGGTTCCTTGGAAGTTTGAGGGAAAAGCCACGACTACTCCAATTGGTGGTAGATTACTAGGATCCAGAGTCTGAGACCTTTCAGATAGATGGGATGTCACTTGGCATTGAGGTTGAGGACATATACGTTATCACTGGTTTGTCCCGAAAAGGGGAGGTAGCGAACCTCAGATCCCATGGGCTAGGAGACAAGCTGACTATAGAGGACTACATAGCTTTGTACTCCCTTCCCGATACATAGAAGGTTGGGAGTCAAATCTCGACAAACGTGATTCAGATTCTGGTGCTAAAATCCATACTATTGGAATTGGGCAGGATCACAAGTTTGGCATCACTCCACCAGGCCTCAAGGCCACTGATGTTCTATGTAGTAGAGTGTATGTGGCCTACAATATATGACTAGAGTACTACACTACTGAGCAACACTATGGTCGCTAATTCTATTACAGAGAGAAACTTCCTATGGCTTGGGGTGTACCACAATAGACAGGGACCAATTCCTTCCTAATGTGCAAGAGAAACCAAACATCTAACACTAAGGGACCTCGAATCATACCTTATTCTGTACGGTTGAAGTAGATCCTCATTGAGCTTTTTTCAATCTCGTTTGCACTAACAATTTGCTCTCAACAACAACAAACAAGACAAGAATGCTATATAATATGGTGTTACATCTACTCTAGCATATATAATAAACAACGTATAAGCAATTAAACATATCCATGGATTCAATATTCATTCAAATGTGCATTATTGGACAGGAAAATATATTTGTATTAATCAAATTAGAGATTACACAAGTGACAACCTCTATCGGCACGTTTGCGAACCAGAGAAACCGATTCCTCCACCTGATCCTCCACCACCTCAATCCTCTATCTCTCGATAGCAAGCTCACAAGAAAAGGCAAGCTTGGGAAGAACACAAAGTGATCCAAATGGACAAAGGGATGTAGACTCAAGTATATGCAAGCTATGGAAACATCAGACTATAGTTTCGTTGCTCTTCAATTCCTCCTTATTCAATGTATCCAAGGGGTTCCTTATATAGCACTCCAAAGGGGTAATGTAGGGTCAAATACGAGCGATCTCAAGGCATATGGAAGGCCAATATTCAAGTGGTTCAAACACACATGAATGAAATCTCCAAAATTATTTGGATTTATGCACACATCCTAATGTACGTGGGTTCAAGGTCAAAAGTTGCGTGTACACGTTAGAATGGATTTAAAAGTCACGTACAACAATAAACATGGGTTTTAAGGGATGGACTTGGAAAAAACAAAGTATAATATCAGACCATGGGATCTAAAGATTCTATAGAGGGACAAGAAAGGCCACAAATATGTGATCAACCATGTGTGGTAAAATCAGCTATAACAGGTTCAATTCTAAGAGTTTGAGGAATTCAATTCTATCTTATAATGGCTATTACAAAGTGAAAAATAAAGTGATTTGTATATGAAGGTCAACTGGGACAATACAAGCAAACAAAAATCATTGAAAAACAAACATGTTTCTAGAAAAATGTTATCATGTAGGTTTTCAATTGAGAAAAATTAACAAGTAGGAGAACGTTAACAATAATCCCTTATTGCTTTTTAATCCCACTATGTAATAAAAATAGTATGGCACAATTGTCTACATTATAATAAAATTATGCCATTTTTGTGGAAACAAGAACCATACCTCAATATCCTTCATGTCCACCATGTCTGAGAAACAATGAGCTACAATAACCATTAAGGTACTGAAAACAATAACAGTAATAACAGTAGCAATCTATATCAGATCTAAGTTGTTAATGAAATACAACAATATATAATGGTGGCAATATATATCAGATTTGAACCAATTATATACTCAACATAATATGTTAGGGAATACCTCCCTTATCCTTAGAAAAAATGCTTCTAAACAGACTTCAACCTCTTAGCATTAGGTTACTTGCATGAGACTCAACTAAACCAACATACATGTGAAAGGAGAGAACCCATAATTGGAAAATATCCTAAAATAGATCATCCAACCCTCACAAATAAAAAATGGTAGCAAAACAACAGTACGACCAACTCATAATAAAAACGACAACAAAGTACTCCAAAAAAGTCATATAAGGTAGCGCTATGGCAGATGGAACCTAAGGAGGTCTCTTAAGGTCAAATCAAGGGTGGAAACCCCCCCTAAGGGGTCATGCTAGTCATCAACAGGCTGGATGTCAACATTTAGGGTTGTATAGATCAATGTTACCATGCAAGGGTCAATCACGAGTCACCAAAAGGCTAAACATCACATACAAATAAACATGCGAGTCAACGTAGCATAACAACTCAACATGAAATCATACTAGGCTCATGCACATCAAGTCAATGTGAGGGTAGGTTACCCGGCCTTATCAATTATATGTGGTCATACATCTCACGTGTCTCATGTAAAGAGTGGAAGCTCATAATCATCATCATTGGATAAGGAATCTCATGTGGTCATCTCATCTTCTTCAAGTTAACTCAATAAGGGGTAGCCAGCCCCTTGAGGATAACCATAGTCCTCGAAAGATGTCACACATATTCAAAAATAAGTTATGCACCGACTAATACAAATACAAATATTAAATATATACAACTAAATTTTTATTTTTTATTTTTTTCATAAAGTCCAATATGGGGACATCTAATTCGTTGTCATTTCTCGTTGAAGTTGGTGTGCCCTCTCTTTTTCTTGATTGTGTGGGCATGCTATCTCGTACCATAGTTATGGTACGTCAAATAATAGGGCGTGGAGGTCGCTGGAGAGGGGAATCATCTACAAAAACCAAGACAATTTTATAGATATAAATGTTTAGTTATTATTGACATACGTATTTTATTACTTCCAATATCATTACAATGATATTTACCTATTGGATGACTAGCTAAGACAACTGGAGTGTTCATTGGTTTTGCCATTTATTCCTCTTCCATTTGAGAATGAGAAAGTACATGATATTCCATTCATAGAATAAAATATATTACTACGCATCATCAATTATTTATTTGAAATCATATTAAATACTTATATTTTATAGCATACATGCCTGAATGGCTAGGTTTCTCACCACCAACATGAGGCATCTCCCTACCATCATGTGGTACCTATTCGCCACGGCTACAGTCGCTTCTTTTGTTTCTCTCACCTTGAAAACTAAAAAAGACATTTATTTTTCAATGTAATCATTCATGAATAGATTACACAAGTACATTATAATGATGGTCTTATTATGAGGAAACTAAATTTTTTTGGTAAGATGTTTGACACGACTAAGTCTATAAAAACATAAGGCCAAGTACACCAAAGTCACTCAAGTACACTATTGTCACACTACCTTGTCCATCGGTCTCACTAACACATTGTTTCAATTCAAACATAATATGGTAAACTTATAGTCATGGAGGCATTGTGGTGAGCTCATAGAACAAGAGATAAAACTTAGTTAATATGGTGAAACCAATATTGAGTTAACTATTGTAAGAGTTTATAAATGGGAGGGATATGGTTGGAAGAAGGGAACCTAATAGTGTTGATCACTTGAATCATCCCTTATTGACTTTGAAAGGGTGAGTTGATCATTTTTCACTTATCAACATGGAGAAACAACCATATGGATTTGAAATCGTTAATGGAGTTCAATTGGTGTAGTCAATATGAAGACTTGATTTTGAAAGTGATAGTTTTCAAACTTGGATTCATAGTGTCTTGTTGATTATGCATTCAGCCTTATTAGGACTTTAGTAAATGTAATGTATTTGTGCAATTGATCCAATATTCTTGTAATAATGTGAAGTGGGAATATGTTGTTGATTGTCTAGATTTTTTTTTCCAGAGGAAAAATCATATTTTTTATTATTAGACGAATGGATAATTACATTCTTAAGATTCTCACCACACTTTTTTAATTAGGCTAGTTGGATGTCTAGATAAAGTAGTATAGAATATAGTTTATGATGAGTGCATGGAGAAACAAAAGGAAGTCCGGTGCCACAAATCGAGTGTTGGTATGTAAAAGGAACAAAAGGCATAAACCAATGTGCACATGGGAAGATGAATAATTTTGCATGCAAAGGAGATGAAAGGTAGGAATTTGAAGAGGTTCTTACATTATAGTTAGGTCAAGGTAGAATTGATGTAGCCTCTTGGTTGTGAGTGTTGGCATCTCAAAGGTTGGAGGAAAAGAGAATAAAGTGATGCAACAAAGAAATTGGGTAAACTTCAAAGGGAAGCATGATGAATTAAACAGAAAGAGAGTTGATCTTAGATTGGAACTCAAGGAGAAAGAGGTTAGTATTCAAGAGAAGGTGTATATTTGTCTATGAAAAAAATTTCCAAGTGAAGGAAATCATAATGAGGTTGCAAGGAATACCAAGTAAAATGGTTCATGCAAGAGGAAGATCAATAATTTAGTGATCAAATGCCATAACCAAAGCCATCAAAATAAGGAAGAGTGTCTGTATAAGTTGTGAATTTTAGAGGTGAGTGGAGCCCGATATTGAAAAGATCGTGCTGAGAAACAACACATAAGATGTAAAAAGTGTGTAGAGGAAAGTAGCTCAAAGAGTGTAAACAAAAAAATTGGGAAACTAAGTATGTTGCTAGGAAGGCATTAGACCTTAAATTGAGCATTTTTTAGTATATATTGATTTTTATCTTGCAAGTGAATGCATTTATGTTCTTCATTTTCTGCTACAAATATCCTCGAGCCTAGGTTTGTATGTCCTAAACTATTACCATTTCCTAAGAAAATGAATCATAATTTCCTATATTGTTCTTTGAGTACATTGTTCTAGATAGAATGGTTAACATTTCCCCCCCTAATAGATATATTGTGTATAATGTCGATGTTATATTTTATATGTTTACATATATATTTCAAAGCAATATGTTCTTCGATACACAATAATTGAACTAAGAGTTTATCGTTTAGATTATTGATGATACCTAAACTTGATTCTAAGAAACATCAAAGCTAAAGGATTATTTTAGGTAGTATTGTCGAAACTAACGAAGAAATCAAATATTTGGCGTCAACAACATTATAGATTTTTAATATCTAACAAGGACATGATTCTAGTGGGGGAAGTGCACTTAATATAGAAAATATTCATAAATACACTATGTCCATTACAAACCCGCAAAACAAATTCAAGTTCAAAATGGCAACAACTCAATGGCAACCCTAGAGAGAGAGAGAGACTGAGTTTTCCAAAGATGTGAGGTCATCTGATATTGGGTGTTTAAGCAAGGTGAGGATTCACTTAAGGTTGAAAATAATGATGATGAAAATATTTATAAAGGTATTCATGACTACACCAATCATACAGCAGGTTTCAGAAGAAAACATGAAATTTCTAGAGAAAAAGTTGGTGGTACACTTGGACCTCTTAGGGATTATGCTCATATCAGGTCTTCTAAAATATTTTATTATCAATTCAATATTTGTAATGTATAAAGGGAGATTAATTATATTTGGTATGGGGATGCTTGAAACCATTCATTTATTAAAACAATTTGTCATATTAAGATCATTACAATGCTTAACAAGTTTCAAGTTATCACATATACAAATTTGACATAACACAAAATTCAAGTACAAACTAATATGAGCAAATTGAACATGGACATATGGTTTTGTTTACCTCATTGTGCATCAATGGGGAAATTGGGGTTTTCCCCAAGCTTTTTCGACGTTCCAGTACATGTTGAAAACCATATTGAAGTCAAGCCTCATGTCTTCTTAGTGGATTCCTCTTGAAAATAATTTCCTTGCGATGCATAACACCATAAAAATTGCTTGTGATAAATCACTTATTTGTTCACTACAGTTACAAAAAAAATTGGCTACAAATAATGATCATTTGATTCTTACAATTCGTGCTCTTAGTTTGTGATATACACCCTGGCCCAGTTTGTGCTTCCCATGTGTTTATACTCTTTCCTTTGTCGCTTTAGAGGTGTCAAGGAGCCTATTAAATGTTTCAAATATGTTATATATCGCAACTTAAATATATTTAAAAGTAAAAAACAAAATTGAGCATTTTTCATTGAAAATATGATATGTGCCATACCTTCTTGAACCGAGTGGTTGAGTGTTTCCTTGTTTTCTCAATGACTTCTCCTTTGCATCATCCATGAGTTCCTTCCACTTCTTCTCTGGAACCATCGGAGGATGCTCATACTTAGTTTTAATTTTCAAATTGTCCCTATAATATGCCCTGACATATTTCAAATTTAAGCCAGATGTTGTGGTGACAGCTTTTCTGTTGAAGGTATCACCAAACAAGTTAACCATGTGGTTCATCAAATCATATTTAAATTTGTCATTTTGGGTATTCCACCATGTACGAATGGTGAGCCCAAAAATATCCAATGCCTTCTCGTGTAGGTTCTTATTAAAAACATTATTTTCTACAAAAACAACATGATCATTAATTAAAAATAATTTGAGGTATGTATCTTTGAATTACATGAAAAAAAAAACTGAATTAATTAAATAATACTTGCAATATTTGGTATCTTGATTGGAACACAATCCTTTTCCGCCAAGAATGTACCGGCAAATTATCCCTTGCTAACCACACGTACTGCTCTAGGATAGCAACTTTCACATTCAATGCTACTCTCCTCTCTAACATCATGTGAAGTAGTAGTGGATGAAGGGCCCTATTGATCTTCAACATCTGGTTAGGTCATAGAATCTAAAGGGAATTGTTGGTCAGGAGATTTAAATAGCCTTGTTGGTACATTATATTGATGATGTGTTGAACCATTTCTACTACCAATACTGACATCTACAACTTGTACTCGATGCACATCTGTTGTCTCCAAAAAATCCTACAAAAAAGAAAACTTTAATGGATTAGATCAGATCAAAAGTAGAGAACTAAAATAACATAAATGAACATTTGTCATATTTTGTAAAATCTTTCAAATATGCCACTTACCCCAAGTTGTACTATTGTTTTCCTCAAGTCATCAATTATTGCTTTGATTTCTTCAGTCATGGGTCTGATTTTTATCAGTATAAGAAGTTCTTGATTGGAATTTTTCAAATCCTTCTTCACAGTTATCATTGGGTCAGTTAAATAAAATATATCTTCCTCAGTGACCACCTCATCATCATCATGTGGTGTTCTCTACAAACATCAATAAATAAAAGTAGTTAATTTATTTTTATCATTACAAAAATTCACATCAAAAATAATAACATGAATTCAATATAATAAAATTACTTTAATCGTGTTTAGGTACTATTAGGATAAAAGGACACCATTGGGTATTTCCCACTGTCAGCCTTCCATAATACAAGAAGAAACACAGATTCATATTGAAAAGAAAAAATTGAACCATGTCTAATAAACATGATTAATGAATAAAAACTTTAGTGTTAATATGACAATCACGTTTACTTGACCAGAAGCTGTAGGAGTGTTCTGAGTACCCCCCTGCCACAATATAATAATCATGATATCATATTGAAATATAACATTGTTTACAATATTCCTGCACAGTCTTTACAATATGCCCACACAGTATTTACAATATGCAAGCACAGTGCTTACAATAATGCCCACAAGGGGCCTGGGATATCCCTGCAAGGGGCTTGAATAATTCCTGCAAGGGGGTCACAATAAGAAGATAAGGAAACCCTCATACCCATAAGACCAAGGTGTACCATAAAGGTGGATAACCAACCCCTTTCACCTATAGGAGTAACAAGACCAAGGAATTTAATCTTTGTCAAGCTATCAAAGAGTCATTTCACATATTTAAGTGAAATCATTGTTTAAAACTTTAATATGTTTGTATTGTATATATTGCATGGATATTGGAATATTTTCATATAGATATAGCTTGGTATGAAGTCATGTTTTATTCTCAAACTTTAAGGATACCTCTTTTAACTTGGTAGCTTGGACTAATCATTATATTTTCCATTTCCTACAAGATTTGGAGTAGTTGGACTAGATTGATAATGTGATATCCTACATTTTGAGAGATTTTTCCTGAAACCTAGGAGCATTGAGTCAGTGAGTGGAGAAATAATAGTCATTAGACCTGGAAGAGATGTAGAAGAAAATTAGTATGGATGGATGGCATGCTAGGAACCCCATCCCCTTGTACTAACTCTTTAAATGCAAGAACCCCATCCCTTAAGTACAGTCTTGTTATTAGCTTAGATATACTTTAGCTTCTATTAGCTTCTTATAGTTACTTATGGTATAGTTCAAAGAACCTACAGTGCTCCGGCTTTGCTTACGCTCCATCGCACAGATGGTATGGTTCGTAATAGGGATGATTAAATTCAGTAAGTATGAGGTTTAGGTCCCACCAAAGTTGTAGCATAGGATCCAAGGGATGAGTGTAAATATGTTTCCAATGAGGTAATAGATATAGGTTTCAAACTATAGTTATAAGATTAGTAAAAAGGCTACGTTTAAGAGGTCCCAAGGAAGAAGGTCCAAAGGAGTAATTTGATGAGTTTAAAAAGGTTGAGTTTTAGGTCCCACCAAGGTGTAGGTCTAATGCATAGGTTAGGATAGTCCCACAAAAGTGTTATTTCCCAAGGCTAGTCCCAAGGAGTAGGTATGAGTCCATAAGGTCCAAAAGAAGAGTTTCAGGAGGTTCTTGAGTTGTAGGTGTAATTCATAGGGTGGGTAAAAAGGAAGTCTAAAAAGTATGCTTCAAAGACATAGATAATAATCTAAGGTCCCCAAGTCATAGTTATGATGTTGAGTTTTCAAAGTGTTTTACTCCCAAGGATGAGTGCATATGCTGGAAGGTCTAGTGAGGAATTATAGTTCAAATGATTTATATTATAAACGTGCATATCCAAACATGATAAGAAGGTAATAACCAACTCAGTGGTCCTTACAAACCTCACTATAAATCCTGGTAGAATCCCATACCTCACTGGATAAGCTCTTGGTCATGATTTATCCTCCTCACCTAACCAGATCGTACCATCCCATACCTAAATGAACTAGGATCAGGAAAGATGGTACAAGTTGTGAAAGCCCTTACAAGACAAGACACGATTGTATATCTATTTACTATCCATAAGCGGGGTTGATTGTCAAGGTATGTAGTATAAGGTTTTATAGGAATTAGGTGAGGTATTTTTTGTATAAAACCATCCACCCTATTCAATCGGTGGAGGGAATATATGAGAAAACCCTAACTGTATCTATCAATAAAACCCTGGTTTCAATTTATGGAGGGTGAATAGGAGCAACTCTCATACATGCAAAGCATTATATATTATTCTAGAAAATGAGTTAATGGATTAAATGAAAGTAGTTGAATTACTGAAGACATCTCTACAAGGAAAAAATATACTTATACTAAATATTCTATTGGTTTTTATCCACCTAGTCCTAAAGCTAGCTTAGCTTATGCTTTTCCAGAATCCTTAGTGACCTTCACCTTTGAATATGGGTATCGATCTCAATATATCAATGTCCCTCTACCTATGTTTTGGAGATGAAGGGGGTGGACAACCTTGAGCATATAAATCCCCCAAAGCTGGGAGAGATCACAATTGAGTTGAATCTCGATGCCCACCCAATAAAAAGTTTCCTATAGGAAGAACCCGTACTACAAAAATTGAGTCAAACAAGAAATTGATATGTGTCTGGTGCAACTTAAGGGGTTCTCCAAGCTCACAAGCTATATTTTTGGTTGTGTCAAGGAATGGGTTCATTGAACGAATAAGAGTTGATTCCTCTCAGTAGTAGGATTCTCAACCAAATCGTCCTGCTTTTGGTTAGCGCCTCTACTTCTCTATGCACAGCCTATAACTAGATTTCTAGTTGTGTCAAGGAAGGGGTTAGTTTAGCGAACAAGTGTTGATTCCTCTCAGTAGTAGGATTCTCAACCAAATCACCCTGCTTTTGGTTAGTGCCTCTACCTCCTCTGCGTGTGGGCACCAGTCATTGTCTCCTATTTGTTGTAATCTAGTTTATGACATACAATCATGTGTTGTTACCTTGTAAATTATGGAACAATGTGGATAAATAATGAAGAGATATAAGATGTGATTCTCATTGGGGATAATCATTTGACTAGGAAATATATAATGAAAAATAAAGAATAGTTTTAATACTTGATTCTATTGCAATTTATTTATCATATTAGCCTTCTTTCAAGGAAAAATATTCATTTTAGTGTTGAAATATATTAAAAGAATAATATAATTTGTGGCGTACAAATATATTGAAAGGATAATAGAGAAATAAGTTTTAAATATGTAAATATATTGGAAGGATAATAAAGAAGCAAATGCTTTAAAACATGATTTTCATTGGGGAAGAAGGATCATAAAGAAAATCTGATTCAATTGCACCATCAAATTTTTGTTTGCCTCATAATTTTTCTTTCTCAAGATTGTTTGTAACAAATATAAAATACAATATTAATTATACTATTAGGTTACTAGTGAAAGGGTGTAACCCTTCACTATGTTGGCTCAATCCATATAAAAGGAGAGCTTATTGTACATTTTATCCATCATCCAATATATTAATATTATTCATATTCATTATTAAAATGATAGTCGAATTCAACTAACAGACAACTAGATGCAGTTGCTCCATTTGGTATCAGAGTGGATTCGCTCCTACACTTTGAGCTCCGACTCAGCTCATCAATTCCTATTTTGAGCTCGGACTCGGCTCATCCAATCTTGATTTTTTTCCACTGCTTACTCCTTCCATTGATTCACTTTTTCGCTGCACTCCCATTCCCTTGCCACCTGTACACATCTATTTTCATTCACCCATCAACTCACAACCTTCCGCTGCCTCTCCATTCCCCCCCCGCCCCCCCTCTCTACTCCTCTCCCCACCTCCACTGTTGCCCACGCCCAACCTCACTTCCTCGTGCCTCTCATGCAACCATTCATTTATTTTCACCNTCCCCTCCACACAGCCTCTAATCCACCCCTCTATTTTCTCTCCATCCCCCAACATCCACTTCTCCTCTTCACGTCCCTTCCCTCCTCTATCTCTGCGGCCTCCAACCTTCGTCGCTCCTCTCCACGACCTACAGCAAAAAAAAAACCACGACCTACAACAAAAAACAATATATTATAACATAATATAATAAAATATATTATTTCAAATATATTATAATATAATATATTTACAATAAAATATTTTTAAAAAATCAAATATTATATTTTTTATTATAATATTTGTTTAAAAATAAATAAATAAATAAATAATAAAAACTATATATATAATATAGTTTATATATAATAATATTAATTAATTAATTAATAGATTATTATCCAAAATAGCGTGGAAATACACACATCCGCATACAAGGTCCAAGACCATGGAGGAACTGAAAGAGAAGATCAAAAAAATGGAGAAGGACGTCAAGTCCCTTGTCACTAACCAAGAAGGCTTGAAGGAAAAGATGATAAATAACAATACATTACTCAAAAACGATCTTGTTTTGGTACTAGAAAGAAGGCTCGATGACAAACTTGACATCCTGAATGAAAAACAAAAAGATGTGGATGACAAAATGAGTACCATAACACAAAACATAAACATCTTAACACAGAACATGAGCACCATGACACAGAACCATAATACATTAATCAAGATGTTACAAAGGCTCATACCCAGTCCGGGCCAAGTCAGTGGTCCACACATGCTAGATGCCTCATTTCATGTTGCCACCTAGGAAACACTCGCAAAGAATCAAGAATAATTGCAAAAAGAAATAAAGATTAACAATGCAACGCTTAAGAAAGAGATAGAAACACAAGTACTACCAGATATGGAGGCACAATTAAACAACAAAACAGATGCTATAAGTAAAATAGTAGAGAAAAGAAAAACTAAAAATCACCACCAACAACGAAGCAATTTAGATATGTCACTTTCATCATCTAGTAGTTCCAAGCCACCATCAAACCATAGGGCAAAAGGATATCAACGTCATCCTTACAAAGTGTACCCACCTAAGGCAAAAATAGAGTTGTCGAAATACAATGGGAGTGAAGACCAATGCGTTGCTTGGTTAAGCAAAGCAGAAGAATACTTCGACATTTACAACATTCAATCTGATGAGGAGAAGGTGAAATATGTGTCAATGCATATGGAAGGGTACGACTATAATTGGTACTTATGGTGGAAGAGAGATAATTTTACCTACACCTGGAACTTGTTCAAAAATGATTTTTTTAATAGGTTTCAAGGAATCAAAGAAGATGAATTTTTTAGTAAAATTACCAGAATATAGCAAGTTGGAAACATTGAGGAATTCACTCATCAATAGGAATCCTTATCAACACGAGTATTTGGGTTGTCTGACAAGCAAAGACTTGAAACCTATTTAGGACGTCTTAAAACACACCTCCAAAAAGAGTTAAAGTTACATGACATACCTAACGTAGAAGTAGCAAGACGTAAAGCAAAAGCTGTAGAACACAAATTGGAAGGAATAAAAACAAAAGGTGATAGCCATTATCGACAAGAAAAAGAGACACAATGTAGGTACTATGTAGATACTTGGTCTCCCAACCATCAATGCCACAAACCTCAATCATACGCCTATGAAATGGAAAATAGATCAAAGTCATCTAACGGTTACTCTGATAATAAAAAGAAAAAGAAGAAAAACATATGTCGTAGATGCAGTGATGATTGGACCCCTGGTCATAAATGTAGGAACAATGAGACAATACGGTGAAAAATCATCAATGGAAAGGAAGTGTAGGTCTCTGCACAAGAGACCTCATCCCATTCTAATACCGACACCAAGTTAGAATAAAGAATGACACTAGGAAAATTCTTAAGCTTTGAGGACAAAGCTTCCTTAAGGGGAGTGGCAATGTAACAAATATAAAATACAATATTAATTTGACTATTAGGTTACTAGTGAAAGGGTGTAACCCTTCACTATGTTGGCTCAAGCCATATAAAAGGCGAGCTTATTGTACATTTTATCCATCATCCAATACATTATTATTATTCATATTCAATATTAAAATGATAGTCGGATTCGACTAACGGACAACCGGATTTGGTTGCTACATTGTTACAGTACTTGTCTTTGATTTTTAAATTATGTACGTTCGATCGAATCAGATATAGCCCATGTAAGAGTATGTACATCATTACCTAAGCTTATTGACAATGTCTTGCATCTTTGGCTAAGTCAAAATTACATTTAAAGAATAGTCTGAAAGTTCACTGGGTGTTTGGTATTAGGTGTCCTACATGTTAATTAGCCATTTCACATATTAAAATTTCTCAAATTGTGAAGAATTAGGTCAATGTTAGTGAGTGTATTGGGATACAATGTAACAAATATGTAAGATGACCAATGAAATTCAATTAGGGAAAAGTAGTGTAATGAGGCTTGTACTTTCATAAAAAAAATCGCTTTTGTGCATTTTTCACTTCCCACCAAATATGACAATTTAATTATTGATGTTAGAACACAGGCAGTGGATGAACATGATGATGATGATTGTGATTATTCTAATGAGTATGAACATGATGATGAGGATGAGTATGAACATGATGATGATGATGATTATGATACCATTGATGATCATAGAGATGAACATGATGATGATGAGGATGAGGATGAGGATGAACATGATGATAATGATGATGATAACATTGATGATGATGATGATTATAACATTGACGATGATGAGGTTGAGGATGAGGATGAGGTTTATTATGATGTCGATGATGACGATGATGAACATGGTGATTATGATGATGATGAAGATGATGAAGATGGTGATGATGACAATGATAATGGTGTTGATGATGGCGATGATGATGATGATGCTAATGAGGAAGACGATGAGGATGAAGATGACTATGATTATGATGATACCATTGATGATGATGATGATTATGATACCATTGACTATCATAAAGATGAAGATGATGATGGTTGTGATTATTCTAATGAGGATGAACATGATGATGATGATTGCAATTATAATTCTAATGAGTATGAACATGAACATGATAATAATGATGATGATAGCATTGATGACGATGATGATTATAACATTGATGATGATGAGGGTGAGGATGAGGATGAGGTTGATTATGATGATGATGATGATGATGAAGATAGTGATGATGATGATGATGGTGATGATGAAGATGGTGATGATGATGATGATGATGGTGTTGATGATGGCGATGATGATGATGATGATGATGCTAATGAGGAAGATGGTGAGGATGAAGATGACAATGATTATGATGATACCATTGATGATGATGATGATTATGATACCACTGATGATCATAAAGTTGAAGATGATGATGGTTGCGATTATTCTAATGAGGATGAACATGATGATGATGATTGTGATTATAATTCTAATGAGTATAAACATGATGATGATAATGAGGATGAGCATGATGATTATGATGGTGATAAAATTGATGACAATGATTATTATAACATTGAAAATGATGAGACTGAGGAATCAGGATGAGGATGAGATTGATTATGATTTCAATGATGACGATGATGAAGATGGTGATGATGACGATGATGAATATGGTGATGATGACGATCACTAATAGTGTTGATGATGGCATTGATGATGAGGATGATGATGCTAATGAGGAAGACGGTGAGGATGAAGATGACGATGATTATGATGATAGTATTGATGATGATGATGATTATGATACCATTGATGATGATAGATATGAATATGATGATGGTTGTGATTATTCTAATGAGGGCGAACATGATGATGATGATTGAGATTATAATTCTCATGAGTATGAACATGATGATGATAATAACATTGATGATGATGATGATTATAACATTGAAGATGATGAGGTTGAGGATGAGGTTGATTATGATGTCGATGATGAAGATGGTGATGATGACGATGATAACAATGATGAAGAAGGTGATGATGACTATGATGATGGTGTTGATGATGGTGATGATGATGCTAATGAGGAAGAGGGTGATGTTGAATATGACAATGATTATGATGATACCATTGATGATGATGATTATGATACCATTGATGATCATAGATATGAAGATGATGATGGTTGTGATTATTCTAATAAGAATGAACATGATGATGATGATTGTGATTATAATTCTAATGAATATGAACATGATGATGAGGATGGGGATGAGCATGATGATGATGATGATGATGATAACATTGATGTCGATGATGAGGCTGAGGATGGGGATGAGGTTGATTATGATGTCGATGATGACGATGATGAAGATGGTGATGATGACGATGATGATGATGATGAAGATGGTGATGATGATGATGATGATGGTGTTGATGATGGCGATGATGATGATGATGATGATTCTAATGAGGAAGAGGGTGAGGATGAAGATGACGATGATTATGATGATGGCATTGATGATGATGATTATGATACCATTGATGATCATAGAGATGAAGATGATGATGGTTGTGATTATTCTAATGAGGATGAACATGATGATGATGATTGTGATTATAATTCTAATGAGTGTTGAACATGATGATGATGATTGTGATTATAATTCTAATGAGTATTGAACACGATGATGATGATGAGGATGAACATGATGATATGATGATGATAGAATTGATGACGATGATAATTATAACATTGATGATGATGAGGCTGAGGATGGGGATGAGGTTGATTATGATGTTGATGATGACAATGATGAAGATGGTGATGATGACGATAATGGTGATGATGAAGATGGTGATGATGACGATGATGATGGTGTCGATGATGGCGATGAAGATGATGATGATGATGATGTTAATGAGTAAGAAGTTGAGGATGAAGATGGTGATGATTATGATGATGATGATGATTATGATACCATTGATGATCATAGAGATGAATATGATGATGGTCATGCTTAGTCTAATGAGGATGAACATGATGATGATGATTGTGATTATAATTCTAATGAATATGAAATTGATGATGATGATGAGGATGAACATGATGATGATGATGATGATGATGATTATAACATTGACGATGATGAGGCTGAGGATGAGGATGAGGTTTATTATGATGTTGATGATGATGGGGATGAATATGGTGATGATGATGACGACGATGATGATGATAAAGATGGTGATGATGGCGATGATGATGGTGTTAATGATGGTGATGATGATGATGATGATGATGATGATGATGATTCTAATGAGGAATACGGTGAGGATGAAGATGACAATGATTATGATGATACCATTGACGATGATCATCATTATGATACCATTGATGCTTGTAGAGATGAAGATGATGATGGTTGTGATTATTCTAATGAGGATGAACATGATGATGATGATGATTATAACATTGATTATTTTGGGGATTATAACATTGATGATCATGAATCATCATCAATATCATCATTATCATCATCTTCTTCATATGAATTGACATATCAGCATCTCTATCATTGAAATGATCTCTCATATCAGCATCATCATCAACGTCATTTTTGGTTATATATTCATCATAAATATCATCATTGAGTACTACATCGTCTGCTATGTCATTTGGATTATCAACTTCTTAATCAGATTCTTCATCTAACACATATGCAGTGGCAAACTACTCCTGATCTGCATCACCTTCTTCTTCGGTGTTGTCTTATTCCTATGTAGTATACTTGATAAATATTCCTCTTGGATCATATCTAGCAATGTATGACCAACCTACTTTACCTGGAACCTTTGAGTAAAAGACCTGCTCACATTGACTTGGAAGAAAATAAGGCTCTGTACCCGGTTCAAGTGCCCTTGTTTTAACCATGGTAACTCCATTGGCATGCTCAATAATAGTTCTTTTAGGATCATGTTCATTCATTCATAGCATGTACCATTTGACCTCAAACATAACTATTTTAAAGGATTTAAAGTCACACTCAATTATATCTTCCAAATAACCATAGTACCTATTTTCATATACTTATGGATGCTTGTCACTTTTAGAGGAAACATTAGTGACTTGAAAAACTGCATATATCTCACAATTGAATGTTTTATTCTTATCATCCAATTTTTTGATGCAAAATTTATGACCATTGGACCACATAGTCTTGGGTGTATCAACTGCATCATGCCTGTCTTGGGAAATAAATATATAAGAAGAAATAAACAAAAGAAATACATTTATATAACGGGAAGCAACGAAAAAATGATTAGGCTAAATATAATTTCATTTTTATATTTTGAAGCACATGTTAAATCAATTTCCCTTTGTTTAAGTTCATCAGGATATTCTTCTCGATGACAATGCATTTTTTTAATCAATTTACTCACCCCTTCCCATGATACATTACCATATAATTCTATACATCATTCTATCCATTCCTCCATCCAATCAATATTTTTTGCAATGTATAAATGTAGTGCATCCCACATGCGACCAACTATATGGAAAAATACCAATTAAGAATTGTAAATTAGCTATCATTAAAGGAAATTAAGTTTACCTTAAAATACTCATGGAATAATAAAAATTACATGAGTAAGATATATATATGTATATATATTAAGATAGAACATCGATCGGGAAACCCTCAGGTACTTCCCCATTTTTTTTAGAATGGTAAATAAGGTAAATCGTAGGCCCTAATTATGGGGCCTAACCTGGTGGGACATCGAGTGAGGCTCCTGCATAGCCACTCAGGGATTTGACCCCGAGACCTTCTTCTAGCATAAACAACTCTCAACCACTTGAGCTAACCCATCGGGCTAGTAAGATATATATATATATNGTTCTACCTTTCCCCAGCAAGACCTCCCTTTCAAATTTCACTAGTATAAAATGAGGAATTAGTGACTATGTGACTAAAAACTCTAGTGCCCACAGTTTTTTCAAGTGATCTACTACTAAATATGAGAAATTTTGATTGACCCAAATATAAACATCTAATTTAGTCATGAGTTAATAAATATGACTAGATAATAAGTGACAGAGTTAAAAATTACTAACATAAATGACCAATTTAGTCACAGCATAAAAATTGACTAGCTAGAAGAATATGAAGTAGCCATTTCTGTTAGTCGTTTTTAATTGTGTCACTCTGATAATGGAAAATTGCAATTTTTTATAATGAAGTGTTACATTTACTAATTTTTGTAAATTTTTAATGGTTAAAATCAAATAAAGTTCATTCATACCATTCTCTTGAGATAAGATTCTAACATAACCATAACCTTTCATTGATAGAATCAACCAAGCCTTCCAAGAAAATGAAAGGCCTTAAGCCTCCATCGACATAGTTAACTGAGGTTCCTTTCTAACTTCATAGCTATCATCTGTAACCATTGAAATAGCACTAGTCATAGCTTCACCAGGCTCAAATCATTTAGTAGCAGTTGATCCAATTGAACTAGTGGAAGCACCAAGCACATTTTAACCAATTGAAGAATCAATTAACAAGGTGATGACCCATAACTAGTCTCACATCCATATGCAGTAAATTAGGTAGAGGCCCCATATCGGATCAATTTCAGGTAAATATTTTGATTCCTCCTCTTACAGGCCTAACCTTGCAGAATATGATACGTATAATGTGATGGCCTCTCCTTATCACTACCACGGTAAACCTCCTCGACTATTGTGATTAACCTATCCATAGTTGTTTTTTATTCCATCCCAACCTAACCTTTGTTGGGAATTAGTTGCTTCACTTACCACATATTTTCTGATATATTTGAATGCAGGGGATTGTGTTTATAAATTTAATTTTGAATCTGGTGATTGTTTTATTAACAAATTCAAATGGTGAGAAATTGGATGGATATCAATAGTCAAATAAATAATTTCTAGATTCATTGATATCTCTAATGTTTTGGTAATTAACAATGCTCCTCCAAGTCATTATGTCTTAACACCTTGAGAATTTAACAATCCAAGCTTGTCAAACAATTTCCATATTGAATTGACAATTTACCACTATAATACCAAGTTCTTGAGTGTGTATGTATAACTAGGACTATTCAATTGAGAGTGAAAACAAAAAAAATTGAAACTTATTTAGCATTTAAATCAAACCTAAATGACAAAACCATCACATGATTCCACAAGTTAACATTAAATGTCTCATTCGTAACATTATTGGTGAAACGGAATGACTACTAGGAAGTACAAAGTAGTCATTATGGATTTTAACCTACATGTTGAAACTCCTCCATAGATCGCTTCCGATTATTTTGTGCTTGTATTGGGATAAAAATGTATTGTCATGCATATCCTCTCCTTTGATTGGTGGCTAGGTAACAAATATAACAAATATAACATTAAAACAAAACAAATATATTATTAATATTAAAGCAAATATAATATAAAAATTAGCATAATATATATAATATTATAACAAATATAACATTAAAAAATATAATTTAATATAATATTAATCATAAAACAAATATAATATAAAAAATAAACATAATATGATAATAATCAATATAAAACAAATATAATATGAAAAGAAATAAAAATAATATGATAAATGATAAAACCAATATGAAAATGATAATACGGAATCTGTGCAACCATATGATTTAGTTCGATTTCATCCCCAAATCATTGATGGCCTCTGCAATGGTCTCATCCTTCAAATCTCCCATGTTATTACATTTTGTTGTTTCACCATTAACGATCCCACCAATATCCCTTCACATTTTAGAATGGCAATACCGAACTTATCCATCACACTGCTTCTCCCATTGTTGCCTCTGTAAAATGTCAACCCTACCCTAACATTATTAATCCCAATTTATTTGTTGCATACATGCCCGCATAAAGCCCCTCGCATCACCGCCATACACGCCTTGCTTTTTGTTCATTAACGATAAACCGATTGCCCATAGGGTATTTATAGAACAACTGACTTGGGCCGTAGGGTAGTTCAACTACTGAATAGTGGGTTGAATAGTCCCTTCCCAATGGTGTGTTGCAGGTGTAATAAAAAAGCGAGCATTCAGTTTGGATTAAGAAAAATGGCCTATTGATCTCTATTATAGGTTGTGGTATGCATTTGAGGGAATTATTTACTATTTCCTTATTTTTTTTATCACAAACTATGTTACCTGTAGTTTTCCCACGTGCCCAGTTAGTTAGATGAGTGAGTGTGAGGTTAGAGGTTCATTTTAGTTAAATAGGTAATTTCATGAAGTTTCCCTTGCTGAGAGGAAGGATACTTCTAAAAAATTATGGATAAAGTCTTGAAATGTAGCAATAACAATTCTGGAGAAAACAGGAGCTTGAAGGCTTGTGACAACATAGAACAAGTGCAACACATCCATGTCTGCATGATCACAATGGGACTTGATCGCAACACCTTTTTTCTCACAAAAATGGTTGCAGTGTACGCTTAGTTGGGTGAAATGGATCGTGCACGCCTTATATTTGAGGAATCATGCAGGAATCATATTTCATTGTGAAATGCAATGATAATAGGGTATGCAAACAGTAATTTCTTGGAACAAGCTCTTGAATTGTATAAACAAATGGAATTAGCAGGTGTGAAACGAAACAGGTTTATCTTCCCATTGTATAGGAATGTTCGAGTCTATTAAAATTGCAATTAGGCATTGAAATTCATGGTCATATAGTTGGAACAGGGTTTATTTTTGATGTTTTTATCGAGAATTCACTTATAACCATGTATACTAAATGTGGGTGTGTGGAGGATGCACATCAAGTGTTTGACGAAATTATTGAACATGATTTGGTATCTTGGAATTCTATGATTGTCGGGTATTCTCATAATGAACATGCAAATGAAGCCTTGATGCTTTTCAGAGAAATGCAGCTCCAAGGAGTAGAGAAAAATTTCATTACAATAGCGGTTGTTCTCCCATCTTGCATGCAATTGGAAGCCTTGTAGTGGGGTAAGGAGATTCATTCTTTCATGATCATAAGGAAATTGGAGTCAGATGTTTTCAACAATTCCCTCATAGACATGTATGCCAAATGTGGAAGGTTGGATACTAAACATAATTTTTTTGACAACATGTGTGATGGAGACGTGATTTCTTTGAATGTATTGATTATAGGGTATGCCTAGGAGTGGAATGTTGGAAAATCCTTGAATCCTTTTGGTGAAATGCAATGGAAAGGTATGAAACCTAGCATCATTACTGTAGTAAGTGTTCTCCCCACGTGTTCTTGTTTATTAGCTCTGCAACAAGGTAAGAAGATCCACATTTATGTAATTAGAAATGTATTAGAGTCCAATGTTTTTGTTGGTAATTCCTTCATTCACATGTATGGAAAATGCAGGACTTTCCATACATGTGAGAGGATATCTAAAATTGAAGCTACCAATGATTGTCTACCTACTGACTACTAGAACTTTGTTGCTTGGAATTAAGGATTCTTCTTTATAATGTGGCTTAATTTGTCTCTGTTATGGTGTCACACCTTTTCAAATCTATTTTTTTATAAAATAAAATAAAAATAAGAAATGATATTTCAATTGTACTCTCCATGGTTACATATCGATGAAGGTGCCAATGATTGTGGTTGGATGTAAATTAGATCTTCAGGATGATCAACAACTAAGTTTGTTTCTTTAACAATTTTATGTACCCAAAACATCAAAATGTTCCTTTAACAATTTTATGTACATGTTTCTTTGTTCAGCTGTAAGTGCTTTAGAAATTTTTACCATTCTAGGCTGTTCTGCAGAGCCAATGTTACAATCCTCCACATTCTCTTCTGAGGACTATACAACAAGTTTTAAGAGTGTATCATCTTTTGAAAATATCCTTTCCAAAGGTACCAAACCTTTTGGGATCAAATTACTTTTTAATTCAATGATTTTGTGTCCAGCTATTTCGTTTTCAGCAATCTCTTCCACCTCTCCATCCCCTTCATCTTCCTCTTGATCAATCAGGGAATTAGAAAACTCATGTGTAAGCTCTAAAAACCTTTTAATTTCAATTTCATCTTCAAACACTCTCCACTACTTCACATTATCAAGTATAGATGGTCTGTACCTAACTTCAATGGGATACCTCAACTATGTGGTCTTGGGTATTCTAAAGTGTGTAGCAGCCAAGGCCAATGAATCTACAGTCTGATTATGGTCTCTTGGAACATAGGTAATGCTAAAGGCTAAAAAATAATTTTCAATCATGTCCCATACCTCATTTTTATAGAATTTCAGCAAATCCTGTTTTACTTGATAGTTTTTCTTCACCTGCTGAACAACTAATTCAGAGTCGCCAAATGCAGAAATCTACTGAATGCGCAAATATTTTGCATCCTTCAATCCTAACAGAAAAGATTTATATTCAGCAGTATTGTTTGTAGTAGTGAACTCTAATTTATACATCAGCTTTACTATTTCACCTCCAGGGGATATAAGAAGAACCCCTGCTCCAGCACCTTCTTTACAAGAGGATCCATCAAAGTATAATTTCCAAAGCTCGTCCTCCTGCTCCCTGCTACATTTTACTCGCTATTCCCTTTCAACCTGTAACAAACCAGCAATATTGTCATCATCACTAAAATGTAACATGCAAGTACCTAGATCCTTATCAACAACATACAGAGGATGGTTGGTAGGGTTCTTGTCATCTGTTACAATATAGGCAAACCGAAGCTCTCTATACAACCTTCTGTTTTCTCCTCCAAACACAGGAATAGTAGCATATGATAAATCCATTTGTAAGGTCCCACCAACTTTCTTTGCCCAAGATCTAGAGAGAAGCAACCCAAATTTAGGTGTAATATCAACTACTACTACATCCATGATTACACTCTTCATGGGTAATTGAGCCAAACTGACAACCATGTCCTTTATTACCCCTAAACACTTCACATCTCATGAATCAAATGCATACAGATCATGATGGGGTTTAGTTATACTCATACCTAAAGCCTCCATAACAACCTTTGGCATTAAATTGTGTGATGCTCCCAAATCTAACAAACAATTATGTATCATTTGTTCATGAACTGTCAGAGTAATGTAGAATGGAGGTGAAGCACCTACTTCATTCTTAGTTTTTTCAGCCAAGGCTGATCTAATGAAAATCCTAGGATTTTCTTCTTACATATTCACTGTATCAGAAATAGGCTGACTGTTTACTGAATTAATCATCTTAAGGACTATGTCTTTATAGGAAGGATTTTTCATAAGTTCAGTTAAAGGAACAGAAATATTTAACTTGTTTAATTCATTTTCTAGGATGAAATTCTACACAATTTTATTTTCCTCTTCAACCTCCATGTTCTTCTTTTGTTTTTCTGGAATATGTTGTTTCTCTGACACAGGATCATATTGTTGTTTAGTAGGAACAACTACCTTCTTATTTGGGCTTTGTACTACCTGTTTTGGACCTAAGCTCAGAGTCACAGTCTTCTTGAGTTCATTTTGGCAGACATCAGCAGTTACAGCAGTCATTTTCAGACCTAAATCTTCCTCTATTTCGAACATATCAGCAGCATAGCATTCTGCATTTAGAAACTCCTCCTCAATGGCAAAACCCTCAGACAAAATTTCTCCAAAATGGTTCATATCCTGATCTGTGTCTTCAAATATCACTTCATCATCAACCTCCTCTTCATCAACAACATTGTTCTGAAGAGGTGGTGGTACTCTTTGGTCCTCAGTTTCTCTCCTTTCCCGCTGAATATCATTATTCCTTCGTTCTCTAGGTATTAAAGGTGGAGCAAACTGTCTTCTAAATTGAATCTGATTGTTAGGGTTTCTTTCACCTTCTTGAACAGGCTTGCTGGAATTTTTTTCTAGTTCTAATTTGTTTAATTTTGCAGTCAAAATCTTCACCAACTTGGCCATCTCATCAATTTTCCCTTCTGCAAAATGAGAAGCTGAACCTCCTGGAGCTTCTTCTTTCTTTCCTTTCCTATCATAGATTTGTTGATTTGTTTCCTTCTTCAATCTATTGGAAGCCAATATGTTAGATTCTACCTCCAATGCTGCATCCTGCATATTCAGTAAAGAAACAGGTCTCCTTTCTCTTAGTAGTAAGGAAAATTCATGGTCGAAAGCATTTGCATATGTAAGTTTTGCAAATGTTTCTGAAGGCTTTATTTCTGCAGGAATTCTGCTGTACATTTTGTTAAATCTCTTTGAAAAATCTGCAATAGTTTCATCCTTTTTCCTCCTAAGGGCTCCAAACTCAGCTATGTAGTATGTATGGTCTTTGGTGTCACCCCATTGTCTCATGAAGAGATCACGAAGCTCTTCAATGATAGTGATAGAGTTAGCAGGAAACTCCCTAAACAATTTCCTAACATCTCCATCAAGGCCCTGCACAAACATTCTCATCCATACATCCTTGGCTTCAATGTTTTGGTTATCAACATAACTAAGAAAAGCTTCCCAGTGTTCTTCAGCTGTAGTTTCACCCTATCCATTAAACCTAGGCAAGTATTTCTGATAGTCACCTCCAGGTAGTGCATTTAAAGGATGAGGCAAAACCAATGGTGCATATCTGGCTACAACCATTCAATCCATCATGTCTATAGGCTGATTTTGGGCTGCAATTTTAAGGCTGACTGACTTTGATGATGGAGAGGTTTGGCTGGAACTTGGATGAAAGGGGTTTTTACCTACTTTCAACTGAAATAGAGGTATCTTACCAGGAGAGACTATTTTATCTTTTCTGAAAGATTGAGGATCAGTGAAAACTTGGAAGCTACTGTCAGGAATTATAGGCTTTAACCAAGGTGAAGTTTCTTCTTCTTTTCTCAACACAGATGAAGGTGATGAACCATCCAATTGGTCAGGGTCACATAGGGATGGTAATGACTGAGACATTCTAATATTCCTTCCTATATTCAATATCTATTCAGGATCTGTAACACCCAACTGCAATGGTGAAATAGGTCTGTTTCTAGTTCCAATTCCCCTAGTAGCCATTGTGAAAAACTGGTGAAAAGTAGTCTTAAAGATATGCTAGTTTAAGTTCACCTCTTAAAACTAGTGAAATGATAAGTATCCCAAGGAAAAATATGTTTTCAACTTCGTTCCTCGGAAACGGCGCCAAAGATGTTTGTGCCAGAAATTGTTTCCAGACTACAAAGAAACAAGCCAACACAATCTCAAATATTCAATCAAACAAAACTAGGTTTTTAGGGTTTTTGAAAGGTTTTTCTGGTTGTGAAGTTTGGTGACAAGAGGGAATACATTCATAACCCAAATAGGGACTAAATCAAAAGTAAAGAAGAACTGAGATGCATAATATAATAACCATGTATCCAACAGAACATAACATTGAAGTTCATCCACAACTAACAAGCACCACAAGCATAAAAACTATAAACCAGCAATGAAATTATCAATTGTGTAGCTAAACAAGCTAGAAATGAAGCCAAAGAACAGACTGAAGGGTAAAATGGAGCATATATTTCATAATCAGTTCATCAAATACACATGAGATTCAAGTACTTAGCTTATCAACAAGTCAGGAGACCTCCTCTAGCCATCCAAAAGTCGAACCCCTTGTTCTCTTTGTGACCTTCCTAAATACTATTTTTCAAAATTCAGTTAGATTCTAAACCCTAACTGCTTTTCAGCCTACTCATCGATAGGGTATTATCAAAATAGTAATTACAAAAATAAAATATTCTTCAAAACATAACAAGTAACTGATTTTGCTAACAATGCTCATAGATCTTTAGCAGCTTCTGCTAACAGAGCTATCCCCTCTAAGGCTTGGGATTTTCTCCTAGTTTTTTGCTGCTCTGCTTCCATATCTGTCATTCTTCTAGTAAGCTCTTCCTTTTTTTACTGTAGGTTTCTGACAGTCTATTTTAATCCTGCAAATTGTACCTCTGTGCTTCTTTTCCTTTTTAAGGCCTCTTTGGAAACTGCAATTAGTTCTTGGTAGTGATTATTCACCTCTTCTAGGTCTTCCCTGAGTCTTTTATTAGCTATAATCAAACCATGATTTGTCTCTTGCATATACTCTACTTGATGTTTATACTGCTTGATAGTTCTTTGTAGATTTTCTTTCTCTGAGTCAAATGCCTTGCTTCCTGTTGTATTTTGCAGTTCATTAGGAATCCATGGAATGTTAAGCTTTCTAAAGATTTCTTCATCCTCAGGCAGCAGCTCTATGGAAGTATCATGAAAACTTTGGTTTTCTTGATCATCAGTTTCAGCAGGAGCATTTTCATCAATCAACAGCTTGTTTTCTGAATAGGAAACCTCTGTTTCATCTTTTTGTTGTTCCTTCGACAGTTTACCTCATATTTCCAAAAACACAGCAGATAATTTGGTCTCAGTGAGGCTAGATTCTTCTTCTATTTTCAATGATTTTTTCCCTTTTCTTTCACCCTTGCAAGACTCCATATTTTCATCAAAGGAAGATTTGGGCATTCAGCAAATTTCTGCATTTGTCGAATCCGAATTAGTTGTTCAGCAGGTGAAGAACAACTATCAAGTAAAATAGGATTTGCTGAAAGTCTATTGAAATGAGGTATGGGACATGATTGAAAATTATTTTGTAGCCTTTAACAGTACCTATATTCCAAGAGACCATAATCAGACTACAGATTCATTGCCCTTGGCTACTACACACTTTAGAATCCCCAAGACCACACAGTTGAGGTATCCCATTGAAGTTAGGTACAGACCATCTGTACCTGATAATGTAAAGCAGTGGAGAGTTTTTGAAGATGACATTGAAATTAAATTTTTTTTAGAGCTTAGACATGAGTTTTCTAATTCCCTCATTGATCAAGAGGAAGATGAAGGGGATGGAGAGGTGGAAGAGATTGCTGAAAATGAAATAGCTGGACACAAAATCATTGAATTAAAAATTAATTTCATCCCAAAAGGTTTGGTACCTTTGGAAAGGATATTTTCAAAATATGATACACTCTTAAAACCTATTGTAGAGTCCTCATAAGAGAATGTGGAGGATTGTAACATTGCCTCTGCGGAACAACCTAGAATGGTAAAAATTTCTAAAGCACTTACAGCTGAACAAAGAAACAGGTACATAAAATTGTTAAAGGAACATGTTGATTTTTTTAACAATTTTATGTACCCCAATTGTTTCCAGACTACAAAGAAACAAGCCAACACAATCTCAAATATTCAATCAAACAAAACTAGGTTTTTAGGGTTTTTGAAAGGTTTTTCTGGTTGTAAAGTTTGGTGACAAGAGGGAATACATTCATAACCCAAATAGGGACTAAATCACAAGTAAAAAAAGAACTGAGATGCATAATATAATAACCATGTATCCAACAGAACATAACATTTAAGTTCATCCACAACGGACAAGCACTACAAGCATAAAAACTATAAACCAGCAAGGAAATTATAAATTGTGTAGCTAAACAAGCTAGAAATGAAGCCAAAGAACACACTGAAGGGTAAAATGGAGCATATATTTCATAATCAGTTCATCAAATCCACATGAGAGTCAAATAATTAGATTATCAACAAGTCAGGAGACCTCCTCTAGCCATCCAAAATTCGAACCCCTTGTTCTCTTTGTGACCTTCCTAAATACTATTTTTCAAAATTCAGTTAGAGTGTAAACCCTAACTGCTTTTCAGCCTACTCATTGATAGGGTATTATCAAAATGGTAATTACAAAAATAAAATATTCTTCAAAACATAACTAGTAACTAATTTTGCTAACAATACTCATAGATCTTTAGAATCTTCTGCTAACAGAGCTATCCCCTCTAAGGCTTGGGCCTTTCTCCTAGTTTTCTACTGCTCTGCTTCCATCTCTGTCATTCTTCTAGTAAGCTCTTCCTTCTGTTGCTGTAGGTTTCTGATAGTCTATTTTAATCCTGCAAATTGTACCTCTGTACTTCTTTTCCTTTTAAGGCCTCTTTGGAAACTGCAATTAGTTCTTGGTAGTGATTATTCACCTCTTCTAGGTCTTCCCTAAGTCTTTTATTAGCTATAATCAAACCATCATTTGTCTCTTGCATATACTCTACTTGATGTTTATACTGCTTGATAGTTCTCTGTAGATTTTCTTTCTCTGAGTCAAATGCCTTGCTTCCTGTTGTATTTTGCAGTTCATTAGGAATCCATGGAATGTTAAGCTTTCTAAATATTTCTTCATCCTCAGGAAGCAACTCTGTGGAAGTATCATGAAAACTTGGGTTTTCTTGATCATCAGTTTCAGCAGGAGCATTTTCATCAATCAACAGCTTATTTTCTGAATAGGAAACCTCTGTTTCATCTTTTTGCTATTCCTTCAACAGTTTACCTCGTATTTCCAAAAACACAGCAAATAATTTGGTCTCAGTGAGCCTAGATTCTTCTTATGTTTTCAATGATTTTTTCCCTTTGCTGTCACCCTTGTAAGACTCCATCTTTTCATCAGAGGAAGAAGTATCAATCATAGTTATCCCTTCTGTATTCAACTTAGGGTTTAATAATTTCTTCATGTTTAGCCTCAATTTGTTTTTGGGTCTAGTTTTGGGTCTCCATCCCGGAGCAAGCTCTCCTACCATTTTTAAACTTTTGCCTTGATGAATGACAGAGGAAAATCCTTAACTTTAATCTTCTTTTTCTTTGGTATTGCTGTCCTATCCTCCTGACTGTAGAAGTCCTTTTGGATGCCAACCCTAGTCTTATCACTGACAATCAACTCATCCTCTTCCAACAAGTATGCTTCATCTTCAGACAAGATTGTAATTGGACTTTGTTGTTGGACCTTAGTATTTTCTCCATCTCCTGAAATCTTCTCTGTAAGTATAATCTCTTCATCAATGAATTTTTTTGCTGGTGCTTCATTCTGAACAGGCTGAGTCTCCTTGTGAATAAACTGTAGATTTTGGTTCTCGCTGTAATCTAGATGCTGCTTGGATTCACAATCTTCTTTTGAAGGTTATGCAACCTCCTCTATTTTGACACATTCTTCACCTTCAACCTTCACTTTTTGTCTTAGTTTTCTTATTAGAGTTTGTCCCTTATCAACTGGCTTTCTGGTAGACTGTCCTTCTTGGCTGTTTTGGAATCCTGACCAAAAGAGAAAGTATTCCCAAGTCTTTCCTTCTTTCTATAGAACACTGCTAATAATAAGTTTAATTAGCCCATGGTGAAAGATGGACTGACTAGTGTGGTCTTGGTGTTCTTTGATCCTACTGGACATTTTCTACAATCTCTTTAGTAGGAAGAAAGGCAGATTCATCCTTGATTCACCACTAAGGTGTTGAAGGAACCTGAAATGATACTTGAAGACGAAGGCATACCTTCCTTCACATGTAATGTAGCTTTGTAGAACCTTGATAGGCTCTACCCATTCAGCTCTGAAATTATGGATGGGCATTCCCTTGCCCCAATTTGGAACAATACCAGGCAATAGATACCTTTGGGCATTGAAAGTAAATGACACCTTTTTGAACCAAAGTTCTCCTTCATTCTTGACCCCTGTTGCTTCAGCCGCCAAATCTGTAGTCAATTTGAACTTCAAAGTATCAAATGATACTATATCTTTGTTATAACACTAAGAAAATTTGTGAGAAACTTCAGTATTATATCCATCAATCTTTTTAAAGAAGTTCAACCATCCAACATTCTCAAAGAGTTCAGCACATCCTGGAAATTTGTCTATCCAATTCAACTCAGTGGGCTCGGCCCTGTTAGTCTTCCCACTCCTCTTCATCTTCCGTGTGGTTTTCAGAACCTTTTAGTGGCTTCACAACCTATTTTCTTCAATTTTTCACAGTCTTGGCAATCAATTCTCCCTTGAACTCTCACAGGCTACTTGTCCTCGATTTTATATAGTCTATTCTATCATCAATTCAGGGAATGTTTTGTGCCAAGTTTGAATAATTTAGGTTAAACAGAGCACCAAATATATTTAACATGGTTGTTTCTTAACTTTACTAACATCAAACGATGCTCATTTAGACCTTTTAGACTAATATCTCACCATTGGGAGTTTGTTGAATACATGAATTGATGTTTTCGTCTAATAATTTGACATTATAAGGCGTAACAGAAAAATCCCCAATTTAATAGGCCATGACCAAGGTCACATGAGGTACCTCATTCCAAGCTTGATGTAGGTGTTAAAAGTCAATTCCTGGACTGGCTTAAAGATGAATTGAATGCTCCAGGTGTCTTCGACTCTCCAGCTCACCTCTAATAGTCACGCTGTGAAACCCTAATTTCCTTCAACTACCAATTTCTGATTTTTTAGCAATGTGTCTCCCCCCAGCGTCTCCACCAACTTCGTAATGTTCAATTTGAGAACCTCTTTCCCATCAATCTCTCCTTATTCCACTGTCTGTCATGATCTACCATGCATTTACCTCTAATTGCCACAATCTCCCTCACGTCATGACCAACACTTGTTTGCATGATTATCCTGATGAGACACATATCAAACCTGCTTATTGATGTGATTAGTCACCCCAGGAATGAAATCATTGAAGAAATCAGCGTGAAAAGTGATAAATTGAGCACCCGCAACTTTCTTATAGCGCGTCAATGCATTATTTTTACCCTTGCGCTACAAGAAATTTCAAAAATCAAATTTTGTGTTATTTGATCACTAATTCAACTTTAAAATAGGTTTATATGGTTAAACCTTGATCTTAGTGCTATTCATGAAACTGTTAGTCAAAACATACCCTATAGAACCCTTCAAGACATAAGAAAACAAAAATAATGAAAACTTAATGGCATAAACTCAAAACTGAACTCTAAACCAAAATTTCCTAGAAGTAAGCAAATGAGCAAGCTTCAAAATATAAGACTGAAGAAAACAAATTCATGACTTAACATCTGGCTCCAGCTGCGAGATGAAGTCCTCCCTGTGAGGCTTCAAGAACCTGTAGACCAGTGCCTTGTTTTCTGCTACCTACTAGTCTGCAAATTTTCCATTGGGTTATGGAGTCCTTATTGTGTTTTACTCACACCGGTATATACAATGAAAAAGTAAAATTCCACTTAAAAACTATAGAAATGGTTGAGGAATCGTCCATTGACTAGACTTGACAATTCCTCACCTTCCAAAGATTGCAGGACAAAAGTGTTATTTTCCAAAATCTTAGACACTAGGAAAGGGCCAAACCAAAGATTATCAAATTTACCATGTTTCCCTTTTTACTCTTTCCTGGCATCCCACCTCAGAACCATATCACCAATTGAGAAAGTGTTATCTTTGATTTTCCTATCAAATCTGCTTTTAATCTTCAATATGTATAACTGTGCCTTTTCTTCCACTTTTTCCCTGTTATGCTGCAACTCTATCATCTCATAAATCCTTCTCTACATATCATTTGGTTCTTCCTGACAATTCTGAAGAAACTTCATCATTGGGATACCCAACTGAACAGGAAAAATTGCATCTGTTCCATACACTAATTGGAAAGGAGAAGTTCCAATTGCTTGTTTGACTATTATTCTATCAGCCCATAATCCCATGATCTCTTATTATGCTTAAGCAACTTTTTGATACTCTGAATGATGTTTTTATTTGAGGACTTAGCTAAACCATTACCTTGGGGATAGTAAGGAGTTGAATGTTTCAGCAAGATACCATTCTTCTCACAAAATGCTTCCATTGCCTTAGACTTGAAAGCCTTTGCATTATCTGTTACTATTTTCTGAGGACACCCAAACCTACTAAGGATATTTTCTTCAATAAATTCCATAATCACTTTGTCTGTGGAATTCCTAGTAGGGATAGCTTCCACCCATTTGGTAAAGAAGTCTGTTGCAGTTAGAATCCACCTATGTTGTCCTGAGGAAGATGGACTTATCTCCCCTATAAATTCCAGACCCCATTACTGGAAAGGAGCACTTACTGGAATAGGTTTTAGGGGCAATGACAACAATTTTTGTTTGCCAGCAAAATTCTGACAAGGGATACAAGCTCTTACCTGCTGATATACATCTACAAACAAAGAGGTCCAATAGTACCCATTTTTTAATATCTTGTATGATGTTTCCTTCCAGTACTTGTGGCCTCCACAAGCACCCTCATGAGATTCAGAAATCACTCCTTCAATTTCAGATTTATCCAAGCATCTGAGTAGAATACTGCCTGGGTCCTTCCAGAATAATTGCTTTTCTACTAAACAATACTTAGTAGTTTTTAACTTCAAAGATCTAGTAGCTTTCCTATCTAAATGCTCAGGACATTGAAAATACAGTATAAAATACACAATGTCTGCGTACCATGTGGATGTTGAATAATAGTCCATAATCTCTTCTTTTTACAACATTGCTTGATCTTTTTTCTGAGCTAGCTCTTCAGCCATCACATATAATCCCAAAGCTTGGCAATTTGATTCAGCCAGCAACTTGGCTAAACCTTGTCCCTTGACTAGTTTGGTAGGTCTGATATCTACATCATACTCCATGATTTTAGCAATCCACTTGCCTCTTTTCCCCTCACTATCAGGCTGTGTCAAAACATCTTTTATAGCAACATTAGGCACATATGAAATAACTTTGGAATGCAAAACATAGATTCTGAAAAACTTTAAAGCTTTTACCAAAGCATAGGCCTGTTTCTCTAAGATACTATATTTCAATTCAGAATCTTTGAGAGTTTTGCTGAAGAATGCAATAGGATGTTCCAGAACCTCCTTATTCTTTTGCAACAAAACAGCTGCTAGTGTATCCTCTAATGCAAATGAAAATGTTAGAAATTCTTTGGTAAAATTTGGACTTACTAATACAGGGGCTTCAGTAAGAGCTATTTTTATTTTTTCAAATGCATTCTTTGCTTCAGTGGTCCACTTGAATTCCTGATCCTTTTTTAGCATGGCTGTAATCTACTTGATAATCTCAGCAAAGTTTGGTATAAACCAACGCAGAAAGTTGATTTTACCAATGAAAGATTGGACATCCTTTTTACTTCTTAGTAAACTTATCTTCAATATTGCTTTCACCCTTTCAGGGTCAATCCTTATACCATCAACAGAAACTAAATGACCCAGTAATTTGCCTTCCTGTACAGCAAAGTGTGACTTTTTTGGATTCAAGGACAAACCAAATTTCCTACATTTCAAGAAAGTCTGCTTCAAATGCTTTAGATGTTCATCATATGATTGTGAAAAAACAGTAATATCATCTAAGTAGATTACCACAAACTTATCCTTTTCTTCGGCAAAATCTATATCCATAGCCCCCTGAAAACTGGCTCCAGTGTTCATTAGACCAAAAGGCATCTTATCATACATGAAAGTCCCCCAAGGAGTGGTAAAAGCTGTCTTTTCCTTATCATCAGGATGCATAGAAATCTGATTGTATCCTGAGAAACCATCAATCATTGAGATCCTCTGTGCTCGACCACTTTCTGCAATATTTGCTCAATTTTGGGCAGAGGATAATTATCCTTTAGTGAAGCACTATTCAAATTTCTAAAGTCAACACACAACCTGATTTCTCCATTATTTTTCCTAACAGGCACTAGATTAGCCACCCATGAAGAGTACCTGAGGGGAACTATGATCTTGGCATCCAATAGCTTCTTCACTTCTTTTTCAATAATAGGAAACAAGGATGGATTAATCCTCCTTAATTTCTAATGAAAAGGTTTAACATTCGGTTTTAAAGGGACTTTATGTTATATAATTACATTCTCAATTCCTCATAAGACCATGCAAAAACATCAACATGTTCCTTTAACAGTTTTATGTACCTGTTTCTTTGTTCAGCTGTAAGTGCTTTAGAAATTTTTACCATTCTAGGCTATTCTGCAGAGCCAATGTTACAATCCTCCACATTCTCTTCTGAGGACTGTACAATAGTTTTTAGAGTTTATCATATTTTGAAAATATCCTTTCCAAAGGTACCAAACCTTTTGGGATGAAATTACTTTTTAATTCAATGATTTTGTGTCCAGCTATTTCATTTTCAGCAATCTCTTCCACCTCTCCATCCCCTTCATCTTCCTCTTGATCAATCAGGGAATTAGAAAAATCATGTGTAAGATCTAAAAACATTTTAATTTCAATGTCATCTTCAAACACTCTCCACTACTTTACATTATCAGGTACATATGGTCTGTACCTAACTTAAATGGGATAACTCAACTGTGTGGTCTTGGGGATTCTAAAGTGTGTAGCAAACAAGGCCAATGAATCTGTAGTCTGATTATGGTCTCTTGGAATATAGGTAATGTTAAAGGCTACAAAATAATTTTCAATCATGTCCCATACCTCATTTCGATAGACTTTCAGCAAATCTTGTTTTACTTGATAGTTGTTCTTCACCTACTGAACAACTAATTCGGAGTCGCCAAATGCAGAAATCTGCTGAATGCCCAAATATTTTGCAGCCTTCAATCCTAATAGCAAAGCTTCATATTCAATAGTATTGTTTTTAGTAATGAACTCTAATTTATACATCAGCTTTACTGTTTCACCTCCAGGGGATATAAGAAGAACCCCTGCTCCAGCACCTTCTTTACAAGAGGATCCATCAAAGTATAATTTCCAAAGCTCGTCCTCATGCTCCCTACTGCATTTTGCTGGCTATTCCCTTTCAACCTGTAACAAACCAGCAGTATTGTCATCATCACTAAAATGTAACATGCAAGTACCTAGATCCTTATCAACAGCATACAGAGGATGGTTGGTAGGGTTCTTGTCATTTGTTACAATATAGGAAAACTGAAGCTCTCTGTACAGCCTTCTGTTTTCTCCTCCAAACACAGGAATAGTGGCATATGATAAATCCATTTGTAAGGTCCGACCAACTCTCTTTGCCCAAGATCTAGAGAGAAGAAACCCAAATTTAGGTGTAATATCAGCTACCACTACATCCATGATTACACTCTTCATGGGTAATTGAGCCAAACTAACAACCATGTCCTTTATTACCCCTAAACACTTCACAACTCATGAATCAAATGCATACAGATCATGATAGGGCTTAGTTATACTCAGAACTAAAGCCTCCATAACAGCCTTTGGCATTAAATTGTGTGATGCTCCCAAATCTAACAAACAATTATGTATCATTTGTTCATGAATTGTCAGAGTAATGTGGAATGGAGGTGAAGCATCTGCTTCATTCTCAGTTTTTTCAGCCAAGGTTGTTCCAATGAAAATCCTAGGATTTTCTTCTTGCAAATTCACTGTATCATAAATAGGCTGAATGTTTACTGAATTAATCATATTAAGGACTGTCTCTTTATAGGTAGAATTTTTCATAAGTTCAGTTAAAGGCACATAAATCTTTAACTTGTTTAATTCATTTTCTAGGCTGAAATTCTGCACAATTTTATTTGCCTCTTCAACCTCCATGTTCTTCTTTTCTTTTTATGGAATACGTTGTTTCTCTGACACAGGATCAGATTGCTATTTAGTAGGAACAACTACCTTCTTATTTCGGCTTTGTACTACCTGTTTTGGGGCTGAGCTCAGATTCACAGTCTTCTTGAGTTCATTTTGGTAGACATCAGCAGTTACAGTAGTCATTTTTAGACCTAAATATTCCTCTGTTTTGGACATATCAGCAGCATAGCATTCTGCATTTAGAAACTCCTCCTCAGTGACAAAACCCTCAGACAAACTTTCTCCAAAATGGTTCATATCCCTATCTCTGTCTTCAAATATCACTTCATCATCAACCTCCTCTTCATCAGCAACATTGTTTTGAAGAGGTGGTGGTACTCTTTGGTCCTCATTTTCTCTCCTTTCCCACTGAATATCATTATTCCTTCATTCTCTAGGTATGAAACGTGGAGCAAACTGTCTTCTAAATTGAATCTGATCGTTAGGGTTTCTTTCACCTTCTTGAACAGGCTTGCTGGAATTTTTTTCTAGTTCTAATTTGTTTAATTTTGCAGTCAAAATATTCACCAACTTGGCCATCTCATCAATTTTCCCTTCTACAGAATGAGAAGCTGAACCTCCTGGAGCTTCTTCTTTCTTTCCTTTCCTGTCATAGATTTGCTGAGTTGTTTCCTTCTTCAATCTATTGGAAGCCAATATGTTAGATTCTACCTCCAATGCTACATCCTGCATATTCAGTAAAGAAATAGGTCTCCTTTCTCTTAGTAGTAAGAAAAATTCATGGTCGAAAGCATTTGCATATGTAAGTTTTACAGATGTTTCTGAAGGCTTTATTTCTGCAGGAATTCTGCTGTATATTTTGTTAAATCTCTTTGAAAAATATGCAATAGTTTCATCATTTTTCCTCCTAAGGGCTCCAAACTCAGTTATGTAGTATGTATGGTCTTTGGTGTCACCCCATTGTCTCATGAAGAGATCACGAAGCTCTTAAATGATAGTGATAGAGTTATCAAGCAACTCCCTAAACCATTTCCTGACATCTCCATCAAGGCTCTACGCAAACATTCTCATCCATACATCCTTGGCTTCAATGTTTTGGTTATCAGCATAACTAAGAAAAGATTCCCAGTGTTCTTTAGCCGTAGTTTCACCCTGTCCATTAAACCTAGGAAAGTATTTCTGATAGTCACCTCCAGGTAGTTCATTTAAAGGATGAGGCAAAACCAATGGTGCATATCTGGCTACAACCATTCGTTCCATCATGTCTATAGGCTGAATTTTGGCTGCCATTTTAAGGCTGACTGACTTTGATGATGGAGAGGTTTGGCTGGAACTTGGCTGAAAGTGGTTTTTACCTAATTTCAACTGAAATAGAGGTATCTTACCAGGAGAGACTATTTTAGCTTTTCTAAAGGATTGAGGATCAGTGAAAACTTGGAAGCTACTGTCAGGAATTATAGGCTTTAACCAAGATGAAGTTTCTTCTTCTTTTCTCAACACAGATGAAGGTGATGAACCATCCAACTGGTCAGGGTCACATAGGGATGGTAACGACTGAGACCTTTTAATCTTCCTTGCTATCTTCAATATCTATTCAGGATCTGTAACACCCAACTACAATGGTGAAATATGTCTGTTTCTAGTTCCAACTCCCCTAGTAGCCATTGTGACAAATTGGTGAAAAGTGGTCTTAAAGATATGCTGGTTTAAGTTCACCTCTTAAAACCAGTGAAATGATAAGTATCCCAGGGAAAAATATGTTTTCAACTTCGTTCCTCGGCAACGGCGCCAAAGATGTTTGTGCCAGAAATTGTTTCTAGACTACAAAGAAACAAGCCAACACAATCTCAAATATTCAATCAAACAAAACTAGGTTTTTAGGGTTTTTGAAAGGTTTTTCTGGTTGTGAAGTTTGGTGACAAGAGGGAATACATTCATAACCCAAATAGGGAATAAATCACAAGTAAAGAAGAACTGAGATGCATAATATAATAACCATGTATCCAACAGAACATAACATTGAAGTTCATCCACAACTGACAAGCACTACAAGCATAAAAACTATAAACCAGGAATGAAATTATCAATTGTGTAGCTAAACAAGCTAGAAATGAAGCCAAATAATGGACTAAAGGGTAAAATGGAGCATATATTTCATAATCAGTTCATCAAATACACATGAGAGTCAAGTACTTAGCTTATCAACAAGTCAAAAGACCTCCTCTAGCCATCCAAAAGTTGAACCCCTTGTTCTCTTTGTGACCTTCCTAAATACTATTTTTTAAAATTCAGTTAGAGTCTAAACCCTAACTACTTTTCAGCCTACTCATCGATAGGCTATTATCAAAATAGTAATTACAAAAATAAAATATTCTTCAAAACATAACAAGTAACTGATTTTTCTAACAATGCTCATAGATCTTTAGCAGCTTCTGCTAACAAAGCTATCCCCTCTAAGGCTTGGGCCTTTCTCCTAGTTTTCTGCTGCTCTACTTCCATCTCTGTCATTCTTCTAGTAAGCTCTTCCTTTTGTTACTGTAGCTTTCTGACAGTCTGTTTTAATCCTGCAAATTGTACCTCTATACTTCTTTTCCTTTTTAAGGCCTCTTTGGAAACTACAATTAGTTCTTGGTAGTGATTATTCACCTCTTCTAGGTCTTCCCTAAGTCTTTTATTAGCTATAATCAAACCATCATTTGTCTCTTGCATATAATCTACTTGATGTTTATACTACTTGATAGTTCTCTGTAGATTTTCTTTCTCTGAGTCAAATGCCTTGCTTCCTGTTGTATTTTGTAGTTCATTAGGAAGCCATGGAATGTTAAGCTTTCTAAAGATTTCTTCATCCTCAGACAGCAACTCTGTGGAAGTATCATGAAAACTCGGGTTTTCTTGATCATCAGTTTCAGCAGGAGCATTTTCATCAATCAACAGCTTGTTTTCTGAATAGGAAACCTCTGTTTCAACTTTTTGCTGTTACTTCAACAGTTTACCTCGTATTTCCAAAAACACAGCAGATAATTTGGTCTTAGTGAGGCTAGATTCTTCTTATGTTTTCAATGATTTTTTCCCTTTTCTATCACCCTTGCAAGACTCCAGCTTTTCATCAGAGGAAGAAGTATCAATCATAGTTATCCCTTCTATATTCAACTTAGGGTTTAATAATTTCTTCATGTTTAGCCTCAATTTGTTTTTGGGTCTAGTTTTGGGTCTCCAGCCTGGAGCAAGCTCTCCTACCATTTTTAAACTTTTGCCTTGATGAATGACAGAGGAAAATTCCTTAACTTTAATCTTCTTTTTCTTTGGTATCGCTATCCTATCCTCCTGACTGTAGAACTCCTTTTGTATGCCAACCCTAGTCTTATCACTGACAGTCAACTCATCCTCTTCCAACAAGTATGCTTCATCTTCGGACAAGATTGTAATTGGACTTTGCTGTTGGACCTTAGTATTTTCTCCATCTCCTAAAATATTCTCTGTAAGTATAATCTCTTCATCAATGAATTTTTCTGCTGGTGCTTCATTCTAAACAGGCTGAGTCTCCTTGTGAATAAACTGCATATTTTGGTTCTCACTGTCATTTGGATGCTGCTTGGATTCACAATCTTCTTTTGAAGGTTCTGCAACCTCCTCTATTTTGACACATTCTTCACCTTCAACTTTCACTTTTTTTCTTATTTTTCTGATTAGGGTTTGTCCCTTATCAACTGGCTTTCTGGTAGACTGTCCTTCTTGGCTATTTTGGAATCCTGACCGAAAAAGAAAGTATTCCCAAGTCTTTCCTTCTTTCTGCAGAACACTGTTAATAATAAGTTTAATTAGCCCATGGTGAAAGATGGACTGACTAGTGTGGTCTTGGTGTTCTTTGATCCTGCTGGACATTTTCTGCAATCTCTTTAGCAGGAAGAAAGGCAGATTCATCCTTAATTCACCACTAAGGTGTTGAAGGAACCTGAAATGATACTTGAAGATGAAGGCATACCTTCCTTCACATGTAATGTAGCTTTGTAGAACCTTGATAGGCTCTACCCATTCAGCTCTAAAATTATGGATGGGCACTCCCTTGCCCCAATATGGAACAATACCAGGCAGTAGATACCTTTGGGCATTGAAAGTAAATGGCACCTTTTTGAACCAAAGTTCTCCTTCATTCTTGACCCCTGTTGCTTCAGCCACCAAATCTGTAGTCAATTTGAACTTCAAAGTATCAAATGATACTATATCTTTGTTATAACAATGAGAAAATTTGTGATAAACTTCAATATTATATCTATCAATCTTTTTAAAGAAGTTCAACCATCCAGCATTCTCAAAGATTTTAGCACATCCTGGAAATTTGTCTATCCAATTCAGCTCAGTGGGCTCGGCCCTGTTAGTATTCCCACTCCTCTTCATCTTTCGTGTGGTTTTTAGAACCTGTTAGTGGCTTCACAACCTATTTTCTTCAAGTTTTCATAGTCTTAGTAGTCAATTCTCCCTTGAACTCTCACAGGCTGCTTGTCCTCGATTTTATATAGTCTATTCTATTATCAATTTAGGGAATGTTTTGTGCCAAGTTTGAATAATTTAGGTTAAATAGAGCACCAAAGATCTTTAACAGGGTTGTTTCTAAACTTTACTAACATCAAACGATGCTCATTTAGACCTTTTAGACTGATATCTCACCATTGGGAGTTTGTTGAATACATGAATTTATGTTTTCCCCCAATTTATAAGGCTTAACAAAAAAATCCCCAATTTAATAGGCCATGACCAAGGTCACGCGAGGTACCTCATTCCAAGCTTGATGTAGGTGTTAAAATTCAATTCTTGGACTAGCTTAAAGATGAATTGAACACTCCAGGTGTCTTCGACTCTCCAGCTCACCTCTAACTGTCACGCTGTGAAACCCTAATTTCCTTTAACTGCCAATTTCTGATTTTTTGGCAATGTGTCTCCCCCCAGCATCTCCACCAACTTCGTAATGCTCAATTCAAGAACCTCTTTCCTGTCAATCTCACCTTATTCCACTATCTGTCATGATTCACCATGCATTTACCTTTGACTTCCATGATCTCCCTCACGTCATAACCAACACTTGTTTGCATGATTATCCTGACGAGACACGTATCAAACCTGCTTATTGATGTGATTAGTCACCCCAAGAACGAAATCATTGAAGAAATCAGCATGAAAAGTGATAAATTGAGCACCCGCGACTTTCTTGTAGTACGTCAATGCATTATTTTTACCCTTGTGCTACAAGAAAGTTCAAAAATCAAATTTTGTGTTATTTGATCACTAATTCAACTTTAAAATAGGTTTATATGGTTAAACCTTGATCTTAGTACTATTCATGAAACTTTTAATCAAAATATACCCTATAGAACCCTTCAGGACATAAGAAAACAAAAATAATGAAAACTTAATGGCATAAACTCAAAATTTCCTAGAAGTAAGCAAATGAGCAAGCTTCAAAAAACACAAAAAAAATATAAAACTGAAGAAAACAAATTCATGACTTAAAATCTGCAATACTTAGCTTTTTATCAACCATCATCTCCCTGTTCAATTCTATACGGAGCAGCCATGGAGATATTTTTTCTAGTGCAATATTCTCATTTGGGATTTCAGAGTATGATTTGACAAAGTCAAAATCCTCCTCTATGATAGTACTCATTGGATATGGATCATACCACACTTCAGTTCCCTCTATAACACTTTGCAAGGTTGTGTACCCTAAAGCACACTGCACATTCTTTTCCCTTTCTTTTTTCTTGTCAACCTCAGGTTTTAGATACACAGACAATGATGGAGTTTTTATTTTATTTTCTACATTTATGATTTCCCTCAACATGGGGACACCGAGAATAACATTCTTAGCATTGATACCGACATATTGGAAATTAGTCAGTGTCATCTCAGTAGTTGGTTAACCAATAAATTGTGTTGCAACACAGCCAATTATCTCACCTAGAGCTACTAAGGAATAAGGGAAATGAGATTCAATCTCACCAACTACCCATTGAAATGATTCCCTTGAAAGGTGGTACTCCTTCAGGACATGTTTACTAGCAAATGTACTTCGAAGCATAATGTTGAAAAAGAAAGTGACATTCTTTTGTACTTCAATATTCATTGGGTCATCACCAGGAACAAACCTAAGTATTTCCTAAAGCCTGTCAATTGCTTCTACAATCTCCATGGGATGCATATATGATGGTTTTCTCATATCAATTTTGAATGTATTTTGGTCGTTCTATATGAGCCTCTTAATATTTACTAGCAGAGGCCATGAGTTGTCTCCATTGGGTGCAATTTCCATACCTAGTTGTCATCTATCTGACTCCAGTTTCTGCACTTCTGCATCAAAAACATTATGGAAATCCTGTATTTTTTTCAAATATTCCACGCGCTCTAGTAACATTTAACTAGGATTCCAATTTTCTTGATCAAGATCATATTTATAACATTTTCAAACTCCTTATTTTTCATCTTCAGAGAATCAAGATTCTGTGATTCAATCCAAACAGAATCCATACCATCTTCCCCATATAGAAATTGAATAACATCATGAAGTGAGTTCATGATATCCCCTTTCATTGATATCCTACATCATTTTACTAAGGGATATCACTCAATGGGAGGACATCTTGGTTGGGATTAGCAAGAGATGGTGTTTAAAACTTAAGTAGACCTCCACCATTAAGGTTAATTTGTGATGCCATTACATGCATATTTTTATCAATCTTTGGGAAAAGGCATCATATTGTATTCATTTTCTGGTATGAGCATGGATGAGAGATGGATTTTCTTATAGGCTACTTCCCGCTTATTAGCTAACAACATGGCATTCATTCCTTTTCCTATGTTCATGGTGTGATAGTTTTTCTTACTTTATGTTCATTGCATGCATTTTTGTAGTTGTTTGAGTGTTGCTATGTTATGTACTCTTGTGAGGATCTATATGGTTAATGGATTTCCATTGTTATGACATGTACAATCATAGCATAGTGATGTGTTAATCATTTTTCTCTTAATTTTAGGCTCTCTACAACACCTCCAACAACACTATTGCTTCAAACCCCAACTAATTATGATTCATGACACCCCAGTCAGGATATCCTAATCATGAGCTCACTCAACCTTGCATATATCATTTATGTTTCCTGAAGAAGATTTTCCCTGGATCTAAACTCCCTTTTATCTATTCTAAACCCCAAGTTGTTATATCGAGGCTCTGGTGATGGTGATATTTTCCCAATCAGATTTCCAGACTGAAGTCTCTGATTGATACGAGAGAGATTAATACTTAGTTCCTGCACTACGGAGTCTACATCAGCTGAATTCTTCATAAAATCTGAAAGTTCTATTTGACCTCAAATTGGAATTATTATTTTTTTCTGCAACCCATAGTGATTGTTTCTTCTTACCACTACATTCACCTTCATTTGTTAGCATTGAAATTTGTGGTTCTTCGGCAACCCATATTGATCTCTTCTTCTTACCACTACATTCACCTTCATTTGCTACTCCACCTTTGATTAGATGGATTTAGATTCATGGTCCTTTTGGAGTATAGTATGAACATATATAACTCTTGGTAGAAATATCGAGAATAAGTATCATCTTGGATCGTTACAGGCATCCTTTTAGATAACTAGGGGAATCATCTCAATCAGGTTTTTTCAATATCAACTTTATCACATACAAGGGTCACTTGTGTAGTTTCTTGGTAATGTGTGAGTAGAAAAATGTCGATGTGAGAATACAAAGTTTCTCAGCTGATGTCTATTGATTACCAATGTTTATATAGTGCACTGAACCATTTGATGTTTCCTTTAGCTTTGTTGGTACATGTGCACATTTTAGTCCTCAAATGGTTGATTGTGCATACTTAAGTATAATTAATTGATGATCTTATTATGAGAAAGAAATTTAAGTGTTATTTTATAGTGAATTGTACATGTTTTTTGTTATTTGGGAATGGTTTTGTTAGTTGGTATGTTGGGATCAAATTGTTCCCATGCAAAAGAAAGCAACCATTGCATGCTCTATCATATATCAACTTTTTTTTTCTGTTGAGAAATAAATTCATATTGCAATATAGTGCATGTAGTTGTAGCCATTAGCTGTAAACATATTGTTTTTTACATTTAATGGTTTCCATGAAATAAAATTTTCTGATTATCAAATTGCTATTTGTACTTTTGAAAATAAAGGCATATGATAACTGAATACCAAACATATTTGTGGAACGCCCAAAATGATTTGTATTTCCATCTTATCCATCAAATGAGAGATAATGGAGAACATAAGGTGGAGGGAAACTTGGTATATTTTCCATGCTTGACAAAACCATGACCTCTGTGGGTTGCTTGGACATAGCCATGGATGGTGGCTTGGCCCACATTGGAGGAAGATGAGTTTGGGACACCATTTTCTCATCCTTTTCTTCTATATCAACTGAAATTATCCTTTCCATGGCATCGTCCACCATAGCATAGATATTTTTTACAACTAAAATTATTACCAAAGTGTTGAATCAACTTGTATGTGATAACAATTGCTTATTTTATTTTATTCCATTTATAATTTTATTGCATGTACAGGAATAAAATTTATCCAGTTTGGACCTTCCTTATACGGTGATGATAAAACTTATTGTTATTGTACAGAACACCTATCGACTATATGCCTTGATAGAGAAGATAAAAGTTTGACCCTTGGTCTTGTGGGTAAAAGGGTTGTTTCCCCACCTTGATTGTACACCTTGTTCTTGTCAGTAAAAGGGTTATTTATGTACCTTGATGGTACACCTTGGTCTTGTGGGTGACACAGCTAATTTTACCAAACATGGTAGATCACATATTTATGGCCTTCCCTGTCCCTCTGTAGACTCTTTGGATCCCATGAACCATTTTTGTACCTTTGATGTTTCCAAGATAATCCCTAAAAACATGCATTATTTGTCATATGCAACTTTTAAACCCATTCTCACGTATATACATGAATATGACCCTTAAATCCGCGTACATCGGGATGCATGCAAAAGGCCAAATAGTTTTGGAGTTTTCCTTGATGTGGATCTGAGTCACTTGTCTCTTGGCCTTCCATATGCCTTGAGATCGCTGGGATTTGAACTTCCATTACCCCATTGAAGCACTATATAAGGAACCCTTTGGTTACATTGAAAGGGGAGGAATTGAAGAGCAAGAAAACTATAGTCCATTGTTTCCATAGCTTGATTATACTTGAGTCTGCATCCCTTTGTCCCTTGGAGCACTTAGTGTTCTTGCCAAGCTTCCCTTTGCTTGTGAGCTTGCTATTTAGAGATGGAGGATTGAAGTGGTGGAGGCCCAGGTGGAGGAATCAGTTTCTCCGGTTTGCAGACGTGTCGACAGAGGTTATCATTCTTGTAATCTCTAATTTATATTAATAGAAATATTGTTTCTTGTCCTAGAGCTTCTATTTCATTGATGTATGACTGTCCTAAAATACTGTCATTTATTGAAGAAATGGGATTGAAAGTTCATCCTCATTTCTAGACTATTTTGATTAATACCTTGAGGTCTGTATTTGTCTCACTCTACCCTACAACTACCTATATATCTATTGGACAGGTATGTCAATTGTTTCGTTAGTGACGTGTCTCCTAAGAGACAAAGTCTGATCATAATGTATATCTGAGTATATAAAGGAAGGTCTAAACCACGTTGTTTTCTTCTTTTTTTCCATTTATATCACTAATACATTTGGCCACGAAATATTTCCACATTTTGAACATCCGTATATTAATACTTCATTTTTTTTATCATGGTGGAAAAAACGTGGCAATATCGACGTTTTTAATTTTAGAGGAACTTTCGTCTCTATATCGACGATATATGGCTATCTTTGTAGACCCGCCAAACCAATGCCAACTTTTAATTCACGAGTCAACTCATGCATATTTGGCACATTAGCTATAGTTGCAACAAGGTTATTGGTGATTGATTGAGCGCAGATTGAGGCCATATTTCTTTATCAACCATATCCAAAAATAGAGAGATCATTCATACTCTACTTCTTCAATGGGTGACTCAACCAGGAAAAATAAGATCGACCAACCTTTAGAGGACAATATGGAACCTGTGGGAAATGACATGCCCTCACTTTTCCTTGAAGAAGATGTTGCTGTCACAAATTTGGTTGGAATGCATAGAAATGAAAATGCAGATCAATGTGAGGAATTTGTGAACAATGATATGGATCATTCACCAACGAGTGATGAAGACCTAATTCATGCCAAATATTCTTTTGATGGTAGATTTGTTTTTTATTTATTTGATAAAATGGTACATTTCAAAGAACAATATACCTTGTGGGAGGATTCCTTCAAAGCTAGCGACAAATTATGTAGAACTAAGGATGTCTAAATTCTTAATTTGGTACATCATGTCACAGGTTTAGAGAAAATAATTGTGGAAACTGAAAATAAAATTGTCCAGAAGGATCGACTTATTAAGGATAAATGTTATAAATTTACTGTAGTTCTAGTAGAATCGATTTCTGACCTTGACAAACTGAAAGACATGTATCAGGATCAAAAGAAAAAAGATGAGGAAACTATAGGGAGACTTGAAAATGAGCTGAAAAACAGGCCTGAAGTTTTGAACATGCCACCACTGAAAACTGTATTTGGTAAGGAAGCAGAACTTCAACCAGAATTGAAGCAGAAAGAAACATTTATTGTAGGTTTGAAGGTTGAGTTTCAAAGGGAATTGAGAGAAATGATCATTAAACAACAAAATGAGACTGGAGAATATGAAGCAATATTGGAAAAATTGAATAAACCAATTAAAAACAAAAATGAGTTGCTACAAAAAAAGATAATTCAAAGGATTTTAGTAACTCTCGATGCTAAAAGTGTTGGAAGAGGAAAAAAATAAACACTCAAGGGTAAACAAGTCTGCACACCAGAAGAATCAACAATCAAGGGTAAATAGGTATGCACACTAGAAGAATCAACAGTCAAGGGTAAATAGGTCTGCACACCAAAAAAATCAACAGTCAAGGGTAAACAAGTCTGCACACCAGAAGAATCAACAGTCAAGGGTAAACAGGTATGCACACCAGAATAATAAATAGTCAAGGGTAAGAAGATTATCACAACAAAATAATCCAAAGTGGAGGTTGAAAAGGCCATCATACCAAAACTTTTTGGCAGTACAAAACTAGGTGATGTAACTCTGGAGAGATTACTCCAGTTTTAGAAGTCCTTGCAACAATGAGAGAAGACCTTGAATGAAGTTGCTTCAACAATTAATGTTGTAGAGTTTATATTTGGCTCATCATATCCAACATTGAAGAAGAATATATAGAAGGAGGACGAAATTAGAGACCTTCACCAAAAACTATTGGAAAAGGGAAAATCACTACATTTGGGATGTGATAGTGAGATACAATATTTGAAATCCCAAATTAAAGCTTTGCGGAATAAACCTGTGGCAGAAGAAATTTTGTATACTCCATTTGATAGCGATTTGAGGGCACAAGAGCTCGAGAAGGAGGTACAATTTGTCAAGAGAAAATTAAGTGCAGTTCAATCTGACCTGAAGTGGACAGATGATGATCTTAAGAGAAAGGAATATGAGCACTCAAATCAGAAAAATAATAATGTAGAGATGTTGAAGAAATGCCTAGAAGGAAAAGATAGGTTGCATACCAAAGTGATAAATCTTGCAAACAAAGTGAAAGAGAAAGAAAAACAATTAAAACATATGGCCAATGAAGCTTCTGTAGAACTGGAGGGTTCTGGAAAAGGAAAGAGAATCTATAGCAAATTTTCTTATTCGAAAAAGGAGGAATTACAAAAACCTCCCGAGTCCCAAGCAGCCTAGATTTCTAAAATAATATGGTGTACATTTGATGTCTATGTACATACTAATATTGTTGTAATATAAATTGTCAGTATTTCTTGGAAATGCATATATTTTAATATAGTTAATGTGTTTCTAATGTGTAATACAAGTGTAATGTGTAATCCATATGTGCATTTTTCCTATGTATAAGAGAGTTTAATGTGCAACCCATACCGAGAAGTGTGTATGAAAGTACAAATGATGAAATATATTCTTCGTAATATATTCTACAAATGAATTAACAGATCATCATTTCATGGTATATTGAATAAATTGCACTATAACATAGACATACCAACCTTTTCTACAAACTCTTGTACTCATTTATGTAAATTGTAAGATCTACAGTAAAATCCAAGTCATCCAAAACAACAATTGATAGTATTTTCCATTTTTTCATGGCCAGAACTAAAAATGCACACCAATTCCAATTGAAGTACACTGTAGGTATGAAATTTGGAATTTTGCATACAAAATCCTAATTAGACTAGTATTGTGAAATAAGAATGCATCCAACATTTGAAATGAGAATAGAACAATTGTAAATGTTGGTTTCTTGTTGACAAGCATCATAGTTTGGAAACCAATCTCATGGCTCTGCAAGTTTGTATGGTATGTTTCTTTTTTATTATAATATAAATTATCATCACTCCTTACAGAAATTAATAAATGAGAACATAACATATATAATACATTCCGAGGAAAAAAACATAGATAATGCAAAAATATAACAAGATCGATACTCAAGAAAGTTTTAAAAGGGGCCCAGGACCATTTTTATTATATTATGCTTTCATTACATAGAAGAGGGATAGTTTACAGTTGAATCAGTAACATCAAACAACTCCTTCAATAATAACTATCCCTACTACCTATTAAATTCTATTTATAGACGTCAACGGTCGGATTGACCATGTTACAAGTGGATTTCATTTGAGTGAAACTGAAATGTGGATTCACCCACGAGCCAACCCGTCCTCTGTTGTACTTTCCTAGCTTTAAACGAAGACACCAACTACTGTGGAACAAGGAAAACAAGACAGTGCAACATAGGGGGGAAAACAGGGTTGAAGTGGACATGTTTCAACACCAGGGGAAGAAAGGGAAGTGAAGAGGAAGTTGCATTCCAGTTATTTGGATGGGAGATGTGAGTAGAGAAGAATTATAATAGAGATGCACAATGCATGAGAGGTATATAAGGAGAAAAGGGAAATACCAATGAAAGAAAAAAATGGTAAGAAAGAGAGAAATGCCACTGTCAAACATGGCTCAGCAGAAAACAACATGCAATATCCATATGATGTGGACAAATTAAAAGCTGGAATTGAAGACATCAATCCTGCTATGCTACTGAGAGGGAATGCTTGGGTTGTTGAAGAGAGATAGGGTTCTGAATCAGGGCAGGAAAGACTTCACTGAGTGATGGGAAAGGAATGTCAAACGAACATAAAAACAATAAGATGGAATGAAAATTCCAATGAAAGCCATCAAAAATGGATGAGACTGTGTCCAATTTTTTCCAATTCTACCCATTTCACTCATACTATCAGTGAACTCAAATTTGCACACATCTGCAGCCATACTGGACAAAAATTAACGAACATAGAGAATGGATTGAATACTGCATAGCCTACTAATAGTAGTGGCCCCTATTTATCGATCTTACATAAGAAGCAACATGGTTGGTAATTGACTACAGCTGCTAGCAAGGAATCCATGGGGTTAGGACAAATATGGATATGTGTACTGTGTTGGCCCTTAGAATAATTGAAAGGTGGGAAACAAGGTTAATCACAATGAAATGTTAAGTTCACATCTGGGTGATGCAATCATTCTCAATGTCATCAGATTACGACTCGATTCAGGTTCATCGAATCATAGAATTTGATGGTTTGTTAAGTGATGTATTTGACAGTCGGTTGAAAGTTCAGAATATGACAGGTAGGGAAAATAAAAAACTTCCATTTACAGGTTTAGACAGTTATATGACATATTTTACACTTAATACATTTAGCACATGTATGGCAGGTTCAGGTATGGGAAAATGAAATCAGGAATATGCATGGATTTTACTGAAGCAAATCAATTTTGGATTGCTTTACTCAAATGCACGCCCAACATGAAAAAACTATGGTTTAGGGAAATTGGACCTACAAAAACATGCAAAAACTGTGGTTTAGGGAAATTAGACCAAGCCTAGGAGAAGATTAAAAATTGTCCAAGTATGAATTATTGGTAAAATATGCCTAATAGGGCTTAGGGAAATGCCCGCCATAGCTCATGGGTTGATGATAAAAATATTATGAGAGTGTAGATCTATAGAAACTTGTATGGTGCATCCAACCATATAATTATGCTGACCAAAAAGTCTTTCAGGAAGAAGATATCAATCTACCAAAAGTGCCTCTTAGCCATATTTTCACTGCTCCAGAAAAATGCTCGCTGAGGAGAGAGAAAGAAGCTCCAGAAGATGAAAGTGGTCATGATAGATTCACCTTATTGGCCTACCCATTGGGAATCTCACTTTCCAAGTGTGAAGTAAAAATGAAATGACCTTGGTGACCTAGGGTTTGAAGAGAACTGGTTAAGTGTTAGACAAATAGTTTGAGAGACTACATGGAAATGCTCGGAAGGGGGTGTTCCATTGACAATAAAAATCATCAGATGATATGGTATTGTTCATTGTTGAAATGGATATCTAGCCATGCTCTTGGTTTTTCTTATGGTGACTAGATAAGGAAAATATCAACCTCACAAAATAGAAGAAAAATATTATTTTGCATACTAAAGACAGAAAAAATGGCTAAGTGTTGTAAAGGGGGCTAAGTGATGCCCACATTAAGGTTGGTGCCTGCACTAAGGATGATGCTTGCATGGCATGGCATGGAATAGATGACAATTGTAAATTGAAATTGAAATCATTGTTGCATTATGACACCATTCTGGAGAAATACATCAAATTAGTGAAAATCAGGAAATTGGCCAAGTGTGGGAATATTGGTCCAAGTAGCCTTAAGAGGATGCCCGCCACAAATGGTTTGTTGAAGAAAATACCCACACCACATGGGGATATTGTAGGTTGTTGTTTTTTCTACTCAACCATGGTCTCAGTTTGTCCAAAGAGACACTGAAGAAGAATTTATGGACCTGCCAAAATTGTAGTTTAGGGAAATTAGACCAAGCGTAGGAGAAGATCAAAAATTGTGCAAGTTAGAATTATTGCTAAAATATGCCTAACAGGCCTTAGGGAAATGCCCGCCATAGCTCATGGGTTGATGATAAATATATAATGAGAGTGTAGATCTATAGAAACTTGTATGGTGCATCCAACCATATAATTATCCTAACCAAAAATTCTTTTAGGAAGAAGATATCAATCTTCCAAAAGTGCCTCTCAGCCATATTTGCACTGCTCCAGAAAAATTCCTGCTGAGGAGAGAGAAAGAAGCTACAAAAGATGAAAGTATTTTTTATGGACTCACCTTGTTGAACTATACCCATTGAGAATCTCACTTGCCAAGTTTGAAGGAAACATTAAATCACCTTGGTGACCTAGGGTTTGAAGAGAACTAGTTAAGTGTTAGACAAAGTGTTTGAGAGACCACTTGGAAATTCTCGCAATGGGGTGTTCCATTGATGATAAAAATCATTAGATGATATGGTCCTGTTCATTGTTGAAATGAATATCTAGACATGCTCTTGGTTTTTCTTATGGTGACTAGATAAGGAAAATATCAACCTCACAAATAGAAGAAAATTCTTATTTTGCACCCTAAAGACAAAAAAATGGCTAAATTTTGTAAAGGGGCTAAGTGATGCCTGCATCAAGGTTGATTCCTGCACTAAGGATGATGCATGCATGGCATGGATTGGAATAGATGAACATGTGGCATGAAGTTGAAATCGTTGTTGCATTATGACATCGTTATGGAGAAATACAACAAATTAGTGAAAAATCAGGAAATTGGCCAAGTGTGGGAATATTGGTCCAAGTAGCCTTAAGAAGATTCCCACCACAAATGGTTTGTTGAAGAAAATACCCGCACCACATGGGAAAATCATAGGCTACTATTTTTTATACTCAACCATGGTCTCAGTTTGTCCAAAGAGACACTGAAGAAGAATTTATGTACCTTCCAAAACTGTGGTTTAGGGAAATTAGACCAAGCCTAGGAGAAGACCAAAAATTGTCCAAGTATGTATTATTGGTAAAATATGCCTCACAGGCCTTAGATAAATGCCCTCAATAGCTCATGGGTTGATGATAAAAATATTATGAGAGTGTATATCTCTAGAAACTTGTATGGTGCATCCAACCATATAATTATCCTAACCAAAAATTCTTTCAGGAAGAAGATATCAATCTGCCAAAAGTGCCTCTCAGCCATATTTTCACTGCTCCAGAAAAATGCCCACCTAGGAGAGAGAAAGAAGCTATAGAAGATGAAAGTGGTTTTTCTAGACTCACCTTGTTGAACTATACCCATTGGTAATATCACTTGCCAAATTTGAAGGAAAAATGAAATTACCTTGGTGACCTAGGGTTTGAAGAGAACTGCTCAAGTGTTAGACAAAAAGTTTGAGAGACCATTTCGAAATGATCGAAAGGGGGTGTTCCTTTGATGATAAAATTCATCAGATGATATGGTCTTGTTCATTTTTGAAATGGATATCTATCCATGCTCTTTGTTTTTCTTATGGTGGCCAAATAAGGAAAATATCAACCTACGAAAATAGAAAAAAAAATGTTAATTTTCATATTCAAGAAAAACAAAAAAATGGCTAAGTGTTTTAAAAGGGATAGGTGATGCCCGCATTAAGGTTGATGCCTGCACTAAGGATGATTCCCACATGGCATGGCATGGCATAGATGATGATGTGAAATGAAGTTGAAATCATTATTGCATTATGGTATAGTTTTGGAGAAATACGGCAAATTAGTTAAAATCAGGAAATTAGCTAAGTTTGGGAATATTGGTCCAAGTATCCTGGAAAATGTGGTTTAGGGAAATTAGACCGAGCCTAGGAGAAGATAAAAAATTGTCCAAGTATGAAATTATTGGTAAAATATACATAACTGGACTTAGGGAAATGCCCGCCACAACTCATAGGATGATGATAAAAATATTCTGAGAGTGTGGATCTCTAGAGTGTTATATGGTGAATTCAACCATATCTAGAAAGCTATAATAAGAGGTTTTTCGGACAGTTTGAAGACATTATAAAAGCATATTCACAATAAACCACATGATAGGATATGTATATTATCGTTTCAAACTTACAAATATCATATATAATCAAAAAAATATTCGACAAGAAAAGCCAATTATAACAAAACAATAATATACCAGACATAATTGAATGGAACAAATACATAATTCATATGCATTAAATAGTAGAATTCACCATATAGATTACACCTAACAATATAAAATTTTATTCATAAATGTAAATATATCTAGCTTCAACCCCATGGTGTTATTCTCAACTTATGACTATTGTACGGACTGTGGCGTGCATTTTCCTAAGCCCAGTTTTGAGTATTTACACATTGTTTTTTACGTAACAAATTAAAATTTCAGTCATTAATTTTGAATTTGTCTAATATACTTGTAATTTTAGTCATTCATGTTCAAGTTGATTGCTATGCATTCCTAGCTTTCATTTTTATGCTTATGGCTTGCATTTTACACCAAGTGTCCATAACAGTAAAAAAAGGTTAAAATTGCACCTTTCATAGGTCGATTGTAAGCATACAAGGTTAGGTTATATAAAATTAACATAAGGATAGTATTATAAATATATCTATCCATCCAATTTCCAAAACCATTTACTATAAAAATTTCATAGGAGGCTTTGGCTTGCATTTGTATTAATGTAGGTGGATATTTCATAAATACAAGACAACCATGTAGTGTTTTTGCACAAAAGACACTTTCTGAACCAAAATTGAAAAAAAAATGTATAATAATGTGGAAAATAGTAAAACATACCATTTCCAACTAAAATCACTCAAAAATACCCAATACTTAGGGTTGGGCGGGCATTTTTGTGATCTGGGTAAAACTGGGTTGAAAACACAAAAGTTGTCATTTTGTCAATTTAACTCTGGACAAATGAAACATAATTTTAAAAAATGGAAAGAGGATTTTGTAAAAAATATATCTATTTTCAACCCCATGGTGTTAGTTTCAACTTATGACAATTGTACGAACTGTGGCGTGCATTTTCCTAAGCCCATTTTTGAATATTTACACACTGTTTTTTACGAAACTTAGAATTTCAGTCATTTTTTTTGAATTTGGCCAAGATTCTTGGAATTTTAGTCATGTATGTTAAATTTAACTGTTGTTCATTCCTATCTTGCATTTTTATGCTTATGGCTTGCATTTTCCACCAAGTGTCCATAACTGTAAAAAAGGGTTAAAATTGCACCTTTCATATGTCAACTGTGAGCATACGAGGTTAGGTTATATAAAATTAACACAAGGATAGTATTCTCAATATATATAGCCATCCAATTTCCAAAAACATTTACTATAAACTATTAGATTTTTATCATTTAATCTAGCATTAACTTCGGATCTTAACTGAGAGAATAACAAGCACAGCAATCAAACACATAAGATAATGAACACAAAGATTTTCCTTGGGGAAACCATATAGGATAAAACCCCGCAAATTCCTCAAAGATAGAATCAGCACCAAGTAACAAAGCCCCAAAAACAGTAAGATGATATACCGACGGCAGTAACCTCTTTCTCTCTAGCCCCAACAACTTCTTCTTCCTCAGCTATGCACTACAACTGAGTGTGAGTGAGTGTGTGATAAATAGAGAGGCTCACTCACTATTTATACTAATTCTCAACTTGACAATGACTCACTAGGGATGAATTCTATAGGAGAGTCTAATAACCCTAGTGCCCTGAAACTGTGGGGACTTTAACCCTTGAACAATAGGAGGGTTACCCATAATGACTTGACATGACTTATTTACATTATAGAACCTCCCGATAGGAACATCAGGGCATGAAATCACTCAAATAAATTACAGACACTTCCTGGAATAAACATCGGGGTACAAGACATAAGATATACAAGTGAATACATTCTGAAGTTACAAATACATCAACACTCCCTCTTAACTAGGAAGGTATTCTTTTGACACAATTTTCAGCACTAGTCTTCTTCTCTGTATCGACTGGATCATCTCGTCATCGTCATATTCAAGTTGTCTTCATCTTTAAGTCTTATTCATATTCAAGTCATCGTTGTCTTCAAGTCTTCTTTTAAGTCATATTATTCTTCAAGTCTTCTTCATCACGGGATCTAGATCATCATGACTACTGGATCATCATCACTGTATCATCATCAAATCTGGATCATCATCAAGTCTAGATCATCATCACATTTGGATCATCACTTGATTTTGGATCATCATCAAGTCTGGATCATCACTTGATCTAGATCATCATAAGTCTGGATCATCATCATCGGTGCTATCTCTTGATTCTTCTCGTCAGAGGAAGTTCTAAAGAGCCATCCATTTTTCATGCTAGTTGTAGGCCTACCCTTCATGTAGGTATTCAACACTTATATCTGACCCTAAGTTAGAATGGAATGCCTAGCTCTTACATCTGACATCATCTTGTCAGAAAGGCATGCCCAGCACTCACATATGACCTCATCTTGTTAGAAAGTCCCAACACTCACATTTGACCATGTGTAAACACATCGTGCCAGAATGGCTCAACACTTAAATCCGACCATGTTCGAAAACACCGCATCGAAAGGGCTCTGCACTTACATCTGACCATGTTCAAAAACACCGCATCGAAAGGGCTCTACACTTACATTCGACCATGTTCTAAAACACTGCATCAGAAGGGCTCTACACTTACATCTGACCATGTTTGAAAACACTGCATCGGAAGGGCTCTACACTTACATTCGACCATGTGTAAACACACCACATCAAAAGGGCTCTGCACTTACGTTCAACCATGTGTGAACACACCGTATCGAAAGGGATCTCAGTCCAAGACTAAGGATTCCTGGTAACAGACTAGGTGCCTCCATTCTCCCAGAGAATGGCATCATCCCTTATATCTGATCAAGTGGGAACACATCCCTCAACCACATCAGAATGGCCATGCACTCATATCTAATCATGTAAGACTACATCACACAATCATATCAGAAGTCCCTCAATCCCAGACTGAGTATTCCTGGTAACTAACCAGGTGCCTCAATTCCAAGAATGGCATTCAACACTTATATCTGATCATGTAGGAACCAATCCTACAGTCACATCAGAATGGCTCAGCTCTCACATCTAACATGGAAGGAACCAAATTTTCTCACCATGACAGAATGGCTCAGCCCTTACATCTGACCATGGAAGGAACCTAATCCTCTCACCATGTCAGAATGGATCTAGGTATCATCATTTCCCTTTGCAGGGAACCTCGATCTGGAGAACACCAAGCTTCTCCCTGAAGTACTCAAACTTCACTTTGGCCAATGGCTTCGTCAACACATCAGCTATCTATTTGTCTATGGCAACATACTAGAGCTTCACTGCTCCTCTCTACACCATATCCCTAATATAGTGATACTTGATCTTGATATGCTTTGATTTGTCATGGAACACCAGGTTCTCTGACAACTTCACACAACTCTGGTTGTCGCAATATATACAAGTAGCATCCAACTGGAGATCAAATAAATCAGATAGTAGCTTTATCATCCACACTTCCTCGCAACTAGCTGAACAAGCTGCGACATATTCTACTTCAGTTGTACTCAATGCCACATAGGACTGCTTCCTACTAAACCAAGGTATCATACGTGATCCCATATGGAAGAAGCATCCTGAAGTGCTCTTCCTATAGATGGAACTACTTACCCAATATGAATCAACATAACCGTCCAGGTTAATCTTTTGATTTTCCTCGTACTTGAGTCCATAATCAACTGTTGATCCAGGAGGATATTGCTGGCCTCCCACCTATTCCTCTTAGACCCCCACAACTGTTTCTTTTAGTTTTCTAGTTTCCTTAATTGTAGAAGAATTTACTACTTTTGGCAGTTTTCGGGTCATAAACTTTCAGAGCCGTTTTGAGGCCCTAAACGACGTTTTTTGGCATCGAATGGCCGGGAAAAGATGAGTCCATTCTAGACTTGATATTTGTCATTTATGGATGTATTCCTTAAACAAATCTTTCTAACGATGTATCATGTGTGTCAAACGGAGGTATTATGCTAAAGTTACGACCCCAAGAAATTGATGTACCAAGTTACCCAACGGGGCCCACATTAAGGCCTTTCACCTCCTAGGGTTAGGTTTTTGGATGTGTAGAGTTTCCATTGTTTCTTAATAATATATAGGCCTTTGAGCCTCATTGTAACACAGATTTCAGAGGCATGTAGCCACCACATCTCTTCTCAGAGATAAGCTACCAACACTCTAGCTAGTTTATTTCTATTCTGTATGTAAACAAGTTTCAGTTGTTGCTTAATGAAATGAAGTGTTATTTCTGTTGCATATTTGTTTCTATGGTTATTTGTGTATTCTGTTGCATTCCTGCATAAATCTGGATCAACTGTACCCTTCAGGTACCTCAGAATATGCTTTGCAGCAATCAAGTGAACATGTCTCGGATCTGTCAGGAACTAGATCAAGGTGTTCACATCAAAGCAAATATCTAGTCTCATGTTCTCAGGTACATCAAGGACTCAATCATCTGAGGATACATCGTAGCATCAACTGCTTCAGATGAAGCATCACTCAATAGCTTCAGGTTCGATACCATGGGTGTGGTTATGGCCTTGCAATCCATTATCCTGATTCTCTTTAGAATATCTACTGCATACTTCCCTTGTCCAAGGAAGATTCCATCCGCATTCTGCCACACCTCCATGCCTAAAAAATAGTGCATCATACCCAAGTCTTTCATTTCAAACTCGGCAGTAAGTTTCCTCTTCGTATCAGCAATCAACCCATCCATACTTATTACAAACAAATCATCCACAAACAGTAGGAGTATCACTGGGTTGCCATCTTCAACCTTGTATTAAAGGTTGGAATCTACTTTACTCTTGGTAAATCCCAAACTAGATAGAAAACCATCAATTCTTCTGTACCATGTCCTGGGTTCCTGTTTCAAACCGTACAGGGCTTTATTCAATCTACACACATGAGACTCCCTATCATGTGTCTCAAAATCGAGTGGCTACTCCACATACACTTCCTCTTCTACTACACCATTCAAGAAAGCAGTCTTAACATCCATCTGGTGTATCTTCCATTTCATCATTGCAGCCAGAGCAAGTACTGATCTGATGGAAGTGTATCTAGATACAGGTGCAAATGTTTCTTCATAATCTATGCCTTCTTTCTGGGAGAATCCATGAGCCACGAATCTTTCTTTATATTTCTCTATGTTGTCATATATAGCATGCTTGATCTTGTAGATCCATTTGGAAGTTACAATGGACTTCCCTTCTGGTCTTGGAACAACATTCCAGACATCATTCTTCATGATCGATTGATACTCTTTGATCATAGCCTCCTTCCATTCTTTCATTTCTGCCGCTTCTTCATAGTTGGAAGGTTCTTTATTAATAATGTCACATAGAAAGGATACATAACTGGAGCAGGACCTAGTTCTCTTTCTTCCTCTGTGTGTATCTTCTGAAGCTCCATATCTTTCTGCACCTTGGATAATTTCACGTACCCAAGCAGGTTTCCTCTTGTGAGGATTCTTCTCTTGAGGTGGATCCACAGGTTCTTGAGGTTCTTCTAATTCTCGATCTTCTTCTTGAATTTCTTCGTTCATGGTTGTATCATGAATTCTAGGTTCTTATGTTTCTTTACGTTCTTCAACCGGTCTCTTCCTAGATTTGATGTAGGATGATTCTTCGTCAAATGTTACATCTCTGCTGATGTTGATCTTCTTGAACCCTAGGAAGTACATTCTGTAAGCCTTCGAGCTTTCAGAGTATCCCACAAATATATCCTTCTTTCCTAAAGGATCTAATTTCGTCCTATTTTATTTCAGAATGTGTATGTATATAGGACAGTCGAATATTCTGAGATGGCTGGCTTCTGGTTTCTTGTTGGAGAAGACTTCTTTGTTGATGTATATGTAACTTTGGAATGTATTATTCTATGTATATTATGTATTTGATTCATGCCCCAATGTTCCGATCGGGAGGATTAATAATGTAAACAAGTCTTGTCAAGTCATTATGTAAGTCCCCGCAGTTTTGGGGCACTTGAGTTATTATACACTAATTAAGGTGTAGGCTCGAGTAAGTAATTGTTATTTGGGCCAACATGATTAAGTACACTTCAATTGAATGGAAGAATATAAATAGAGAGTGAGAGTCTCTCTATTTATCACTTGTACATCACTCACTCACTCAAGTGTGGCACATTAGTGAGGAAGGAAATACTGGGGCTAGACAGAAGAAGAAGACTACTGCTGTTGGGAGTGCATCTTACTGTTTTGGGGTCTTACATCTTGTGGTGTTTCTATATTTTAGGAAGTTGTGTGGTTTTATCCATTTATGGTTTCCCTAATCAAAACTCTTTGTGTCTCTTGTCTCTTGTGATGTGCTTATGTTTTGTTGCTGTGCTTGTTATTCTCTAAGTGAAAAGATCCTAACATAATGCTAGCTTAAATGTTGAAAAACTAAAATGGTATCAAAGCTAACCTGAGAAGAAGACACTGTGCAGCTGCAGGAACTATGGATTCCTAGTTTGTGGACATTCCTCCATATATTTTCAGCAAAAGTAAGGTGGAACAACTCTCCTCCTTAGGGCACATCTTTCTGTCGAAGCAGAATTCGATTTCGAGCATTTTCAGTTTCGATGTGGAAATTAGGGATTTCTACAGAAGAGGAATTTTTGAGTGAGACCAAAATAGGATTTTTCTCCTCATAAAAACCAAATTTTAGAGACCTGGATTAATAAATTTGGTTGGGTGAAACTCCGAGAAATTCAAACCCTAGTTTGACCCCGAGCTAGGAAAAACCCTAATACTAAAACTGCTAAGTTTTGGTATAGTCGCTATATTCCACGTTTGGAGAAGTATAAAAATATGAAAATTGCAAGGACCAAATATAAAATCCTTATGAACACTGTGTCCAAAAATCAGCCTCATATTCGCTACAGTCTAGGAGATATGATCCCTCCAAGTTAGGGTTCCATCCTCTTCCCGAATTCATCCTTAGACAGGACACCTGAGGCGAATTGCAATATCTTGGGCTACAGAGGTCCAAATGGAATTTATGAATATGTTCCAAAAATTTAACAGAATTTACTTTCGGTGTTCCAAATATCATACTCAAAGGATGAACCAGTGACACATGGCATGCCGTACAACTTCGATGTTCTGAACAGTCCTGTAACAGATCACCTTGGGAAAAGGATCATAAGTCCCAAATGGTGAAACCAATTCTGATGAAACCTATAGTGTTGGATCAGTAACATGTGAGGTTACCTTAGTAAGAAATTTCAGACACAGAGGAGCATAAATTTTGGAGATATTATAGAAATAGTAACAGGCATTTCTGCAGAAGAAATTGGAAAATTAGGGCTTCCTATTCCGGGAGCTTCCCTCCACTATTTTCAGAAAAGGAGTACATTGGACAAATCCATTTGAAGAGATATATATGTATATACAATTATATATTAAAGATTCCAAGTTTTTAAAATTAGGGTTTCTATGACAAACCCTAGATCAACCAGCTCCGGAACCAGGACGGACACCTCAAATCGGTAAGATCTAATCCTTTGCTATTTTCATTTGAGGTTCTCATTTCAAAGTGATATATCACATCAGCTTGATGATAAGCTTGGTGAAGTTGACAAATTCCAAGCCTAGAAGTATATGATATCTCTGAAGAAAATGGATTGGACACCTACATGAGTATAGAGGTTCCAGTTTCAGAGGGAGACGAGGTTAGAAGCCTTTCACAAGAAGAACTTGGTCAAGGCCAAAGAGGACATCATGCTCATGCTGCAGAGGATGATGAACCATCCAGAAAGAGATACAGATATGAAAGTGAAGATTCTTCTAGTGAGGATGAATATGTTCTGATATCAGCTCTCACAGGTAACATTACTCATGGAAGTGATGATTGGCTTATAGACAGTGGGGCTTCCAAACATATGACAGGATTCAAGGAATCCTTTGTAAGACTGTCAGAACATGAATCACCTCACAAGGTGAAACTAGGAGATGACTACCAATATCCAATAAAAGGTAGTGGGGAATCTTCATACAAGCTAGACTCTGGTAAGTCTCTAACAATGAAATAAGTATTGTTTGTGCCAGGACTAAAGAAGAACCTTCTATCCATTTCAGCATTGGATGCAAAAGGAATGCGGGTGGCATTCATAGATGTTCAAGTCATCATGTGGCCAAAAGGAAATACTATCGATGATGCGGTAGTGATTGGAGAACAAGAAGGAGGCTTGTACAAATTGAAGGACCATCCAGAAAAATCCTTGATCCATGACACAGTAGAGCCAAATGAGCTTTGGCATAGAAGGCTTGCACATATGCATTACAGAGCACTACCTATTGCAAGAAAAACTGTTGAAGGTCTTCCAGAATTTCAAGCTATTTGAAGGGAAGAACAAAAATCAGAATATGACCTAAAGAAACCAGTTGAAGAATGTGAAGATCTAGAATGCAGTGACCATGCAGTCATAAGAGTCTCTCAAATCAAGAACAACTTGAAGCCGAAGTGAAGAATACAAAAGTGGTGATGGCCACCTTGAATGGCCTCCTAGGATCGTGGAATTCATTCATTCAAGGAATGTGTTCCAGAAGGAAGTGATTACTTTCAGCAAACTCTAGGAAGAAGAAGAAGCTCAACTCATAAGAAGAGAAGAGAATATGGAAGCAACTAAAGATAAAGCTCTTACCATCCAAAGAAGATCCCTCAAGCAATGAGGAATATGAAGAACTCAACTCTTGAAGAACTTCTTATCCACCTTAGCTTTTGGATAAGAAACGATGCTATTATGAATGAAGAAGACAATGAAGCTGAAGACTCAAGAAGGAGTATACCCACAAAACAAATAAAGATAAGTATTCAATTGTCATTTCATTGTTTTGTTATGCATTTGTTTATATTCAGTTATTGTATTATGCATGATAGGATGTTTGCATTAACGACAGTATACTACTAATATGCATGTGATGGGTAAGTATCTCATGGTGCTATACAACTCTCCATTGCTACATATCTAGAATGAAACCTCTTTACTAACATATTGGATTAGTGCACAATCTCAATGTTGTCCTGGTAGAGATGGAAGGCATCTAGAAAGTTTCAGTGAGATATGGATTAATGTTGTATTGGCTAAAATAGTTGCATAATCATATATTTATGCATAAGTGTTTGCCAGTATAAATATTCCTTATGAAATGTTTCTAACCATACAATTGCATTTGACTTGTAGGAAAGATCATAATCACCTACAAGCAAAGAAGAATGAAGACTTGTTCCGAAGAACAAGTGATGACATTTCAAGACAAAGAATAAATATGATGAATGCAGTGACATCATTGATGCAGAACCTTCTAGCTATAAAGAAGTAACTAAGAAGAAATGGAAGACCAGTTCAAGAAGAATGATGTCAGGGCGTAGTATTGAGACCTGAAGAGAAGTTCATAGTTCCATCATGCAGTAGATGGAAACATCGTGGGATACAAAGCAATATTCGTAGCACGAGGCTTCTCACGAAAAGAAGGCCTAGACTACGAAGAGACATTTGCAGCCAATAAGAGTTGAAACACATACATGATGAGCCTGATGAAGATATTAACCTTTGCTACAAGGTTGAATATGCAATTCTATACACTAGATGGTCACATAGAATATTAGTAGCATAGGAAGCTACTTGTCACTCCGGTACAAAATGTTTCAGTGCATAGAGTACGAAAGACAGAGGGAGTATGATGCTCCACTTCAGAATATCCTGAGGTTCGACATGATATGACAGGATGGATAGATTACTGATGACTCTAAGCTTTACTAAGAGTAAAGAGGATTCCAACCTTTACTTCAAGGTTGAAGATGGAAGACCAATGATACTCCTGTTATGTGTCGATGCACTATTGTTCTAGGTATGGATGTGTGGCAAAGTATAGATGGAATCTTCCTTGGACAAGGGAAGTATGCAGTAGAGATCCTGAAGAGGTTCAGGATGATGGACTGCATGACCACACCTATGGCATCGAACATGAAGCTATTAAGTGATGCTTCATTAGAGAAGGTTGATGCTACGATGTATCGTCATATGATTGGGTCCTTGATGTACCTGAGACCAGATATTTGCTTTGCTGTGAACATGTTCACCTGATGATTGCAAAGAATGCAGGGGTACAGTTGATTATGGGCTCAAGTACGATGTGAATCAGAAGATTAACCTGGAGGGTTATGTTGATTCAGATTGGGCAGGCAGTGCCATCGATAGGAAGAGTACTTCAGGATGTTTCTTTAGTATGGGATCAGGTGTGATCTCTTGGTTCAGCAGGAAGCAATCCTGTGTGGCACTAAGTACAGCTGAAGTAGAGTATGTCACAGCTTGTTCAGCTAGTTGTGAGGCAGTATGGCTGCGGAAGCTACTATCTGATATATTTGATCTCCAGTTGGATGATACTTGTATACATTGTGAAAACCAGAGTTGCATGAAGTTTTCAGATAATCCAGTGTTCCATGACAAGTCGAAGCATATCGAGATCAAGTATCACTATATCAGGGATATGGTGCAGAGAGGAGCAGTGAAGCTCCAGTATGTTGCGACAGAGGAACAGATAACTGATGTATTGACGAAGCCATTGGATAGGTTGAAGTTTGAGTACTTCAGAGAGAGACTTGGTGTTCTCCAGATTGAGGTTCCTTCCAAGAGAAAGTGATGATATCCATAGCCATTCTGACATGGTGAGAGGATTGGTTCCTTCCATGGTCAGATGTAAGGGCTAAGCCATCCTGTCATGGTGAGAGGATTTGGTTCCTTCCATGTCAGATATGAATGCTGAATGCCATTCTGGGAATGGAGGCACCTGATCAGTTACCAGGAACACTCAGTCTGGGACTGAGAGAGCCATTCTGACGAGCAGGTCAAATGTAAGGGTTGAGCCATTCTGTTCATGGCTAAAGGATTAAGTTCCTCCCATGTCAGATGTGAGTGCTAGCCATTCTGTCGAGTAGGATAGATGTAAGGGCTACTGCCATTCTCCGGGAGAGTGGAGGCACCTGGTCAGTTACCAGGTAGCTCAGTCTGGGACTGGGGGCCATTCTGATGAGGGTGTAGGATTCAGTTCCTACCAGGTCAGATGTAAGTGTAGAAATATTCTATCATTGTGAGTAGGATGTGATTCCAGCCTGGGTGAAAGTGTGGAAACCTTTCATCATTGTGAGTAGGATGTGTTCCCACCTGGATAGAAGTCTTCCATCATTGTGAGCTGGATGTGATTCCAGCCTGGGTGAAAGAGTGGAAACCTTTCATCATTGTGAGTAGGATGTGTTCCCACCTGGATGGAATTGTGCCTTTCTGACGAGTAGGTCAGATATAAGTGTAGAGCCATTTCACAGGTGGTAGTTGATGTGCCTATCATGCTGGTGAATGTGAGTGCTGGGCCTTTCTGACGAGCAGGTTAGATGTAAGTGCTGGGCGAAGACCTACCTGGTGGCTAGGCCTACAACCAGCATGAAAAAGGGATGGCTCTGTAGAACTTCCTATGAAAAGATAGTACACACATGATGATGACCAGAGATGATCCAGATCCAGTTATGATGACTCTGAGAGATCCAGATCGAGTGATGATCCAGATCCAGCAGTGATGATCTAGATCGAGTGATGATCTAGATCCAGTCTAGTGATGATGATCCAGATCCAGTAATGATGTTCTATGATGATCCAGATCGAGAGATGATCCAAATCCGATAATGAAGATGACTTGAAGACAAATATGACTTGAAGACAAAGATGATCCAGTTGATACAGAGAAGAAGACCAGCGCTAAAAATTGTGTCAAAAGAATACCTTCCTAGTTAAGAGGGAGTGTTGATGTATATGTAAATTCGGAATGTATTCTTCTATGTATATTATGTATTTGAGTCATGCCCCGATGTTCTGATTGGGAGGATTAATAATGTAAACAAGTCTTATCAAGTCATTATGTAAGTCCCCACAGTTTTAGGGCACTTGAGTTATTATACACTAATTAAGGTGTAGGCTCGAGTAAGTAATTGTTAGTTGGGCTGACATGATTAAGTGCACTTCAAGTGAATGGAAGAATATAAATAGAGAGTGAGAGTCTCTCTATTTATCACTTGTACATCTCTCACTCACTCAAGTGTGGCGCATTAGTGAGGAAGGAAATACTAGGGCTAGACAAAAGAAGAAGACTACTGCTGTTGGGAGTGCATCTTACTGTTTTGGGGTCTTACATCTTGTGGTGATTCTATCTTTGAGGAAGTTGCGGGGTTTTCTCCATTTATGGTTTCCCCGATCAAAACTCTTTATGTCTCTTATCTCTTGTGATGTGCTTATGTTTTGTTGCTGTGCTTTTTATTCTCTCAGTGAAAAGATCCTAACATAATGCTAGCTTAAATGTTGAAAAACTAACATTCTTCAGGTGTCTTGTTCTTGAGTACTCTGTGTGGAGTACGGTTCTGTACATACACCACTGTTCTGGTAGCTTCTGCCCATAGATGCATGGGAAGATCTTGATCATGATGCATGGCCCTTGTTGCTTCCATGATCGTACTATTCTTTCTTTCTGCAATCCCATTGTGTTGTGGATTATATGGAGTGGATAACTCCCTTTTAATCCCTGAGTCTTTGCATATCTATTTGAATTCATTTGATGTGAATTCTCCGCCATTATCTAATCGAAAGGTCTTGATATTATTTTTTGTGTGATTCTCGATCAAGGCTTTGAATTCCTTGAACTTGCTGAATACTTCATCTTTGTTCTTCATAAAGTATATCCATGCCTTTCTAGAAAAATCATCAATAAAAGAAACATAGTATACATACCCGCTTAGTGAACTGGATGACATTGGACCGCATACATCAGAGTGGATGATTTCCAAGATTCCTTTTGCCTTGCTCTCGCTACTTGGAAATGTATTCTTTGTGTTCTTCCCTTTCACACATCCTTTGCATACACCTTCATGTTTTATCTACATTTCTGGGAGACCTTCAATAACTTTGCTTGCAAGTGGTAGTGCTCTATAATTCACATGTGCAATCCTTCTATGCCAAAGCTCATTTGGTTCTACCAAGTCATGAACCAAAGCTTATTCTAGTTGTCCCTTCAATTTGTATAGTCCTCCTCCTTGTTCCCCAATCACTACTGCATCATCAAAATACTTTCCCTTTGGCCACATGAGGACTAGGCCATCTACAAATGAAACCCTCATTCCTTTTGCATCCAAGGCAGATATGGAGAGGAGGTTCTTCTTTAGTCCAAGTACAAACAATACATCTTTCATCTTGATAGACTTTCCAGAGTCTAGCTTGTGTGAGGATTCACCACTACATTTTATTGGATACTGGTAGTCATCTCCGATTTTCACCTTCTGAGGTAATTCATTTTCAGATAATTTCACAAAGGATTCCTTGACTCCTGTCATATGTTTGGAAGCACCACTGTCTATAATCCAATCATTGCTGCCATGTGTGATAGTTCCTTTGAGAGCTGAAATCAGAACATATTCTTCATCACTTGAAGAATCATCATTGTCTTGTGTGTTTCTCTTTGTGGAAGGTTCATCATCCTCTGTAGCATGAGCATGATGTCTTCTCTTGTTTCCCTTATTCTTGTGAGAGCTACTTTTGTTTCTAGGACAATCTCTAGCAAAGTGTCCTCTTTCATCACATGTATAGAAAATGTACTTAGACCTATCTCTAGGCTTTCTAAAGTTACTCCTTTGGTGAGAGTGCTTACCTTTATGGTGGCTAGATATGGTTTTCTTGGATTGTACTGTGAGAGATTGATCTTCACTTCCCATCTTTTCTTCTCAAGCTGCTATCCAAGATTCTTCTTGAGAGCATTCTTTCCATAATCTGGTGAACTTGACTAACTTCTTTCTGGCACAGATACCTTGAATGAGAGTCTCGTGTCCTAGGGGGGGCATTCAAGGTGGTCATTACAATCTCTACATTCTCCACTATGTCATCTATTGCTTCAAGTTGTTCTTTGATCTGGGAGACCCTTGTGAAGTATGACTGTATGGTCTACGCATTCTGGATCTTCAAATTCTTCAATTGGTTCCTCAAGGTCCTCTTCTAGTTTATGTTCTTTCCTTCAAACAGTTTGGTTAGGGCATCAAACATATCTTTAGGTGTCTTTAGGGAGGAAACCTGTGGTATGAGGTGATCCTTGATTGAATCAGAAATAATCCTCTTAGCCATAACCAACTTCTTCTTGTGTAAGGCCTTAGCCTCATCTCCCTCTGGAAATGGAATCTCCTCATTGATGTAGGAGTCCAACTCATTTTCTACCAAGACCATGGAGATCCTATACTTCCAGGCTCAGAATTTATCATCTCCCTCAATATTTTCATCAAGCTTGGTATGATGAGACATCTTAACTGAGAACCTTAAATGGAAATACAAAAGATTTAGATCTTACCAGGTTAAGATGTCAGATATGGATCTGGAGCTGAATTTCTGTAGTGCTAGTTCAAGAGCAGATTAGGATTGACTTTCTCAGAGTTTTGTCCAACCAAAAGCTTTGATCTTGATCTCTAAAATTCGATTTTGAGGAGGAGATGAATCCAGTCCTGGGCTCACTCAAAAATTCCACTTCTATGGAAAGCCCTAATTTCCGGCAGTAGTGTCAGGTCAAAAATTGAAAATGCTCAGAATCAAATTATTCTTCAACAAAAAGATGTGCCCTAGAGAGGAGGTTCATCCCATCCTTCTTTTGCTTGAAATCTATGGAGAGAGATCCAAAAAGTAGGAATCCCCAGTTTTTGTAGCTTCAGAGTGTCTTCTTCTCAGGTTAGCTCTAATACTATGTTAGATTTGTATCATTTAAGCTAGCATTAACTTAGGATCTTAACTAAGAGAATAACAAGCACAGCAATCAAACACATAAGACAATGAACACAAAGATTTTCCTCGGGGAAACCATAAAGGAGAAAACCAAGTAACTTCCTCAGAGATATAATCAACACCAAATAGAAAATCCCCAAAAACAGTAAGATGATATCCCGACAGCAGTAGCCTCTTTATCTCTAGCCTAGCAACTTCTTCTTCCTCAACTATGTGCTACAATTGAGTGTGAGTGAGTGTGTGATAAATAGAGAGGCTCACTGTCTATTTATACTAATTGCCAACTTGACAATTACTCACTAGGGACGACTTCTCTAGGAGAGTCTAATAACCCTAGTGCCGCGGAACTGCAGGGAATTTAACCCTTGGACAATAGGAGAGTTACCCACAATGACTTAACATGACTTGTTTACATTATAGAACCTCTCGATAGGAACATCGGGGCATGACATGACTCAAATACATTACAGACACTTCCCGAATTAAACATCAAGGTACAAGACATAAGATATACAAGTGAATATATTCCAAAAGTACAAATACATCAACATAAACATTTAATAGGAGGGTTTGGTTTGAGAGTACATCAAAACATGTAGAGAAGAATATTACTCTATTACTCTTATTTTTCCAGAATAGTTAGAATGCCAAATTTTTACTCTATTATTTTCTCTTACTTTCTTCTTTTCAATAAGTATACTTAACATGCTATAAAAATAAGTATACTTAACATCCTAGAAAGTTAACTATGTTGAAATTAAAAATGTAAGTTGTGTATAGTTGACTTGAAACACATTTGTAATTTTTATTATAGTTTGGAAAAGTCAGAACACATTTGTAATTTTTATTATAGCTAGCAAAAGTCTAAACACATTCTTAACTTTTATTATATTTTGGAAATGTCTGAACACATTTGTAATTTTTATTTTAGTTTGGAAAATTCAGCGTGCTGGTATCCTGTGTGTGCATTTGTGTGCATCTTGTGCGTGCATCCCCTTATTCCTTTCTGAGCATGCCATCATCCTGAAAAATGGAAACATAACCCTCGTTTTCCATGCCATCAACTGAAACAGGGGGTTCTGAAGTTGCTGACAGGTTCACTATCAGAAAATTCAGAGAGAGAACTGAGGCATGGAGTGACAAAACCCATTGGCTAGAAGGTATGATAAATGTCCTGGTCAGAGCAGGAGTTCATCGTTTTCTTTTCGGTCAGTTCAATTTCAACAATGAAGAGATAGATAATGTCATTTCTAGTTATGATGATGAGTCCAAGGAACTGATTATTTTTGGGAGGAGGGTTTGTCTGGACCCTGATTTGTTGTCAGGTGCAATGAAAATTCCATGCAGGGGGGAGAGTAATGTTGACCACCAAGAAAAACCTCAAAGTAGAAAAGGGTGAGATGGAAAAAAAATATGTGGAAAAATGGTTAAGGTTGCCCAGAATGGTTTAAAGATGCAAGATGTTCCACCAGGACTGTACAAAACCTTAATTCAAATTGTACTTAGGACAATTATGAATCACCACAAGCAAGATATTTCAGGTGAGTGTATGAAGTTGGTGATTCATTGGGTTGAAGACCTGGCCATCAATGTCCCTCATCTATTGGAAAATAAATTGCATTTTGCACTGCTGGAGAGAAAAATGAAGAGAGTGAAGTTTAGTTACCCTGGCACACTGCAAAAAATTATTGACTTATATCGACCCAACACTGCAGAAGGAATCATATTTAAAAATACATACATTAAGAGGTCGAAACTGGACAAAATTAACCAGGAAGTTCCTCAACAATCTCCAAAGGACAATGTACAAGTCCCTGAAAAGCCTTTTGAGTACTGTATGGAAGGCTTGGGAAGTGACCCTGAAGAATTTGATGGTGTCTCAATTCAGGCTAGATTACATGAAGGCAGTGAAATAAATGTGAACAAGATGCATGATGTTGAGTTTAATGAACAGGAGGAGCATAGTGATAATGATATTTATGCTCGTGTAGAAATGCCACTAGTTATATATACACCTCCACAGTTCGGAGTTGAGAAAACTTCCTCTCCAAAATCTTTTTTTGATGGTAAAACTATTTTTAAGGCTACTGTTCAATAAATTGTTGCATTTCAAAGAAGAAGCTGAATTTCATAGAAAAAACTTTTCCTATTGGTATCTTACCGCAGTACAGAGAGTAGAACTCTGTAGGATTAAGCAGATGCAAATTCAGAATCTCTTAAATGTAGGGGCTATTTTTCGATGCTATTTTTCAAAAAGAAATAGTTGCCAAATTCCTTTTTTTAAGCCTTGTTAAAATTTTCACTATTTACAAGTAATTGCAAGGTTAGAAACAAAACACGTGGATACTATGCAGGAATATTCTATTAAAAATTTGCGAATGGTGGACCTCTTTAAGGTAGGAGGCATTTTTCAATGATATTTTTCAATGCTTTTTTCAAAAAAAAAAGTTTCCAAATTCCATTTTTTGAAGCCTCCTAAAAAATTTCCCTGTTTACAGGAAATTGCAAGATTACAAGGATCCCTTATGAAGACTGTGCACAGTTCGAGAAGGATAATAGCAGGAAAGGACTCTGTTCTTCAGTATTTGAATAAGGAACTAGATAAATTTAGGATGAACTTAGAAAGGAAAATGAGAAATGCAGAGAAGAATATATGGTTTTTCAGAAGAAAGATGAAGAAACCATAAAGAGACTGGAAGATGAGTTGAAACATCGACCGAAGGTGATGAACATTCCCCCTCTAACGACTGTTATCGTCCAGGAAGCAATACTTACTGCTGAAGTCAGTAAGTTAAACAAAATAATTGAAATAATGAAGGATGAATTTAAAAACAGCCTTGTTGAATAGTACAATAAACATCAACTTGAGATAAATGAATATATTAAAAAAGAGGAAAACATGAAAAACATAATTGCTAAGAAAGATGAAGAGTTGAAAGGGAAAATAGTTGAACTTGAAAAGATTACTGCAGAACTATAGACTAGAGGAGTTGAAAAGTTAAAAGAATCTAAAATTGGTAAGGGATGGCGTGGGAATCTGATTTCTAGTGAAATTTATGATATGTCAGCACACCAACAGGATTTAATAAGGTATGAGAGTTCCCTGGAAAATAGAGAGAAGGCATTGGACGTAGCTTTTAATGCAATACGATCTCATGCACAAGTCAAAAAGAGGTTAGAAAGCTATCGTGCCTTTTTAAGAATTCAAGAGAAGTCCTTGATGGATGCTAGTGCAGCAATGAATGCTAGAGCTAATATATCTACATGGTCAACCATAAAAGAAACAATGGAAAACAAGCTAGCCGAGAGGGATAACGATATTAAAGAGCTCATATTGAAAATACTAGAGGATAGAAAATCACAACATTTGGTATGTAAGTCTGAGATAGAAGATCTAAAATCCCAAATTACCACTCTACAGAAGAACAACATGCTTCAACGAGTAGCAATTTTGTATACTCCATACAATACAGAATCGAGGGAAAAAGAGTTGGAGACAGAGAAAGAGCAGCTCAAGAAAAATTTGACCCAATTTTAGTCTGAGTTGAAACATGTAAATGATCATCTTCAGCAAAAGGAAAAGGAACACGAAGAGAAAAATAAGAAGAATGTGGAATTGATGAAGAAGTAAATCCCTCCTACATACCCCTAAATACCTTGTAATTATGAATGATTGATGTACTTGTTTTGGTGAGGAGCTCAAGGCCAAGACCCCACCAGAAACAAGACCTGGGAATCTATTAAATTGTCTAAGCAGAAAACTTAGGAGACTGAAGGCTTGGACAAAACTAAAACCACTATGGATAAAAGAGGATGGTTAGGGAGCCACCATTTTGATATCCGTAGTCTTAGGTATCGTCTAAATTATGGCACTGCTAGGAGTAAGGTTCACCCGATAGGGATTCCTACTTTTCCAAAAATGATCCCATCTAAGATACAATATCCTAGTTATTTAACTAAAAGTATGATTAAGCCATGATAAAAGGAGAATTAAAATCATCCTAACGTTGACATAAAAGGATTGAGTAGTGATAAGTTTAAAATAAAGAACATAGAGAAAACGATCAAGTAATTAAAATTGTTAAGGGACTAACGGTCATGGTCACCTTAAAATAGAAAGAAAAAGTATCAATACCTCTATATCAGCATATCTCAAATAATAATAATAATGGCCTTATACCATTTAAATATATGATGACATTTATTTTATATTATTGAATGTTACAGAAATTATCCATACCTCCATACGACCATAATCTCAAATAATTATAATGGCAATTATACCATTACATGATGACATATATTTATAGAGTGTTATATATATAGTCACAATGTAAGAAAGAAGTCTAAGTACTAGTTGGCAGGATTTTGAATCATGGAGCGTAACAATTACTTTCATTTTGTAGGTATTACTAATGAAAATATTAGGTATTGTTAAAGGGACAGGAAACATATTAGCAAAAGGTAAGAGACCACCCAAAAGGGGGAATTTGTTCCTTCGGAGACAATCTACCTCCTTTAGTGAGCCACAATAATTTGAGTGTTTTATTAACAGCGTTCCATCGGCATGATGGAGCATTTAATTATGTAGTTATATTATGGGCATAGTGGAAAGGGGATCTTCCCTTATAGTACCCATGAGAATTTAGGTTTTTGCTGTCAACATTCCATCCATGTGATGGGGTATTTATGTGTAACGTATAAATATTTTATGGGACTATGCTAGAAGGATAAAAATTAGGCATGCCACTGAAATTATGGTCATTATGCCATCATCCTTTCCGAAAATTTATATCCTTGACCGCCAGATTCTAGGCTCGCATGATCAATTGGACCGCTAATGAAGTTATAAATTCGACGGTTCACAGTATACAAGGGGGGGCGTTACTAGTTACCATGACCAAGAAGGAGAGGGGTGAGATTCTTTTAGGAGAGGTCTGGTAGCGTGAAACCCTACCTGTGTCCTTACAGATCCTAAGGGGGCCTCTAAAATCGGAGACCGTAAGCATCTCGTCTTTCCTGCGTTGTATATAAATTCAAGTAGAAATTGTGTTGTGTGCGTGTTTCAATAGGGTACCCATTTATTTGGGCCTTCTTCATTTGGTGTAGTAAACGAGCCTTCGAGCCTCTGTCTAAGCATATGTTGCCTCAATGGATTTGTTAAAAATTGGGTTTGTGTACTTGTTTCATTCCAAGTCTGGAGTCAGTATTGCAATTAGGTTTGATCTTTTGAAAATTTTTGAATTGTTGCAAGATATGGGCAGCTTAGAATGTTGATTGTTGTCATGGCACAACTTATAGTTTTGGATTCTATGAAGTTGTTTCTTGTTTTTCTTGCAAGAGAAATATTTAGTTTTCAATCCTTGCATTGATGTATCTTTCTCTAGGGCAGGAATGCTTTCCCTTTTGTTTGTATTACACGGTATGTTGGATATATTACACCTTCTTGTAGTTCGCCATGGAATCTACCCATTTTGATATTTCAGTATTTAAAATCTCGCTAAGGTGTACTACTGTCACCGATAGGTGTTTATAGAGTTGATATTTCTTTGTGCAAGGCTCACTACTAGATGCACTGTAGAAATCCAAAGAGCCCTTGTCTCTACCTGCATCCATACTTTGTTGTCCATCTTCCTTGAACTGCTCCTTCGTTGTGGAAGCTCTCATATCCTCGTTTGTATAATATGGATATATTGTAAACCAAATAGAAGCTTTGTGGTTTATTTAATCTGCAGAATGATGGTCCTTGCATTAGTTCTATCGGTCTATTCTTGGAATCAATAGAATGGTTTATGCTCGACACTTGCCGAGCCAGGGAAATGTATATGCATATTTTTCTAGAACCCTTGTTCATGCATTTCCTAATGAAGCGGATTGGGGAACAATGTGAAAATACATACTAGCCATTTCCCATAGGATATTGTCTGGTTGTTGTCTTTTTCCTAAAATTGTCCCTAGTTATGAAATGCTTGCAAACTCAAGTTGAACAATACATGGATCGTGGCCTTGGGTTTTTCTTTTCTAAATGTGATTTTGGTAGCGACTGAGATGAGATCGATGTCTTCCCTATGTAAATACCTCTGTTAGGCTATGTGCGGCTATGTGTAGTGTAACGGAAAAAGAATGCCAAGTTCTTAGTGCTTTGGGATCTCAAGCCACGTTCATTGTTTAATTAGAATGAAATCCAAGGAGTCTTAAAAGTTTCGAGGTTGTTCCCTCGTCTTCCAGTTTAGGCATAAACATTTCAATTCATGAGAAGTAGGTCTTCCTTGAGTAGGAAAGTCGCAGATTTCCTTAGGGACCTTTACTATGCTAAATCACACTTATGCTTCGTAAGTTCTAGTTCTTATAACATCGATACAAATAAAATCTGCTTTCTCATTCTCAATTTTGTGCTTTCTGGCTCTTTTGAGATTTGACCCAAAATAATTCAATTATATGTTAGTATAATATGATTAGGGTCTTCATGTATATGATGGGTTGTTTAGAATAGGAAATTACATTATGGATATGTATAAATCCCGAAGTGTGATACTCTTGTTTAAAAGTCCTTGTTTTAAAAGGTATTTGGCTATACTAGAATGCCTTATCATAATAATTGATATATATATACAAAAGATTAAGAGAAATTATATTTGTTGGGCCCAGATATGGCCCCTTTTTGACCACCCTTATCCACCTCTTTTTTCCTCATCCCACTCTATTATGCCTGCTAAACAGATGTTTTTCCCTCACTTGGCCCCTCAAGTCATACAGGTATGGTTAATCATTGCCTCGTTTTATTAATGCTTAGGATTGTGGTAATCAGGGATTTACATCTTAAATTATGCTAACATATGATGGTTTTATAAAGATATTTTGAGATATAGAGAATACAGGTGTAGCGGGCAGAACATGCCAAAGGAGGGATGGACATTCATTGCTAAAGTTGACCGCCATCCATTCCATCATTGCCCAAAGAATGTGGTCCCATTGTATTAGTACATGTGAGCTGTACAAGGGTAGCTGCAACAGATTACGACATATTTGGAGGCAACAGTGCGCTGCTGCTCAAAAGTAGCTATAATCCGTGGAATATCTTCTCAATCAATCATGATCATTATTTCTTGCTCAAATAACATATTCCCTATATCTTCTTCTCTCATCTTGCTAGGACTGTAAAAGCTTATTGTAATTAGGGCAGCCTGAAGATCAGAGACCTTCATGGATTCCCGATAATAGTAGGAAGAGGTTATGATTGTAGTTGCATAAATATGGGAAACCATTCTGAGCCAGGGGTTGAACTTTTAACCAAATTATTGTATCAGCTGTGAGTAAGGTTGCATGTTCATCTACCTTTTTTTTAATACAAGGAGTTCGATTCTTTAGATCTCGGTGTTTTAACGTGTGTTACTTCCAGCATCTCTATGTGAAGGCTAGGCCCGCCTTCCCACAGGGATTGCTGAGTTAATTAGTTATTGTATTTATTTTGTTGTGTAATTTTGTGATAATTTCCTTTATTTATAGTAAGCTGCAACAGTTATTGATTTACAATGTGTCATTTGAATAATCAGTAATTGCATCTCTTGTAAAACTACAATGGTGTGGTGTGTCAGTCGACTATATAGGTTAACTGTCTTTTATGCAACTTTGTGATAGATGTGACAGACCTGTTCATCCCTAGTTCTTTCAATTACTGTTTTCTTTAGATATTTGTAGTTTGTTCCCTTGCATTTATAATTGCAGAATTTCATTCTTGTACTTTTAATTTCTAGAATAGCTAGATTCAATTCCTGTACTTTGAATTTCTAGAGTAACTGAATTCAATTCATGTGCTCTAGATCTCTAGAATAACTAAATGAGGATACTTGGATGGATTTTTAGATGGTTTGGTAATCAAGGATTTTATTTTCAGCAAAAGTAATCTAGATGTTATTTCCTGAATATTTCAATCCTAGATTAAGAATCATAGGAGGTACTTGTGATTGCATTCTTGACAAAGCAGATTAGATTAAGTGGATTATGCGATGAGTGTGGCTGAATAGGAAAATAGGATCATTTACTTGTAGCATCATCTACTTAGTGTTTAAAGCATATATAGTGCATATTATCCTTGAAATAAGAGACTTCCCTGGGTTGACAATTTATATTGAACACTCTGTATGTTAGCTTTAATTNTTCTAGCGCCATTGTCAGGGAGGATAAGTATTAGACACTATTGTAGTTGCATCTAGTAATTGTGTTTATTCAGTCTTCTTTAGTTTTTTTTTCATTTGCATGTTTTTTGTTGCATGAATACATGAACGGTACAGCGTGACCATCTTATAAATCCCAAAACCCCACAAAACACTAACACTGCAGGTGGTCGAGGTGGTGGGCGAAGTCCATGATTGGGGAGAATAACATTCATTGAAAACCTGGTTGATAGAACCAAATCTTCTATCAGGGCTCGCTATCAGGAAACACCCATCAGAAAAAGCCCTGCCAACCCTGGAGTGGCAGCGTGAGGCTCTACAGTGGAGAACACACGAGGAGCTGCAACACCCTCGAATACCCCTGCAAAGGAAGACAGAGTTAGTACTGCAGGATTGGTTGACCGAGATCTAATCTATCACATTAACGGGAAGGTTGTGACTGAAGAGGAGTGGACACAGTTCCATCAGAAATTCATCGATCGGTGGAAGCCCGAAGAGGATAAAACAGAAGAAAATATGAGTAATAGACACGATCCCGAAGAGGAAGAGGAAATGGGAGAAAATCATCATCATGAGGGTAATTCCCTACCTGAAGGGATGGTGGCTACACATCAGTTCCCGATTCAACAACCAGAAGGGATAGCCCCCATGAAAAATATATCGCCATCGGTGTTGCCTCGCTTTTATGGAAAAGTAGTTGAGAATCCAGATGAATTTATTTTCAAATTTGATATCCTCTATTGCAGCTATGACTACATCACCAATGCACAAAAGCTGAAACTCTTCCCTGCCACTCTGAAGGACAATGCATTACACTGGTTTATGAGCCTGGGAGGTGGAACTGTCACTAATTGGGACAAGTTGAAACGAGTGTTCCTGGAGAAATATCAGGAGTATTGCAATACCAAGGACAAGAGAGAAGAACTATTTAAACTGGTATAGAAGGATGATGAAAGTCTGGAAGATTTTTTCTAAAGGCTTTTATATAATGTGCAAAGAGCTGGACAAACTAATATGGGGTTAGATGTGCTCAAAATAATCCTACTTCATGGGATTAGGGATGATTGCCTAGACATGTTAAACCTGTTAGGAAAGGGGGATATCTCCAAGGATTCCTTTGAAAAGATCATGGAACTGTGCAAAAGGTACTCTAGGGGGTCTTCCAGGAATAACAAATGGGACAAATAAGAACATTATGTCTTCGAAAAAACTCAGAAGTCATCAAATGGAGGAGCCACCCGTGCAGAGATAGGCAATCTCCTTGAAAATTTCAAAACAGAAATGACGAACTCTATATCCTCGAAAATAGATGTCCTGAGGGAAAAGAAAAAACAAGTAATAGAGGATCTCACACTAGGTGTATTCTACCCTAGATGTAGAAAGAACCACCCTCTGAAGGAGTTCCTACTCAAAAAGGTAGAAGTGTGTTAGCTGTGTGAGCTGAACCATGACACAAAAGAATGCCTGTCACTACCTCAAGTGAAGGCTATTCTTCAGGCATCAAATCCAGAGGTGGAACCAGCTTACTTTATTGAACAGAAAAAGCCCTGGCATCCTTGAAATCAAGGTATGACTCCAAATTTGTTTCCATTTTCGAATAACATGAATAATTGGAATAATATGCAACATATGAATACACAATTCCCTTCATCTTATTCTAATACTCAATGGTACCCCTCTCAACCTTCAATGCAAAATTTTAACTCCTAGAACCCCTAGGCTTATCCACCATAGCCACAACCACCGAACCAACCAAATTCTTGGTATCCTGGATGGAGGAATTTCCATTCATGGAACCAGTTTCCCCATAATCAACCCTCTCAATAGCTTCCACATCAAACATTTTATCAACAACCATACCCTCTCCAATATCCTCAGCCTTATCAGCAGTCGCAGCTGCAACTCTAGAATAATGTTGTCCCTAATATGTCCATACAACCTCAGCTGCCTGCTCAACCTAACTCTAACCCAAATAATAAAGCAGTCCATCAGTTTGAGACTGTCAACATGCCTGCCTATTCCCTTACTCCTGTACCCTACAATGATATCCGCTTACGATTAGGAAAGGTATTGGAGCCTTTGATCATTGAGGATGTTCCATCCTTTGTGCATGAAGAAGGGATGAATCCATAGTATTTATCCAATGCAGCGACCCCCATAATTGAAGACGTTGAACATCTTACTAATATTCCAGCTGAAACATAGAACGATGCATCTATTGACACACAGCCTACCCAGATGATTAGGGAACCGCCATACCCTAAAATATTAATCTTACCAAAGGTAGTGGGACAACCTCGGTTTAACCTATTAGGAGATTTAAAAAATCTTTATGTTAAAATTCCCCTCCTTCAGGCCCTTCAAGACGTACCTATCTATGCCAAAACTGTTCAGGATCTGTGTACAAGGAAACCAGGGAGGAAACCCCGGCCAGGGATCCTCCCACTGACGTTCATGTCATAGGGAAATTATATGCATTGATAATGGGAAAAACCCTTTTGGCCAAATATGACGACCCTGGGAATCCCACTGTCACTATGCAGATTGGGCATACATAGATACCCAACGTACTGGTAGACCTAGGAGTAGCAATTAACATTATGACTATTGAAATTGTAAGAAAACTTGGGCTCACTAATCTCAGGCAAACCCCCACTATTTTAGAATTGGCAGATAGATCCACTATTAAACCTAAAGGAATTTTGGATGATCTCGTCATCTCAGTTGATTCTTGGGAGTACCCTGCTGACTTCTTGGTTTTACAACCTAAGTCACAGCTAGGAGGACACCCATTGATCCTAGGAAGACCCTGGTTAGCTACAGCTGATGCTTGCATCAGCTGTCGATCTCAGTCTATGACCATATCAGATGGCACCAAGATAAAGAACCTCACTCTCTATCCTCCAACTCGACCGAGATTAGAAGCTGAAACTCCATTATGGATGGAGCCAGAGGAAGAATAGGGCATTCAATCATTATTAACAATAGGAAAGGCCTTAACTTTTAAAGATGAAACTGAAGACGACGCCATTAATAATTTCATCAGTGAACCCACTTCTTTCAATAAGAAAATTTATCAGATCCTGAATACTACTCTAGGTGAAGAGGAACAATAAAATCTCACAGAAGAGGCATTAGTTAGTGACACTCATATAGTTCCAGTATTGAAAAATTATAAAAGTGTTCCTATCAAGGTAGAGTCTGGAAAAACCCTGAATATTAATCCCATCCTTTCCCTAGATGAACAGAAGTGCCTGATCGATCTCTTAAAAAACACAAGGGGGAATTTTCCTGGGAGTACACAGACATGAGGGGTATCCCCTCTAATCTGTGCACCCATCACATTTATATCAAAAGTAACTCCCGACCTGTGTGCCAGCCTCAACGACGAATGAACCCCAATCTTAGGGACATCATGAAGGAAGAAATTCAAAAAATCTTGAAAGCATGATTTATATATCCTATTTCAAACAGTGAGTGGGTGTCTCTGCTCGTAATAGTACCCAAGAAGAATGGTAAATGGAGAGTCTGTGTGGACTATAGAGAGTTGAAAAATGAAACACAGAAAGATCAATTTCCCCTGCCTTTCATCGATCAAGTACTTGACACCTTATCTGGGAAGAAGTTCTTCTCCTTCTTGGATGGTTTTAGCAAGTACAATCAAATCCAGATTGCTCTTGAAGACCAGGATAAAACTACCTTCACCTGTCCTTGGGGAAATTTTGCATACAGAGTGCTTCCCTTTGGTTTATGCAATGCACCAGCCACATTTCAAAGAGCTGTGATTAGCATCTTTTCAAAATTAGTTAATGATAGTATGGAAATTTTTATGGATGATTTTACTCCTTATGTCAAGGATTTTGAAGAAGCATTGAAAAATTTGGAAAAGGTTTTAACTCGCTGCGAACAGACCCAGCTATCTTTGAGCACTGAAAAGTGTCATATGATGATGAGTGAAGGAGTGGTCTTGGGGCATTTTATCTCTATTTATGGAATCCAGGTGGACCCCTCTAAAATCAAGGTAATAAAAAATATACCTACTCCTGTAACTCAAAAAGAAGTACGAAGTTTCTTGGGGCATGTTGGATATTACCAAATATTTATAGAAAACTTTTCCAAACATGCCTTTCCTTTGTTCTCACTATTAATGAAGGATGTGCAATTTATTTGGAATGAGGCATGCTAGACAGCGTTTGTTAAACTTAAGGAGAAGTTGTCCATAGCTCCCATCCTAAGAGGGCCCAATTGGACCCTACCTTTTCACATTTATTTAGATGCTTCTAATACTGCCATTGGAGCAGTTTTAGGACAGCAGGATGGTCAAGCACCTTATGCAGTTTATTATATTAGTAAAAAATTAGCCCCTGTTGAACTTAATTATATTGTTACCGAGAAGGAGTTCTTAGCCATTAACAAATTTCGACATTATATTAATGGATATCCTACATTTGTGCACACTGACCACTTGGCCATCGAATATTTAATGAACAAACTTGTTACCAATGCCAGGGTAACTAGGTGGCTATTTATATTATAGGAATTTGATATTACCATTATAGATAGACCTGGAAGATAAAATGTTGTCGCTGATTTCCTACCTCATTTTTCTAATAGTGATGATAATTTTCCTGTTGAGGACTCTTTTCCAGGTGAACACTTATTTGCAGTTTCATCTCACTCCCCTTGGTATGCAGATGTCGCTAACTACTTGGCTGCAGGAAATCTTCAAGGACATTTGTCCAAAAGATAAAAGAGGAAAATTATTCAACAAAGTGCTAGGTATTGTTGGATAAACGGTCATCTCTTCTACACAGGCCCTAATCTTGAGATCAGAAGATGTGTAAGAGAAGATGAAATATTCCATATTTTGAAGGCCTACCATGATGAGCCTTGTGGGGGGGATTTTGCAGATAGGAGGACATGAGACAAAGAGCTGAGAATGGGATACTATTGGCTGACCCTTTTTAGGGATGCAAAAAGATATGTCTAGTCTTGTGATAGCTGCTAGAGGATGGGCCAACCCAATAGATTATATCAAATGCCTCTTCAACCACAACTGGTGGTTGAACCCTTTGATAGATGGGCCTTAGATTTTGTTGGTCCTATCAGCCCTCATTCCAAGAAAAAATCCTACATCTTGGTCTGTACCGACTACATGATGAAATGGGTAGAAGTTGTGGCTCTGGTAAAATCCAATGACCAGGCTGTGATCAATTTCCTATATGGTGAAATATTTACCCATTTTAGGGTACCCAAGGAAGTGGTTACCAATGGGGGACCTCAGTTTGCTTCGAATCAATTCAAAGCTCTGCTACAAAAGTACCATATTCAGCACTGGATAGCTTCACCATACCATCCCCAAGCCAATCTCCAAGTGGAAAGCACTGACAAAGTTATCGAATCCATCCTTACCAAGACGGTCAAGAGCCATCATAGACATTGGGCTCATAGACTTCCGGAAGCAGTGTGGGCATATCGTACTACTTGGCGCAACACTACAGGTTTCTCTCCTTATGACTTGGTGTATGGGAAAAGTGCTATCTTCCCAATTGAATTTGAAATTAAGACTTTGAAGATAGCTACGGAGGTTAACTTAGATGTAACCGAAGCTCAGAAGAGAATATTGAATCAATTGAATGAACTTGATGAGAACCGTTTAGCTGCTGTGGATCAGACAGTATTAATCCAGCAATATAGATCCAATTGGCACAATCGATTCATCAAAAACAAAGTATTATGTGAGGTATACTAGGCATTATTATATAATTCAAGATTCAAAAGGGACTTCAAGGGTAAATTACGCATAAGATGGTTGGGCCCATACCTGGTAGACAGAGTATTTGATAATGGTCCAGCCTGCCTGGTAACCATTGATGAGAATTGTGCACCATTATTTGTGAATGGTCACAGGTTGCAACTATACCATATGCCCATTTCAAAGGATGCATTCACTTCACATATTGCAGCTGATCCAGACTACTAGTTAGAACAAGGGCATGAATATTTCTCTGCCCTTGTCAATCCTTAGTTAATCGCTGTAGATCTTATATAAATTTTTTTGTACGTAAATATATTGATATTTTTACTGTTAGTGTTATCTTTTTCTTTTTCACTTGATCCATTTTTTTTTAAATAAAATGTGCAGGGAAGTGCTTAAGGAGCGGTGGTCATCATTAGGCCTATTGACCAAGGTCATCCTTCTATAACTTCTTACACCAGAAGAGTGCAAGAAGAAAATTCCTTGAATAAATCTATTGTAGCCGCAACAAGTCCCTTTATCCCCTTTTTTGTAGGTGCAACACCTTCAAAATCGTTTCCTTTTTATCCCCTTTCGTGCAACTACAACACCGTAAATTTCTATCTTTACCCTGTTCCACGCAGTTACAACATCGTAAAACTTCTTCCTTTACCCCCTTTCGCATAGATGCAACACCGTAAACTCCCACCCTTTACCCCATTCCACGCAGCTGCAACACCGTCAACTTTTGGCAGCTTAAAGCCTTTTTCTGATTCCAGCAGCTATGACACCATTTCACTTTTGTCCATTTTCACCTTTTCTGGAAACTGTGACTCTGCCACAATCGACTGATTTTTCTATAATCCAAGGCCACGACTCTGCTAAACTGCTTGATTTATCTATGGTCTGTGGTTATGACTCCTCCATTATTGGCAGAATTCTTTGCAACCATGGTTAGCGACTCTTCCATATCTAGCTCTGATTCCTGACGCTGGTGATTTCGATTTATATTCTAGCATTCATAATGTTTATGATCAATTTGACACGATGGTTTTGGTTCACCGGTAGAAAAGGTCATTACAACATACCTGCAATAATTATTACACTTAAATGGATTCACTTCACACGCTCTACTATTTTCCAAACGTCACCATCCATCGCATATTTTCGAAGGTATGGTTCTGATTATCTACTTGATTAAGTATTAACTGGATCTAACAATATTAATCATACCTTCCTTTCTGTGCCCATTATTACACCTCCATATCGTTAACCATCCACTCGTATGACTTAATTATTATTTATGTTACCTGATAACCGCCACCTTTCATTATTTGGGATAAATTCCAAACATTCCTATGCTCTGAAACTTTCTGAATTTACCCAACTCCACTCTCAGTTGTTCATGCATACTCTGTGCTTTAAACTCCATTGTCGTGATTTGTAATCTATCGGACTGCAATACACTTCTGAAGGCAAACAAACATGGGTATCCCAGCTCGGTATGAACCTCCAAACATGTGAGAACTCAAAAGAAATGCCGAGGTTTTCTCTATTTTCAAGCTGTGGGATGGATTGAATTCTTCCAATGCCTTAATGGGTTTCATCATGAGACAACTCTACAATTCTCCTTGAATCTTACAGAAACCCACTCAGAAGTTTGGGGGTTACGTATCGAAGTACCTGAAGCAATAGTGGCTGAGGTCACTAACCTTCCTCAGGTGGGCAATGCCTGGTTTGGACGAAGAACCCCCAATCCTGCAACAGTACAGGATTTTATAAGAGAAGGGGAGTACATTCAATAGTCACGGAGGGGGATAGCATTACAGTCACTACCTCGGCTATGGGATCAAGTAGCAATTTTCCTCAAGAATTATATCACCTGTGAATCTAGGTATCAAACGGTTTATTACTCTAAATTTCCTTTATTATCTCATCTCTGTCATGGGGCCTTGTTAAACATTCCATTTTATTTATTCAATGATTTACACCATATGGGGGGGTTTGTCAGAATAGCCAAGAATCCAAACTCCTCCCTTACCCACCATGTCCTAGTTAAATTAATAATTTTACGGGCCCTTTCTCAACAAAACCAAACCTGGGAGAATTTACAGGTCAAATTCAGGAACCTGCTCTTTTTCTTGGTGTTCCAACAGAAGAGGAAATATAAGTACCTGTACTCATGGGGCCTGTTCAGAACCAAGAACAACCTACCAATCAACAGTTGGGGGGAAATGCAGAGAAACAGGAGGTTCAGAGTCCCTCCAATTTAGTTGGTGGGGGGAAATGAGACTAGATTGGAGGATCAGTCAAGAGACCAAGAAGAACAATTGGAGGAGAATGCACAAGAAAACCCTATAGAAAGATTAAATAATATGGCAGCTTTGACAACAGAGGCTGAAACTGGAGTAGCATTAGATGCTGCGACAGTTGAAACCAAAGATGTTAGAGATATGATAATAGAAGAAAACATGGAGGTGTTGACCATTGAATCCTCCCCTGAATGTGGAGGAACCCTGATCGAGTAATAACAAGAATATGTTGAAACAAAGGATATCCCTTCCACATCAGCCGCAAATCTAGAAATTCCAGCACCACAGAGAAAAAGGAGGAGATCAAAAGATGAAATACGAGCATCACCTCCAATAAGACGAAAAAGAACCAGGTCAGTTACAGTAGCAGAAGCATCATGGGAAATATGGGCAACCCTAGAAGCACAAATCGAGTTCCCCATTCTAAGACCCAAAGCAAATGATGCCCCACAGGAACCGGCTGCAGAAGAACCTCAATTTGAAAGATTTGTGTATGAAAATGGGCTATTAAAGGAGGAAGTACATTCACTCCAGAAGGAACTAGAAAATTGGAAGGAAGTGTGCAAGAAACAAAGTGAAAGGAAGATGCAGACCAATTAAAAGGATCAATTCCTACTGAGGTTGGTGATGAGGAAGAAAGAGTGGTTTGTCCTGTGTGTGGAGAAATTTTTAACCAGTCGGGTTACAAGGTCATAGTTCGTCCCTTTGTGACACAACAACCCATACCTACAACTATGGAAGAATAGGGACAACCTAATTGTAAGGATGGTGAGGCTCCCCAAGAGAAACTCTAGCAAAAGGAAGTAGCATATGAACAGGATGTTGATACACAAGAACCAACATCCTTGAATATTCTTGTTCAAGTTGCCACCCAAATGGGGGAAGAAGAACCAGGGATTGAAAACATTATGGAATTTAATGAATAAATTTGCACTATGACTCCTAAACCATCTCATGACATAGAGATAATAGAAATGGAATCCCAACAATAGGAAGACGAGGAAGTTAACCAGGATGTTGCTACATAAGAACCAACATCCCTGGAAATTTCTGTCGAGACTCTCAGGATGCAACAAGAAGCCAACCCCAGAATGGATATCATTCCTAATTTGGATTTAGGAGAGGATGAACAAATGCACTCACAATCCTTGGGGGACACTGAAATCCTTGAGGAACAGCTCCATATTGAAAATGACATGAACGCAACTCTACAATCCCAGCAGCATGAAGAAAGAGAAGGGCAGGGCTCTGTTACACAAGAACCAGTGGCCTTGCATCCCCCTGTTGAAATTGCAGCTGATAATCAGGTAGATAAGGAGATTAAAATTCAGGAGGAAGTTGTCCCACAAGAACCAACATCCTCGCAATTAGCTACTGAAGTTTCTATAGGAGAACTCCAAAGAGAGGATGCTATTACACAAGAACCAGCATCTCTAGAAGTTTTTTCAGGACTACCTATGGTTGAAGTTGCTGCAAAAGAAATTCCAAGAAGCTGGGATGCTTTTACACAAGAACCAGCACCCCCTGAAGTGATCTTAGAAGTGCAGGCTGTTCAATGTGGCACATCAGGTGATAAGGTATGGACTCAACTTCCTCAAAATTTTATCAATTTGGATTCTGATAAGGAATAACATCCTGAAGAAAAAGAAATGATGAAGCTTATAGAAGAACTCTCGATCCTGAGAATAGAAGTGAGGAAGTGGAGGAGTCAGGTTGAGAGATATCAAGAAGGGATGGTTTCCCTTGCTGAACATAGAAATACCATCAGGGAACTGAAGGAAAAATGGGTAGAAGAACTCATGACCCAGAAACTCTGCAGGGAAGAGCTACAGAAGTAGCTAAGGGAGCTGAAAAAATTCAAGTCCATGCAGGTGGAAAAAGGCCAGCTGTATTCTCTTTCTTAGGAATTATTGGGTACCAGAGTACCATCCTCCTCTTACCTTGTGTTTTTATTCAAGCAGTTTATTTGATTTAAACTAAGGGCTATGAAATAAGGGAGGTCATATGAAATAGAAACCTCAATGAAATTCCTAGAAACATTTCTGGGAAGTGATTTTGAGGACCAGAATTTGTTGTGTGAGCTTTATTTGCATGAGATGGATTGTCCTTTGGACCACCATTCGAATCCTGTTCCTTTCTCAGGTGATGTTCAGCCGAGGGCTTTTTCCTCCTTTGTAAGCATCATGTTTAGTGGGAAAGGTATTTCCAAATTTTTTCTCACAATGAGGCCCACTCTAGTCTTTGGATCCAAAGTGAACCTAAAAATCCTCATCTTCTCCTTGCTGGACATCAGAGTCTACTCTCATGTCCCATCCAAACTTGGCATATAATGGAACTTTAGCAAAGGGTTATTTCTACTTGTACCAGCCATATTTCCATGCATCAACAAATGACTTTGGAAGGTAGTCAACACAGATGGCAGGTTGCCTCTCCAACCCTTAGAAATAGGGACCCCTACTGTTACAGGAATTTTGAACAAGCACTTTCCAGGATTGAGGGTTATGTTGGATGCATGAGGGAATGTGGGGTTAATTGGCTGGGACTAAAATTTAAATTTCCGCTCATTTGGTGGCCAGCAAAACCGTACAGGGAAGATTTCTCTTTAACAAGGGAAGAAGAGCAGAAGTGTTGGAGATATTGGGTTGTCCATAAGGGATTTGTAGAAAAATAAGGAACATTTGAATTCCCATAAAAATTTTCTTCTCTCCATGAACGAAGCATAATGCCATATTCAAATTCATAATAATGGAGGTTGTTGCACGAGGACATGCAATAGGACAGTTGGGGGGAGATGTTGGGCCCAGAAATGGCCCCTTTTTGACCACCCTTATCCACCTCTTTTTTCCTCATCCTAATCTATTATGCATGCTAAACATATTTTTTTCCCTCACTTGGCCCCTCAAGTCATACAGGTATGGTTAATCATTGTCTTATTTTATTAATGCTTAGGATTGTGGTAATTGGGGATCTACATCTTAAATTATGCTAACATATGATGGTTTTATAAAGATATTTTGAGATATACAGAATGCAGGTGTAGCGGGATGAACATGCCAAAGGAGGGATGCACATTCATTGTTAAAGTTGATTGCCATCCATTCCATCATTTCCCAAAGAACACGGTGCCAGTGTATTAGTCCATGTGAGCTGTACAAGGGTAGTTGCAACATATTGTGATAGATTTGGAAAAAATAGTGCGTTGCTGCTCAAAAGTACCTGTAATCTGCGGAATATCTTCTCAATCAATCATGATCATTATTTCTGGCTCGAATAACCGCTTCCCTATATCTTCTACTCTCATCTTGCCAAGACTGTAACAGCTTATTGTAATTAGGGAATCTTGAAGATCATAGATCTTAATGGCTGCCCGATAATAGTAGGAAGAGGTTATGATTGTAATTGCATAAATATGGGAAACCATTCTGAGCTAGGGGTTGAACTTTTAACCAAATTATTGTATCAGCTGTGAGTAAGGTTGTGTGTTCATCTACCATTTTTTAATACAAGGAGTTTGATTCTTCAGATCTCAGCATTTTAACGTGTGTTACTTTCAGCATCTCTATGTGAAGGCTGGGCCTGCCTTCCCATAGGGATTGCTGAGTTAATTAGGTATTGTATTTATTTTGTTGAGAGATTTTGTGATAATTTCCTTCATTTATAGTAAGTTGCAACATTTATTGATTTACAGTGTGTCATTTGAATAATCAATAATTGCATCTCCTGTAAAACTGCAGTGGTGTGGTGTGTCAGTCGACTGTATAGGTTAACTATATTTTATGCAACTGTGTGATAGCTGTGATAGCCCTGTTCATCCCTATTTCTTTCAATTACTATTTTATTTAGATCTTTGCAGCTTGTTCCCTTGCATTTATAATTGCAGAATTTCATTCCTGTACCTTTAATTTCTAGAATAGCTGAATTCAATTCCTATACTTTGAATTTCTAGAGTAGCTGAATTCAATTCATGTACTTTGGATTTCTAAAATAACTAAATCATGATAGTTGGATGGATCTTTAGACGGTTTGGTAATCAGGGATTTTATTTTCTGCAAAAGTAATCTAGATGTTATTTCCTGAATATTTCAATCCTAGATTAAGAATCATAGGAGGTACTTGTGATTGCATTCTTGAGAAAGTAGATTAGATTAAGTGGATTATGGGATGAGTGTGGCTAAACACGAAAATAGGATCATTTACTTGCAGCATTAGCTACTTAGTGTTTAAATCATATATAGTGCATATTATCCTTGAAATAAGAGACTTCCCTAGGTTGACAATTTATATTGAACACTCTGTATGTTAGCTTTAATTAACTTGCATATAGGGTGCCCAACAATATTATTGTTTATGATAAGGGATTTCCTTAAAGTTCCTACATTAACCTAGTATAGGAATATGAATATTTGGTTGACGGGAATCTTGGGAATAATAACAAGTAGTGTGATATACCTTGTACCTTAGGATTGTATAGAATCCTGGCCATAGCCTGATAGTAGTAATGAATAGCTAGAAAATACTCTCCCAAAGGGAGAGAAAGTAAGGAAACAAAGTTGCTGCGGATTGTAACCTGTTATTTGTATAAATATTACATGATGAGACAGTTTGGTGGACATAACCCATGGAATGGGTGAACCACGTACCTTGGTTCTGCTCTTATGTGCTCTGGATGTGTTTGTTATGTTATGTCCACTTGATGTTCTGCTTATATGCTTTATTCTCCTCATAATGAAGTTGTAAATAGTGGAGCAGTGCCATGGGAGTGTTCTACATACAAAAGAATTTTATTCTGATGTTTATGGTTTCAGTCAGTCTAATATGGTGAAGATTGTTTATTTCAATAATTATAATATGTTAAACCACTTATTTTCTATGGAGTAAAAAGCTAGAAGTACTCAAGGGTCCCTCCCTAACATGTTAAGAATTATAAGTACTAGTCTTAATAAGGATTGCAATGAATGACTGTTGATTTATGATGCTTAGGTGGTTGTTTTACCTTATGTTTTAACATGCATTTTACCACTCACAAATCTCAAGGATGGTTAATCAAGGACGGAAATAGTTTTTCTAAAAGGAAAAATTTTGTTTCCCTAATTTGGGTTCGTTACAAATGGTATTAGAGCACAACTTAACAATACTCGGGCCTATTTGGGCTCAGCATGAAACTTGAAAGTTCCAAATGCTATTTTCTCGTCCATACTCCCTCAATTCATGTGTGATTTCTCTATGGGTTTAGAGTAAATGATAGTTTGTGCAAAGCATGCATGAAATGGGACGGGTGAAGATAATTGAAAGGAACTTTATTGGTCTGATTAACAGCAAGGTAGTTTCAGAAAAAGACAACGATGGGTTAACTGTAAGTATATACAGTCATTGTTAAATATTTATTTTATTGTTCTGTATTAGTTTGTTAAAGGGGTTTTATTTTAGTGATGGTCGTTTTCTTTATGTTGTTATGTGCAAATGGAGCTATGTGATCATGGTGATGCATTCAATTTCAGTGAAATAAAAGATAAGAATCAAGATACTTACAGACTAAAAATTGTTTGACTACACATTTTTATTTTGCTTATTTGTTAGAATTATGTAGTCCTACACTTTGAAGAAAAAGGAGATTGCATACAATTATGATGATTTTAGTGATCAAAAGTCTGCATGGATTTCTGGGGAGAATTTATGCTGCATTCAAGGCTGGAGGAGTGTTAGTCCACACCCTAAATTGACTAAACCCTAGGACTCCAATTCACAACATAAATAAATCTTCTTCCGCTATAAATTATAAATGCAAGGTGTAAGATCCTATGTGGTATATACATGTTCAGAACACACACACTCTTGCAGAAAAAATTGCGAAACATGAATAGAAGTGTCTTGGAATGTCACTTCTTTCAAATCCAAGCCGAAGACAGGTTCTCCTTCATCGCCATCCACATATTAATTCCAGTGCAGGTTGGTATACTCCATTCGATTTTATCCTGGTTTAGATTAGCGGAAGAACACAAGCGTCCTCGGTGATTATGAGACCTTCAAGAATGCTTCTTCAGACACCTCTTGTAGGAGGGTGGCTATGGCTATCCGCTGAACGCAAGCAACTTCCTGATTCCAACATCCATAATCGATTTGTATCGTGTTTACACCGTTAACACACCTTTTACAGCTTTTCGTGGTGGCTTTGAAGTTTACAGAAGTGGGAAGGGTAAACTTATGTGGCTGTTATATGGGCGCTTGCAGAGTTCCATGGTAAGCAATGTACAAGTAATGGTTTAATTTATTTAAATTGTTGATATTGAAAAAAATATGTATATTGATTCTTGCGTTGTTCTCAATAAATTAGCATTGATGGTCTGGTAGCCACCGATCATGTGTCTGGAAATAATGTTTGTGACTCAAATCTGCATGAACAAATCTTCTATTTTTATTTTATGCATACCGCATTATTCATAAAGAAGTCTTCCTGCTATTGTAACGATATTTAATTTACCGGGCATTGATAACAAACTCCACATTAGACAGTGAATCGATTGTAACTACTGAGCGGGTTTTCTATTTATTTCTATTAGAGAGGTCCATTCATTTTATAGGGTATGTTTTCACTTTGAGAGATCTATGTCTTGTACCAACTCTTGATATGCGTTTTCCCAGAGAGGTACATTCTATATTACAGGTTTGAGAAATGCATTCTATAATGTTGTTTTGCAGATAGGATCTTGATATGGGTTATACCTAAGACACATTCTATAATATAGGTTTGAGAGATGCCTTTTACAATTGTTTTGCACCGTGGAATTTTATCTAGAATTGATGCTTAATGGATCTAGGTAGATTGCAGATTTTGGTTTTTTTTTATTGGATGCTTTTACTAATTTTTATTTTTATTTTATTTTCATTTTCATAAAGGTGGAGTGACAATGGAACCTTTAGGTGAATTAGATCCTCCTATATAAATTGATTATAACACTTGTTTTTTTTTTTCTAAATAAATGCCTCCACCGTTTCTTTTTTATTTTTGTAGTGAGAATTTCTTTTCACTACAGGGGTAAGAATGGCTCCCTTGTGCCTATAGGGCACAAGGGTAGGTTCCTACCCTTGGAAAATAGTAAAAAAACGGAAGTAAAAATGACAGTAAACAGAGCTGCGAATTGGAACTAAGCTAATCTAAGCAAATGGCTACAATAGTAAACTGAATCTAATAGCTATGACAGAAAAATTAAGAAGAGGAGATGATGGAGCATTGTTGAACCCCTCTACACATAGTATGCTAGGGTTTCGCCTCCAAAACCTACAAAATAAACCTATACTACCATGGAGACAACCTGCAAATAATGTTAATGAAAAACCTGCAAATGGAGATGAGGGTTAGAAAGTAAAAACCAATAAAACAAGCATAAAAAGATATTATACCTCACTTAGGTGGAAATGGGCCACCATGCCCTAGCTCATGGGAGCACCTCTTTCTTGGTTGGGAAGCAATGGCTTGGAGAAATGGAGATGGAGGAGAGGGAGAGTGGGTGGTTTGAGAGCAAGAGGTCTCAAAGCATCCACGGGAAGTATAACAATAGGCAAGTGAGGAGTGTTTTGAGAGTGATCCCCCACCCTCCTTTTATAGCTTTTCCAAGGGATTTTAGGGTTTTAATCCCTTGGTAAAGGCTTTAGCCCCTTCCGCCCTAACTTTAGCCCCTTTCATGGTTTTAGCCCCTTTTTGGGGGCTTTAGCTCCTGGGGGTCTATTTTGGGCTCTTTTTGGGGGTTTTTAGCCCTTTTCTTCATCCTTGGGCTCTTTTGGAGGTGTGGGGGTCAAATGGAAGGTCATGGAAGGTCTTATGGAGTGAAATGAGTGTTGTGAGATGGTGTCGTTGGGTGGTGTAGCCCATTGAGAGCTATGTGGGGGATTTTTGGGTTAACAGATTGCCCCCTAATGTGTGAGGGCAGGAGCTCAATGTATGGTTGACGGACATCATAGGATCTGCTGTTGAGAGGTGGTGCTTCTAGGGCTGGGGCATGGTGGCTTTTGGTTTTGTATTAATTTGGTTCCCATCAATGGGTGAGATACAATAAATGTGTGATATGTATCTGGATGAGGCAGGCATTCCCATGCTCGTGACAATGTCAAAAGAATAATTTGATTTATGCTCTAAAATACAAGAGCTAATCATATACAACTGATGTCACAATGCTAGTTTCCTCTCATGTGAGGCTGAATACAATACTGAACTAGTACATTGGACCTATGGCATTCTCATGGAATGCTATATCTTTATGACTGACGGTCTGCTGGATCAAGAATGGTATATAGCTGTATGGACTCGCTGATTGAGAGTCAGAGTCTCTGTGGTTCAAGTATGCTGCATCAATCATAAAGGTATATCGAAGCACTGGTGGGGCTTCTGATCACTGTCTCCAATGCAACCTGAATATCACAAAGAACATAACCTGTTTAGGTCCCTCGAGTGGACTCACCAATGTGCTAGAGTTGGGTGACATCCGGGGTCTTCAACCAAGTACTGTGTGGAACAAACCCTGTACGAATCTCAACGGTGCGATGATGGAGTTGAAGTCGAGCACGCAAGAAACAACCATCCCGAGAGGCACTAAGGACTCCTCTCAAGTGGTCCAAGGAACTCATCAATGATGTTAATGAAACCAAGGTACAGGGACCTCTGGGTCTATCCTCTAGAATATGTGTGTTGGTGTCGATAGAGGGAGACCTGCCCCTAGTCAAGGCAATGATGTTTCCTTGACTAGGAGCGCGAGCGATAACCGAAAGGTGTGAAGCAATCTGTGAACTGACTCACTGAATTAGGGGGGGAGGGGAGGGAAGGGAAAGAACTGAACAGGGGCAGGGGGGGGAGTGGGAGACTCAAAATTCCTTTGTTCAGAGTATGACAGTAGGGTGGACCAGGAAGCAAATGAAACTAACTCATGGGAATGGGATCATAGCTGTAATACCGGGAATGTCGCTGCAGATGGGAAATACTTGGAGGAGGTGGACACTTTTGATACTGATGGGATCCAAGGAAGACACATTGCAGAGTACTCTAAACAAAGGCGACCCAATGTGGGAATGCTGTCAAACTGTTTGTTGTGGGGTGGTGTCTAGGGACACCGTTATGGTATGATCTCGTGGATTTTTGGCGAGCCCGAGAAGGTAAGTGCTCGATGGTGCTTTGAATTTTAGAGAGTCTGAAAGCACGAAGAAGACTCCAGTGGGGGCTCTTTTTCATTAGTAGTATCCTGTGCCTGAAAAAGGATAAAAGTATACATAGGAGAGCTTTCCCATCCTAGAGGGGATGAGAGACTTCTTTACCGTTGGTAGTCCAATCAGGCCGGAAAAGGTTAAACCTATACTAACCGGATGGTCATTCAAATACTTTTATGAGCATGAACGAAACCAAGTTTGCTTGGTGATATTTTCTTGTTGAGACGGCTAGAAAAGAGCTTAACGAAAACCGGTGGTGAGATTTTTTGTAAAGTGCAACCCCTCTACCCGAGAAAGCACAAAAGTATGCAATGGGGAATGGTCTTGGCTTGAATGTGCCAAGGAGGTCCTTTTCATGAAATCGTCTATATGGTCTGTAAAAGGAGGTAAAGGAGAAGATGTAGACACCCTTTCCTATACTTTAGCGAGCGGGAAAGGAAGCAACTGCGCTCGGCGATCTTTTCATTGTTTTAAGGAGTCAGAAAATAGCTTAAACAAAACTCCAATGTGGTCAACCGACTGCGGTGGCACGAGCTGTGCCCCATGTCGGGACGGTGGACAGAGGTCCAAAGGTCATCTATGCAGTATGGATGGAGAAAAAGGCTCTCAAACATACCAATACATGCGTGGGATATATCACAGCAGAGGCCTACGAGACGGTGTGGCAGAGGCATGCAAATCAAGGTGGCTCTCAGACAAAGGTCAGGAGAGCATGTGTGTGTGTTAATGTGGACGGACTTGACCACATGCGATGTAAGTACAAGTCTGGAGGCATTTATATGCCAAATAAGTGCAAAAAAAGAAATCGTTTTGTGGAAAGTGGTCCAGAGGTCTACGTAAGGTGCAGTAAACAGAAAAGACAATTATGTGCTAAAAATACAAAATAAAAGCTAAAATTACATTCCTAAATGGGCAGCGGCCCAAGGACACTTCTATGTCAAATATATGGAAGAAAAACAAAAGGTTTTGTGGGCGATGGTCCAGATGTCTGCATAAGGTGCGGTGAGAAATACAAACAAAAAGTAAACCTATGGTACAATCCTTAACAGGCAGTGGCCCGATCGCTCGCATGAGTTGTGACCAGGCAGTGTGATACGAGTACCGGTCCGTAGACACTCGCATCATCATTTCATGGCTCGTGAGTCAAGGTGACTTGTGGGAAATTGTCCCGAAATTGACTGTTTAAACATGAGACGATGGTCTCATTAAGAAATGATAATTTGATCCCAGAGGTGTGAGAGTTGTCTCGAACAGGTTCCAGGTGACTTTGGACTAGCAGCTGATGGTGCTGCCTTTGATTTTTGTTGAAAAACATTGAAAAACAAGAAAACAAAAATGAATTGACTCATTGGTGATGTTTAAGCGTAAAATTTCTTGAGGTAGATCCCATTGCGGGGGTTCTCTAAGAGTTGTCCATCAGAGTCAATGAGGGTGTATGCCCCTTTTCTAAGGCAATGGTGGATGACGTATGGGCCATACCACATTGATTCGAACTTGCCTTTGCCCAATTTATCGTTGGGTTGGTCGTAGACCAGAACCATATCACCTTTGCTGAAGGTGCAAGGGTGGACATGGGAGTCATATTGGATCTTTGATCGTGTTTTTGCTGCTTTGATGGCTTGGAGGGCAGCTCGACGGTCTTCTATGGTTTGCTCGAGTTGGAGGAGCCATTCTTATAAAGGTGAAGTATCAGGAAGGAGTTCCACCATGAGGCGGAGAGATGGGATTTGGCACTCTATAGGGATCACTGATTCAACGCCATGTACTATGTAGAAAGGGGTGAAACCAGTTGCGGTTTTTGTGGATGTGCGATAAGCCCATAGGGCAGAGAATAGCATGTGATGCCAGTTAGTTTTGTGATTTCCTACCATCTGTTGGAGCATTGTTTTGATGATTTTGTTGACTGCTTCAACTTGGCCATTGCCTTGAGGGTAGTAGGAAGAGGAGTATTGGTGTTTGAATTTCAACATGGTTGATAATTCATCCCATACGGCATCTTGGAAGTGTGCCCCATGATCAGAGACTAATTGTTTGGGGACACCAAACCGTGTAATAACATGGTTGAAGAAGAAACGTGCTGTAGTTTCAGCTTTGCAATCGAATGTGGGCATGGCTTCGGCCCACTTGGTGAAGTAATATACTGCCATAATAATGTACTTGTGCCTGTTATCCGAAATGGGGTTGATGGTCATGAAGTTGATTGCCCATTTGCAGAAGGGTCCGACTGTGACTATGGGGTATAATGGTGCAGGGGGGGGGGGTCTTGCCTTTGGGGAAAAAAGCTGACAGTTGCGGCAATGTTTGACTGCCTCTATGCAATCAATGAAGATGGAGGGCCAGAAATAGCTGGCGCGTAGAATCTTTTGGGCGGTTGCTAGGCCTGAAAGGTGACCACTACATGCTCCTCTATGACTGTCATTGAGGATGGTCTCGGCCTCATCACGGGTGAGGCAACGACGTAGGATGGTATCAATGCCTCAATGATACAGAACATCTCCAATCAGCAAGTAGCGAATTGCTTGATGTCGTATGCATCTCCTATCCTCACGATTGAAGTGCACTGGGAACTTTTACGTTCATAAATAGAGAAGGATGTCCCCATACCATGGGTCGTCAGTGGATATGATGAACAGGAAATCATCAGGGAGATCATCCTTGGGGGTTGATGATGTGGTTAATGGGGGCATATCGGTCATGAGTGTGGCCAGTGCGAGTGCCTTCGTGATTTTTGGAGACACGAACTCTAGATCAAACTCTTGGAGGACGACTACCCACTTGGTTGCTCGACCTTGTAGAAGGCGGCTTCTTAAGAGGTATCGCGTTGGGTTTGAATCAGCCACTACACGAGTATGGTTGGCAATGATGTAGTGGTGCAACTTTTGAGCCGAGAAGACGATTGCGAGGGCTAATTTCTCCTCAGGTGAATATCATAATGGGGGTCCTATTAGCTTCTTACTAATGTAGTAAATCACGTGCTCATGGAAAGCATTGTCTTCTTGGACCAATACTCCAACAATGGCATTTTCTGAGGCTGACACGTAAAGGATGAAGTCTCAAGTGGAATCCGGTGGTGAGAGTAATGGTGCAGAAGCCAGGGCTTGTTTGAGTGCCTTGAATGATTCTTGTGCGTGCTGATCCCAAGCAAAGGGGATTTTAGTGCAGAGAAGGTAGATGAATCCATAGGCTTTTGTTGCATACTCTAGCACAAAGCGGTGAAGGAAGTTGGCCTTGCCTTGTAGGCTTTGTATTTGGTGCCAAGTTCTTGGGGGAGGAAGATCAAGGATGGCCTGAACTTTGAGGGGATCTACCGTTATCCCTTTGTGGGAGACAATAAATCTGAGTAAACGGCCTGCTGGGACACAGAAAATGCATTTGAGGGGGTTCAGGTGGATGTTGTACTTGTGGCAACGTAAAAAGACTTGCTGCAAGTTGTCTATATGGTGTGCTTGTTTTTGTGACCGAGTGGTGAGATCGTCCAAGTAGACCAAGATGATGTGGACTAAATCATGGAAACAAAATGTCATGGCGCGCTGGAAGGTGGCTCCAGCATTTTTCAGGCCAAACGGCATGAATCAGTAGGTGAATGTGCCCCATGGGGTTGTGAATGCCATCTTGTAATGGTCTTCTTTCTGAATTTGGATTTGGTTGTATCCAAAAAATCCATCCATGAAGGAGAAGGCCTCATGTTTGACGCATGCATCAATAATCTGGTCGATGAAAGGTGTGGGGAAGTTGTCTTTTGGACATGCCCCATTGAGATCACGAAAGTCTGTGCAAACATGAATGGTACCCTATTTTTTATTCATGGGAACATGATTAGAAACCCAAGTTGTGTATGCAATGGGATAAATGAAGCTGGTTGTGCTCAGCTTCTCTATCTCGGCTTTCACCGCAGCCACTTTGGATGGATGGATGGGCCATTGCTTTTGGTGGACGGGTGCCACATCAGGCCATGTGTCGATGTGGTGTTCCACGATGGATGGATCTAAGCCGAGAATTTTAGTGTATGACCAGGAAAAGATGTTACGGAATTCTTGGAAGAGAGCAGTGTAGGCATCAACCTCTTCGGGGGAGCAAGATGCCCCCAACATGATTTCTTCATCTATCTCAGAGTTGGTTGAGATGTCGATTTTAATGGTTGGAAAAATGTTTTCCATGTTCCCTTCTTCGAAGAAATCTAGAGCTGGGATTGGGTTTTTGAACTAGTCAACCTTCCCATGGATGAAATCTTTGGTCTCCATGGAAAACTGGTCGGACTGTGACAAGCTCTTCCGAGAGGAAGAATGAGCGATGGTGCATGTCATCACAAGGGTATTCCAGGGTAGTCAGAGCTTCAAGGATCTCCTCATCGTTGTTGAAGCAATGAAGTGACAGGTCTGATGGACCGTCGTTGGAGATGGGAATGAGCTGGTCGGGGGAACTAGACATCATGTAAATGGACATGGTGTCGGACGAGGGAGGTGGTGGTGGGTGAACTTCTTTGATCAAGGTGATCTCAGACTCAAGGGAATGGTGACAGAGGTTAGCAAGAGCCATTCGAAATTCGGGAAGCTCTTGGCAATGGTGGGAGTAATGTCCATACAAGCCACAAAGGGCGCAAGCATGGTTTGTCCTCAATGCCTTGTTCTTTACTACTAGCACGGTTGGGAGTTCAACCAAAGGGATGTTTTCATTCGTATCCATGGCATCCAGATGCTCACATATCACTGGGATTTTAGGGCAATTTTGAGTTGGATGGCCCTGCTATTCACAAACAGCACAAGGTGGGACTGGTCATGGTTTTGTGGTGGCTTTGGTGTTCTTTCCCCTTGCCCTTTTGGGTTGGGGTGGTGCAGGTGTAGGTGTGGCAGTTGGCTTATGCAGACCAGGTGGGGGGTGAGACTCAACCGCAATAGGTTGCACTGAAGTTAACACAACCTGGGGCATTACTGGTTGAGCTAGTGGATCTAGATACCACACCGGGATCCCCAATGTAAAGTTGGGTAGGCTTAAGGTGGCCATGACCGGCTTGCTCATGACACCAAGTGGGGGAAAGAGGAAGGGAATTGTATGGACTGGAGATGAGCCCACATAACTCCTAGCTGGTTGCATGTGGGGGTGAGGTTGTGGTTGCGGCTGAACGTAATGCTGCTGCTGCGGATGATGTTGTAGCTACTATTGGCGTTGTGGCTGTGGACAATGTTGTGGTTGTGGTTGGGGCTACAGGTGCGATTGTTTTTTGGGTGCAGCGGTGCTTGATGAGACCATGCACAAGTCTGCAGTTTGCTTTTGTGTCGGTGGTGGTGACACCAATGAGAAAGGAGCCGTCATGGTGGGATTGGTAAACAACCCAGGGCCCACATTCAACAGTGGGGAGGTTGGTGTGTTTTCAACCACAATGTTGGTTGCAGGGATGACGTTAGCATATGCGATCGCCCCTTGCAGCTCAGTGGTGGTGATGGTAGGGATAACGTTGGCAGGCGCTGTTAACCCTTGCGGATCATGGTAGGTGAGATGGTCAACTGTCACAATCTTCCCTTCATGGGGGAACATCATGAGGCAGAAGACAGTTGACGTGATGGCTCGCATGGTGTACATGTAACTCCTCCCAAGGAGGAGGTTGTAATCTAGTTGAGCATTGACAACCTCGATGTCGATCATGACTGTCTTCTTGGCTAATGTGATGGGGACATGGGGGAGGATTCCTTGGGCTTTAGAGGGGTGTCCATCATAATCCCGCATAGTCATGGAGGACGATTGCAGAATCGGTGATCTAAGCTTCTGCCAAACCAAGGTAGACATGATGCACGTGGATGCCCCCTCATCCACTATGCATTGGTGCGCAACCAAGTTCTGGATGGATACCAAGATTTGGAAGGTGATAGTGGAGGGCATGCATGGCTCTCCATTCTCTGTGTCAAATGTGATTAGCTTGGAATTGGAGGGGTCTACTGCCCCTAGAGTGGCTAGTAAGGCTTTTCACTGCATTCGACACGTTTTAAGTACCTCAAGAGCGAACATGACAGCTGGCGTTTGGGATAAATCATCCACAATGCTATAGCTGACTGCAGCTCTAGCTGTGGCGTTATTGGCAATTATGTGTATGGGGGGGCACAGGAAAGGGGGTAACTAGAGAGGTAGGTTGTTTTTCTTAGACGTGGATGCTGCTGATGGGTCAACAGGTTCGGTGGTGGTATCGTACTGATTTTGTCTAGTCTGTAAGTTGACCTCTTCAGTGGTCATGTTCATCAAGTGGTGAACACCTGTTTCGGCCATGGGCGGTGCCCCCAAAGCGTTAGGATTGGCTTGGGGAGGGGGAGCGGTTGCCACCAATCCTTGGACTAGTAGTGGGTTTTGAAGCACCATGGGAGGAGGTCCTTGTAGTGCTTGATTGGGTTGGGCTTGAGTGGGGGCATTGGCGGCCTATTGGGCCTCATTTTGAATGGCCTACTTAGCCCAAGCCATGAGGGGACACTCAAACGTGTAATTCCCATAGACATCACAAATTGTACATGGTTGGTTTGTGTGCAATGGTGCATTACGTCTTGGTGGATTTTGCCGTGGGGGGTTTTGTGCTGGCCAGTTAGCCGTGACATTATTGGGAGGGTTTGGTTGCTAACCGCCTCCCTGCGGTTGGTTATTGCCTTGGTTGCGGGGCCGATTGTTTCCAGCTTTCCCTTGTTGATTTTTGGGGGCAGGCTGGTTGGGATGGTTTTGTTGTGCGAACACTTGTCCCAACGGAGTGGGTGGAGCGGGGCCGGGGGATTGAAATTGTTGCACTGGTGGTGCATAGTATATTTGTGGGGGTGGTGGTGCCACAAATGTGGGAATTTGCCCCACATATTGTTGTGTTGGCCAAGCCATGGCCTGAGCCTGCTGCGGTGGCGCAGGTTGTGCGTAAGAGGTGGTTGCTACGGACTGAGACATCATTCTAGCATAGTCTGAAGCTTGGTTTTGGTAAGCAACATTAGCAGTGTTGCTTGGTTGTGGTGCCATGGAAAGTGGTGTCAGTCAAGGCTATGGTTGTTGGGAGACTGACCCTATGATGTTGTCAGCTGCGTGGGATGCCCCCGGTGTGTTGTGGTAAGAGGTACTTGGACGGGGAGCATCTAGAATGACAGTGTACAAGTATCTAGACTAGGCGTAAATGAGATCAAATTGTTGGGCCTTCAATATGGCCTCTTCTTTAGATTGGGGACGTTCAGATGCGACGTCCTTTGCGATGGGTGGGAGAAAAGTCTTGAGGAACCAATCTAAGAATATCTTGTCATCAAGTTGGATCTTACACAAGCTACGGCGCTGCTGCCACTCATGGATATGATTAGTGATGTGAGTGGCGGTGTTTTGGAGACAGGATAGCAGGATCTCCACCCCCTCGTCATATTTGACAAGGAGTTGGAAATACTGTAGGAACATGAAGGCTAGGGAGTTGAAATCAGGGTACTTGGCTTGTGGCAGCTCAATGTACCATTTGTCCATGGCACCTGTGAGGGTGCGTTGGAATAGCCTCAGTCTGATGGAGTCTTCTACGATGCTATTGGATGAGCACCATAAATGGAATGTCATTATATGATTTTGGGGACATTCCCCAGCTTTTCCTTCAAACTTTGGGATGTCTGATGGAAGCTTAGTTGGCATGGGTGGCTAGAAAGCTTGGTGGCGGATGGGATCATTCGTTAATCTAGCCAAGTCAAGCAAGTTCAAACAAGCCATGAAGGGAATATTTGACCCCAAGTTGATGTGGGATGGGGCCACAATGGGGGTGGGGTTTGCAGTTTCATAGTGCATCTGCATGGCTGGGGGTCCTTATGGTGGCACCATGGCGAATGGGTCAATGCCCCCAAGTGTTCTAGGTGGGATGGTGTGGGTAGCAGGGGAATTTCCCCCATGCATGGCGGTAGGGGCAATGTGGGTGGGTGGTTCACTACCCCCCTATGTGGAAGGGGGGACAATGTGTGTGGAGGGGCCACTTCCCCCGTATGTTACCACTGGGCCAGCTTGGCTGGTCACTATTGGTGGTGGAAATTGGCTAATGATAGTCCGCATGATTTTGCTTGGACCGCTTGCCATGTTGTGGGTGACAGGCTATGATGTGGACATGGGTCCACTTGCTAAGGTTAGACCAAAAAATGGATCCAGGTTTGCAGTAGCCATGGGGCTAGATGGTGTGGTGTGGAGGTCTGGTTTAGACTAATATAGGTCTGAATCAGAATCAGAGGCTGTGTGGCCCTCTGATGGTGTGGGAGATCGCTAAGAACGGCTACGATGGTGTCGACTAAGTGTTCCAAATGGTGGTGGTTCACCTCTTAGGCGTGAGGAAGATCATGGAGGATCAATTGTGTTCACTTTGGTGTATGAAACTGGTGGGTATGAGATTTGGACCCCAGTTCAATGGCTTCCTATTGGCTGAAGGTGGTCTCTCGGACACCAAGACTGCCAAAAGACAGGGCTTGGCTTGTTCCTCATAGGTGTTTCTACTCAATCGAAAGGGGTCATTGCCCATTTCGCTTGGCAATTCCTCTCAGCAGCCAGCTACTTTGGGGTTCCTGTGGTACTCCTCACAATGAGTTTCTGGGAAAATCCCAAGTACTTCCCACAGTTAAAGCAGTCAGGTACTTATGTCCTCAAAGACTACAGAATTTATTGAACTTAGTGTAAATTTGGTAAATTTTAAGGCTTACTCAGCGTCATGAACTGAGTTGGGTTAATTATTTGGTATGGTGTGTTGGTTTGCTTGTTTGTTCTGGTATTTGGTTTGCAATAGGGTTTATGAATTCATGGTAGAGTTCATATCATGGTTTTGTATGCAAACATAAACAAAAATTTGTAAGCAAATATGGTGATTAACCTTGAATTGTTAGCCTAACTAAATGTCTACCTCTCAGTGGTATTCTTCTTCAACCAAGAGAAGGTGTTGGGCTCTCAACACAATGGGACTAAGCCCATCCATAGATCCTTAGTTCACCTCCCAAGTGCTAGGTTGGTCAATAGGGAGGACGCTTAGCACCATGAGAATCCCTCCTTCTCTACCCCCTCTACCTTCCAGGTCACCTAGTTTTAGTAGTTTAGGAAAAAGACCATGGAGTGCCTAGATCTATATGAGCTTTCCCTTCGTCGTATCCCAGAATACCCCAGAGGGTGATGACTGGGTAGAGGAGGAAGGGGGCAGCAAGATGGTTAATTTTAAGTTACTTTTAGTTAGTCTAGTTCATTTATTAAACCTTAATGATTGATTTAGCATATACACTTTGTTCATGGATTTATTTGCAAAAAATGAAAACTGGAATTAAAAGAGACCTGCAATGGTGGACAGAGGTGGCTAGGCCACACTAACAGTCCTTTGAAACTAAAAATTGCTGTGAATTAAACTCAAAAACAACTTATGTGTGACAGGTCGCACATTTCTGACCAAATCCCGTGACGGGGCCACGAGATTTTTCTAGAAATGAGCGAGGGGGTCGCACAAAATGCCAAAACAGCCACAAATTGAGTTCCTGGGATGAATTCACACCTGTATAAGGATTAAGTGCACCCTAGGCACACCTATCTGGGGATTAAGTGTGCCTTGTCTCACCTTTTCCCCCGATAAGAGCGACCTGCTCTGGAAAGGGGTTTTTTAGTGAGGCAGGGTTAGATCTGGCTGATCGTAACTAGTACTGGGGTCAGTCTAACTTGGATCGGCCTAGAAGAGGCTTCAGTACTGATAGAAATAGGAAATAAATTAGATATAAACAGATCTAAACTAAGATTTCTGAAAACTAGGGTAAAAACTGAAAAACTTGAAAACTTGAAATTTTTTGCCTAGGGATCCTGTGGGATCGACCCAGGGGAGTCGCCAAAGCTTTAGTGAGAAATTATCCTCACTACAGGGGTAAGAATGGATCCCTTTTTCCTATAGGGTGCAAGGGTAGGTTCCTACCCTTGGAAAACAGTAAAAAAATGGATGTAAAAATGACGGTAAATAGAGCTGCGAATTGGAACTAAGCTAATCTAAGCAAATGGCTACAATAGTAAACTGAATCTAATAGCTAATGACAGAAAAATAAAGAAGAGGAGATGATGGAGCATTTTTGAACCCCTCTGCACACAATATGTTAGGGTTCTGCCTCCAAAACCTACAAAATAAACCTACACTACCATGGAGACAACTTGCAAATAATGTTAATGAAAAACCTGCAAATGGAGATGAGAGTTAGAAAGTAAAAACAAATAAAACAAGCATAAAAAGAGATTATACCTCACTTAGGTGGAAATGGACCACCATGCCCTAGCTCATGGGAGCACCTCTCTCTTGTTTGGGAAGCAATGGCTTGGAGAAATGGAGATGGAGGAGAGGGAGAGTGGTGTTGGGGCGTGCACCTTAACGATCCTCAATTTTGGTAACTCTGCGGTTTTTGTGGAAGCTTGTAAGCAGAGTTGTGACTCAAAATAGTCTTAGGGGTGTCGGGGTTGAGTCAAATCCTTCTTTTTCTAATAAACCCATGGTTTAAGTCCAGGGTTTAGGGATCAGGGTGCCCATGGTTTAAGCCCATGGTTTTGTAATAAGTGCACTTGTATAAATAAGCACTTTTGTAAAAGAGTCGGGGTAGGCTTTTGATGTAAGATGAATTGATGCGAAGCTAAGGCTTGTTTTGTAAGGAAGGTTAAGTCCCAGCTGTGTGCGTGGATGACCTCTGCAGTTGTGTGCATAGAGGGTTTTGGGTGATTAAGAATATCTATAGCTGTGTGCGCAGAGATCTGCAGCTTAGTGCGCAACTTTGAGGAATTGAAGGGATCTGTAGCTGAGTGTGTAGATCAGAACTGTGGTTTTTGTAAAGAGTTGAATAAAACACATTTTTGTGGACATAACCCCTAAACTGGGGGTGAACCACGTTATATCGTGTGTTGTGGTTTTGTTGTGTTGTTGTTATGTTCTTTTATGCATTGATAAATTTATAACTGATAAGTAAGATCACTGCTAAATACTAACTTCGCTGTGAATTCCCAGTAAAGGGTTAAACAAGGCACTATTTGTTTATCTAACCGCGAAGCTAAGTAAGTAAATATGAAAGCTCTGTGTTTTATGATTATCGTTTGTTAGAAGCTAAAGGTACAATAATATCCCTCTTCTGCTTGCAGAAACCTGATTCTGCAGCACCCCATAGCTATTTCGGGTGAGACTGCAACCTGTTCGCAGGTTGTTGCCGAAAGGGCCAACACTATGGGTCTTTTGTTGGTGTGAAGACAAAAGTATAGAACCTGGGTCTGCTCTAAGCCCAAAAAATTGGTTCCGTTGCCAGTTGAATTCAGTATCTGCTCAAGAGGGGTTTATGTCATACCTTGAGGGCTATGTTTTGGAGACCCTTGGTGAAAGAAATTGGTAATTGGATTGAAGAGACTTATCTGAACTTTGCTGTACAAGAGAAAAAAGATCCGCGTCGTAGTTCAAATGAATTTTTACAAAGGTACATTTTTTCTAATGTTTATGAAATTTTCTTTGGTAGTATCCACATAGAGTTGCACCAGTGGTTATCCAGGTTAACAGAGAGAAGGACGAACTTCTAAGAAGGTCAGTTTCATGATTGGACCCCCACAAGAATTAATATATTGAAAAGGGTGAACAACGAGATATCCCCCGCTGTTGATTTCTCGACAACGTGAACCTTTGAAGCATTTGTGACAGAGTTCGCCATTGACATAAGTACGTCCTTCAGCGAAGCCGAACGACATTTTTTCAAAGGACCAAGGGGTAAGTACTTGAATTCATTTAGTTTGAGAATTAAAATGCTATTGGCTGAAAAAGGTATATTGCTCATTGAATCAGACTGTTAGATTTAGTATTACTAACCTATGTTTGCAAGTGAAAATACCTTCGACGAGCAAAGTGGTTTGCTGCGAAGTGGCAAAAGGTACAAGAGATATTTTGAGTCATATACCCTAGGCCAGAATACCGATTCTAACCTCGTAAGTCCAGCAGCCTCAGAGCCCGAAGAAACCCCTTCTGTTGGAAATCCTCCGGTAACCCCGTAGCGAAGACCTATTATCCCTGAGAACCCGTCGCAGTCTGAAAGTAACCCTAGCTCGAGTATTCCTATCGCAAGTCAGTCTATTCCAGTAAGTTCCCCCCCGCCTACTACCAGTCCCCCTCCCCCCCCCTAAATCCGCGATGGTCCATATGAATGACGACATTAAGCTCCATGTTTTCAAAGGAGTTGGATCAGAGGATCTAGAATAGTTCTGGTTCTTATGCGAAGCCGTGTGGACTGCTAAGAACATTACGGATCAAGATACGAGAAGAGTGCAGCTGGTTACTTCTTTTAGAGACTGCGCTTTGACCTGGTTCATGAAGTTTTCCAGTACTCAAAACCATGTCTTGGCTGATATAAAAGCAGCAATGATAAAGGAATTTAAGAAGCCTAAATTAGAGTCGCAGTGTATCACTGAACTAAAGGAAATTCAGCAGCGGGGAGAAGAATCAGTGTGGGACTTTGATCAAAGGTTCAAAGTTCTACTAGATCAAGTCAGTTTCACTATTGGACTAGTGTAGCATAAGGAATGGTTCATCGCAGCCTTGTTACCGCACATCAGGACTCCACTCATACAACAGAAGGTTGCAGATCAGCAGGAGGCTTTGGAAATCGCTATGAAGCTTGAAACAGCCCCTGTCGAAGATAATTCTAGTATCGCTCAAATACAAGCGCAGTTGGCAGCGATGGCTCTGGAGCTTTGCGATATGAAAGAAGGGAAAGCTAGTCACGAAAAGGTTTGGTGTACACGATGTTGGACAGAGGGTCACGATAAGGAACAGTGTCCTGCGGTAAGAAATTTCCTGAATTCTGGTGCACCAAACCCGTTCAACCCTAGTGTTCTATATTGTGAGATCTGTAGGACAACTAGCCAGCATCGACCTGAAGTCTTCTATCTTCTGCAGAGGTATGTGCAAGTCCCTAAGAACCCTTATTGCAAGTTCTGTAAGTCAGTGGGACACAACGAAGATGAGTGTCGCAGCTTTGACCTCATGAGAGAATGAACTTATGATGCTTATCGGGTACAAAACGATGGCCAAGGAAATGATGGATATGGTTACCATGGTAGTACATCAGGTAGAGGAACTTTTGGAGGTCGTGGTCGTGGTGGTATGGCTGGCAAAGGACGAGGCTAGGTTGTGTGCTATAACTGTAACCAGGAAGGACATCTAGCTAGAGACTGTCGAAACCCAACTACGACATGTCGATATTGCAGAGCTGTCGACCATGTGATCGAGCAATGCCCGCAGCTGATAGTGAATATTCAAGAAAGAAATAGTGGCCCTACTTAGAATATTCATCTGATCGTTGTGAAGCAATGACCTGTTCCAGCCATTAATGTTGTTACTAGGAGTGGACCTATGATGGAAGTACAGAACAAGGAGAAACATCATGTCGAGGCTTGGGTTCGTAATGCCCCATAAAAAATTCTAGCATTTGATGTTGAAAGGGAAAAAGAGACATTTATGGAAGCCAAGAGAGACTTTGCTGACCCCAACACCTCAGTAGCACCTGCACAACAACCTCAGCAGCAGTCGCAGCCGCAAGAAGCTTCGACGGATAAAGTAAGTACACTATCCTCCTTTTTATAGAGTTGTATGAAGCTCTTAAGAAATCAGAATGCTTTAAATGAGTTGCAGAAAGTTATTGCTTCTTGTGAACCTCAGCGAAGTTCTGGTAAGGAAAAAACTATTCATAGAGTCAGAAGAACTGGTAGGGAAATGAGATTGAATGCTCAGATAGGAGAGTATGACATGACTGATGTCATCTTGGATCTAGGATCAGAAGTAAATGTCTTAACTAAGCAGACATGGGAACAAATGGGAAAACCTACTCTAGAATGGTCCCCTATACAGTTGAGATTAGCCAATCAGCAGAAGATTGTGCCCCTAGGAAGACTCCCTAGTGTATCAGTAGATATTGATGGAGTCAGTACCTTAGCAGACTTTGAGGTAATTGAAATAATTGATGACAGCAACCCCTATCTAGCACTGCTAGGCATTAAATGGGAAATAGATAATGATGCAATAATCAACCTGAAGAAGAGGCAGATGAATTTCGAAGGGAAAGGACTGAGAGTCATAGTACCATTGGATCCTTCTCAAGGAGAGAGGTACACTGAGCCAGTAAGAGATGAAGACCAGGATGTTTTGGACCATATCTAAAATATCACAGTGAAGGAAGAAGATTATGTTGATCCTAATGCCGAAGGTATCATGGATTGGCAGTGTGACAGCTCCTGCATGACGGATTCAGATGATGTCCTAGAGAATTAGCAGAATAGACTGTATGAGCTACATGGACATCGATGTGCAAGAATTACCAAGTCTCTCAGATGGCTTAGTTCACAGACAAGAACCTTACCTGTTTTTGATGGTTCGACAGACCCAAAAGATTTTATTGTGAAATTCTCAAAGCAGGTACCAGATTCACAGAAAATGGAGACTCTAGATTTAGCATTCAAAGCCATAGCAGCCAGATGGTGAAATGGTCACAAAAATTACATTCATAGTTGGGAAGCATGCCAGAAGTCCCTTTGCCTAAGATTCAAGGACCAACCTCAGGAGGTGCGAAGCAGGTTTGATGGTACGACTAGTCCTCATGGACATTTGGAGCAATGCTACGAAGCATGGAAGCATGTACCTCGTGAATAATGGGTCCATAGGTTTGTGCACACCCTGGAACCTATAGAAAAGAACTGGTATGCGGAGGTCGAGCTTCACCACGGTACTGTAAGCTGGGATAGTCTTGTTGATAGTTTTGTGCTAACATTTTCTATTAATGAGTTTTCTTCTGCTTTGGACGTAGTTGTTAGGTTGATCCATATTAAAGTATTTGATGATCAAGAAATAGCAGAATACCAACCTGATTGGAAGGAACAAGAATCCAATGCAGTAGAATGTTATAACCTCGCAATTGACGAGGATAACGATCTGTACGACATTAACATTCCTGAGTCATAAGGACACTGCGAAGTACATGGACCAACAGTTGAAGCAGGTGAAGTGACTCAGCCCCTAAAGACGCGGACCGTAAACATTGGGTCAGAAGAAAACCCTAAGTATGCTACCATTGGAGATTATTGGGATTATGAAATGGTGAGAAAAGTGACCCAACTTCTCCATGAGTATCAGGACCTATTTCTGATGAAGTTCTCAGAAATAAAAGGAATCATTATGGTGGTGGAAGACATTCTGTCGTGGGTTTAAGTTCGAAGCCATGTCGAAGATGGTATCAGGAAGTGTCGAATGTCCCCATTATGGCGCAACCAGAGTTACTACTTGTGCCAAAGAAGGAAAGATCTGTCGGAGCTTAAAATATGACCATTGGAGGAAACCAAATTTGGCGGCGCCAGTATGTTCCCTGTATTAACTGCCTGTATTAATGAGATCTTGACAAGCCTACCACCGTTTGGAAAATATCTCTGTTAGATTTGGTATCTTCAATGCACAGTTATGACAGATTTTGTTGATGGATTCTATAAGAAGACACCCACACCCGTAAATTTCACATTACGTAGTTTCTTGATTTTTACAATTGAGCCCATGACAGCTGACCGCGAGCTTCAGGAATTAGTGAGAGAATTTGAACGGGGGGGTCTGCCAAACCTTTTCATCCATCCACCTGCGCCTGCACCCTACGAAGAGACTCCCCCAGCAGCACCTCAACCAATGTAGACACGATCTACCAGGAAGAATTTTAAGCCAGAGGTATGCTCTAAGTGGAACGAAGACAGACACAAGCAATCAGGGCAAACATCAGAGGATCCCAAGATGAATCCGTCTAGCTCAGTGGAGGTCCCACCTGAAGGGGATGAGAACATTGCACTACAGCGTCCACCATATCTTCAGCCTGTTCGACCAGGAGTTCAACCACCGTGGCAGAACACTAAGTTCACTTTACGCACCCCTTCACTACCATAGGGTGTGCAGTTGGTCGGAACCATGACAAGAAAAATAGACCGACTTAAGTATGTAGATCATGATACGAATGATCGTGGGAAGTTTCCACAGTTCACCCTAGGAACATACTTGCACTTCGTCAAATATCTAGAGACTGGAGCGACATTACTGGAAGTGAAATAGTGGGCTGCTGGCTTAGATAAAGCTGGTTTGTTGAAGATGCTCGATGTTCCCCACTTTGGTCGTAGCACACAGGTGACCATAGTGGTCAAGCAGCTCTTGGCATTAGTACATGATGGGTACCTATGGATAGGAGACCAAAGAATTCCTATCAATGGTGAGCTTATTCATAGGATCACAGGCTTGCCAAGGGAAGGGCCTGATCCAGGGATAGAATTTCCCTCAAAACACAAAGATACAAAGTTGGCACAAAGCATGAAGGACCACTTCGGCCTAACGAAATGGAAGCGAGGGTATCAAACCTCGACAATTCAGCACCAAAACATTCGCTTCGCAGCTGAACTCTTAGCCTGCAAATTGATGAGAAAGTGCAGACCATATGAAGTGCCTGCCCCGATTGTCAGTATTGCTGCGAACTGTGCCGAAGGCTACAGTTACAACTGGGAAGCATATCTTGCGAAGGAATTCCTTGAAGATGCCCGCAACGCACAGGAGAAAGGTAGACCTTTTCACTACTCTTGGTTGATAGTCCTTATTGCACTAGTAGGATGGAAAGAACCTACCGAGGCATAGTTTGTTGCTGTGCCTCTGAACATGCCTGGCACAGTGAGGTACGCCTCTCTCTGGGTGTCACAGGACAAAGCATCCCAGCAGATGACGAACTATGTGTTCACCTTTTATATGATGAGTATCTCATATGAGATCATAAAAACCCCACGGCTCAGTAATGAGCTATTCTCTCAATATGATGGAGTGGCCAACTTCAGGGCCGACATGCACAAATGTCTTCATCCAGGCCCGCTCAGATAAGAAGAAGGCATGCTGGAAGTTTCCATATGTGGTGACCAAAGAAGACATCCTCGTGGTAGTTCAGTAGTGGCCGGCTGAATGGTTGAAGGACGTGTTGCCACCTTTCACACATCTGGATCACGTGGCAGAAATCTTCAAGACACTCGGTGTGTCCTTGGGGGCAAGTCTCGAGTCAAGGCTGTCACCTTGTTATTGACTCTTCCATTTAGGCTCAACTCCTAACGAAGCCAAGGGGGGTAGAGCCTATTAAGTTACTAAGGATGATTTCTTAGTGTGATGATGTTAAACTGAATCAGTTACTTAGGATTTTGAATATTTTAACTATAGACAATTAAATATGATGAGATACAAAAATAATGAACACACGAAAGCACAATACTGAGACACAATATATATATATATATAAAGCAAGAAATTAACCAGTGCCTTAGAATGGAGTCAAAAATATAATCAATATGCTTGCATGTGCTTGGAGTGAATGTTTTGTGATTGCATCTTGGTATGTTTTAAGTTAAAAGTGAAGTATGAGTTGATTAAATTAGGCAAAGGCGGGACTCCAGATATACCCGAGAGTACTTGGAGTATGTCCAAAACTAAACCTTCACGGCTACCTGCAAGGAATATGTGGGATGAAATGGAGTCTCTGGGGCTATTGTTTGTAACGCACCCATTAAGGTGTGATAGAGATCGGTGCCCCGAGGTCACTTTTCAGAAGTTCCCGCTTCCTTTGGGTATTTTGCCATCGTAGAGGTTTGATCTAGGTCTTGGATTTTCACCTGATGATTTGTCAATTGGGGAGGGTGAGTCCTAATCATGCTAGTCACCCAAGTGCTTTTGATACAGCTTGACTGATCGGATGAACCGCAGCCAAGTGCAGAGCATACACACTGGAGTCTTGTCGATTTTAGTAAGTTTTAAACTGGATGTTCTTGTTTAAAAGAAAAGCCTCCAAGAACCTCTTTCGATCCAAGTGGATCTAAATTGGGGAATCTAGGAGGGGTTAATTTTATAGTTGTTGATAAACAAATGATAGAAAAAATCAAACGGATACGCAATCCTAGTTTCTTAATTAATCCTACCACTAATCTCTTTCCCCTTTCGGGTCAATCGGGAAATCATGGGGTAAGTATTACGATTACTTTGAAATGTAAGATATGGAGTATGGAATTAATAATGAAATATATTATACTACCCTGCATATTAGATCAATACTAATTTGAAAAGAAATGAGCAAAAATAACAAAAAGGACACCGACACGAATCCCCCCAGGGGGGATGGGGAATGGGATCGAAAGAGCCTATTCGAAGAATAATTTTATTAACAGTGGTTACAATATTAGAGAACTGATATATCAGAAATTTATTTTTCCTTATACAGGCTGAAACCAAGATCTTACAATTATACAAAAATTTTAATAATTTTGTGAAAAAAGGGAGACCCTGGGGGGATTTGAACGCTCCAAAAGCCACTTCGGACAACAGATTCCTTTCTTTTCTGTCATACATTATAAAATACAGCGACCATTTTAGAATAAAAAATTCCCAAAATCACTTTAAGAGTACCTTTGGATCATCCTACCTTATCTCAGAAAAAATGAAGTTAAGACTAGCTAAAACAAACGAAAGGGAACCAAGGAAAGCAAGCTTTCCTTGGGATCTTGGCTTGCTGTTTGTGTAGCCAATGAAAGTGCACTAATATTTCAGAATATTAAATTTATAACAGTGAAAGGAAATATAATTCATGTGATCTACAAGTTTTCTTTAAAATTCATGCAAAAGGATGATTTCCCTAAAGCTAGATCTAGAATGCTTGTGAAACTTTTTTAAGTGCAAGATATAGGATATGAGCTATGAAATATCAGATCTATGTATATTTTACTTTGACGAAACAGATCCAAATGAAATCACAGCTATGAACTGAACCAAGTAACCGGGTAAAGTGTTGATTTTGAGGGAGGAAGAAGAGGAGAAAAGTGATGGTTTCCTTGAAGATCTGCAGTAGAGCTTTCAGGTGGAATGCTAAGGGACTATGCCTTTGAAATTTTTTGAAGAGAATGAATAATCAAACTAGATCAGCATCCTCTCCAAAGTATGAACCTGCAACTCAGCTGAAATCAAAGAACTTGCCAAGAGACTTGTGAGATCCAATTAGTACATACAAAGAGATTCAAGATAACATGCATATAAGCTTGTAGGACATGCTAAATCTAGATCTCTAAACATGCATCAAAGGAGAGTGACAATCAATAAACTTATTGAACAACACCTTTCCTATCAAGATTGTAATAAGCTAATTACAAATCTTAACCAGAGATCTACAAGAAATTAGCAAAAAATGACCACAGATACAGGTTACCTCAATAAAACAATGGAAATAATCATCCACACATGTAATGGCACCACACCGTATTGCCTCCAAAGATTTTATTTATTTCAAATGTAGAATTACAACAATACAATAGCAACAGCACCTCAATCCCATTTCTCACTAGCTTGGAAGAGGGATCCTCAAGCAGGATATATACAATTTACAGGCCATCCAGCCCAGGGGTGGCGCAATTCCTCATGGAATCAAGTGAAATCAACTGATGGAGAGTTCATTAATGCAGAACTGAGGCTGAACTGAGCCTACTTGTCAACCAGGGGCCTGATTCGGCTGACACATCAACCCATACATTGACACATCGGCCCAAAACTCATCCAGATGAGCCAAAACGTGTTGAGGAGAGAGGGAGAGAAAAATTTCCCATAAAGGATGCTCAAGATCAACTCTGGATCTGATTTGATCACCTCCTTCAGTCAAGGATTTGTCAGATCCAGTCAATCTGCTTCAGATCTGACTGA